>VZTA01018467.1:766-17798 GCA_013398855.1 Mohoua ochrocephala | reverse complement strand
ATAAGGTCACCCCAAGACAGCAGCTTACAAGAGAACAGCTGTATTTACCTTCTTCTGTTCTTTTTAATCTGTGTTGATTACAGACTAAGCGCCTAACATTTCACTCCTGTATACATCAGTATCCCAATAATGTCAGAACATTGCTACCATTTTAAATCATGTTCTTATACTGCCTTCTGCCCTAAAATCTCATGTGGGACAGTTGTTCCTCTAATGTAAAACTTGCTTTATAAAGGAAGATACTATGAAGTCAGTCCCAACATCACAATGTACAAAAACACCCTCAGGGCACAAGTGACTGACAAGGAGGATCAGGTGGCATGAAAGGACATTTCTTTTGTAGTGGCAACAATTTCTGTGTGGGCATCGAGGCTTAGATCTCCTGAGGAACATGAGTACCATGCTGGAGTGATTCTCAGACACAGAAGATGCACACAGATGTACAAATTTCTCATAACAAAAATATATGCCAAAGACAAAGTATTCAAATAATCAGGCGGTTTCAGTTCACTGCAGATTTTACTGAGCAGAGGATTTAAAGTCAGCCACACCATCATCAGTACAACTCCCACTAGGATCTGCAAGGCAAAAAGGATGCCAATGACTGAGTTCCACCACTGAGTAGTCATGCTCTGTGTGTACCCATGGCTATTGACCTTCCTGTTGATGTACAAGGGGAGAAATATAAGCTAGAAATATTACCTGACTCCTTTTCTGAAATGTAATCAGGTATTTACATGAAAATCATTGTAAATATCAACATGACTTGAAAGGAAATAGAAATGGATAAGGTTTAGGCTCAAATTTTATAAACAGAACTCATGCAGGATCAGTGAGACATTTCAGACAATTACAGAAGAACCTGAGAGTACTCTTTTATATTTAAACAAACTAAATGAATGTTTTTGTTGTTACTAACAAAGCACACCAGATTCCAGGGAAAATTTCAGCAATGGTGGATGGGTAAGAGCGTCTGAACACCTCTCCTCATTTTCCTGTATTCCCATAGAAGCGCTGGCCAGTTTTAATCCTTGGGCTCTGCAAAGTCATAGTCACATTCAAACGTTCTGGACACAACACCAACTCAACCTCTGTTCTTATCAAACAACATAAACAAATAATAGGCACTAAAACTTGCAGAATGAGCAGAGTGCAAAAACCAAAACTACCCTCTCTCTCTAAATACACCTTACATATGTGCAAACTGGAATTGAGTCCTACTTTCAAAAGTATAACCAGCAAGCCTAATTTTACCTTGCGCTTTTGCAAGGCACGAAATAAGCACATATCCATGTACCACAGTTCTTTCAGTATCTCAGGTAATTTTGCTCATGTGGAACTCTTCATCCCTCTTTCTAATTTTAAACAGTTCTCAAAGTTTAGGATAGCTCAGAAAAATTCTAATTTTGAAAGTAATATGTGTTGAAAAAGCAAACAAATGAAAACCAAACCAGATGAAGCTGTAATTATTGATGTATATGCTGAATGTAGCAGCACTGAAGTCTGCATTTTATTGCTTTGACTCTGGTCAAGTGCATGCAATCAATGTGAATTATTACAAAAGAGTTAGGAGATAATTTTGAAAATATGTCTGAAATGTAAAAATTTGAAAGTTAGATGAATTTGAGATGGCCGTATTGATTTTCATTTTACACAGAAATATCACCCTCTTTCAAAGTGGATCTCTAAGCTTTTAAAGGAAGGTCTAATATTATAAATGACTTCCAGTGCTGCGCTTCCAGCTCTGAGCAGACATAGTCTTCACCCTTAACCAGTCTGTAGGTTGTTGTCTTCTGAAAGTGAGAAGGAGGTCCTGTGTTAGTAATGCCAGACGGGGTTATGGCCATGCTCTTTTGGAAGCCTTCTAGACCAGTTCATTAAGAGGCACAGCCTCAATATTGTTAATACACACTGACATTGCAAAGATTTTCTGTACACTGAAAAATGTACCCTGAGCCCTCAATCTTTCACAGGAATCAAAGACATTCAATTGCAAGCATTTAAATCTTCCAAAATTTACCTGAAGAGCAAAGAACTGTAGCAAATCAAAAGTCATAGATACATTACACAAACAAATACACAAAAATGCAATTATCATCAAAAGAATAATGTGAATCTAGCTTAATTTTAAGATAAAATTTATCTGACCTTGTTCCAAATCATCCATGTCAGGTTGCTCAGAAATCAAGCCTACTTTGTTTTTAAATACATTAACAGCAGACAATTTAAGGAAACAATTTCTCAAACTTCTCTCAGATAAACCTACCTCAGTAGTGATAATGTCAAACAGAACATTTTGTCTCTGGTATTTTCACAAAATACCTCTGCTGTTTTCCCTTGTGACTACGTGCTAATAAACATGGGAACACTCAAAAGGCAGAGCATGCAGCAGGACAAGCAGTTTGCACTTCCAGATGAAATCATCAGACTCCAAACTCCCTGGGAGTAGGGCACTTTAATTAATTTCACAATATATATACATATTATATATTTATGGTGATCTAAGCACAGTAACACATCCGAATTAGTGGAGTGGAATAGGATGAGTAACACTGAGGCTGACTGGTGTTTGCAAGGAGTGGAATGTTTATTTACCATTTGACTGTGGCTGGCAATTTTGATAACAATGAGCCTCCTGGCTCCTGCAAGCAAATATTCTTAGAGCATGAGAGCTCCAGCCATCTTCCCTCTCACACCCTCATGTTATGCAGAAGAGGAACAACATTGCAAAGAACAGTTGTGATTTTCCATTTCACCTTCAACAATTGTCTGCGCCTTCCAAGAATTTTCCTAATCCGTAGGAGTTACCAGATCATCCATTTCAGCCTATTTTCAGTACCTTTTTAAACTGCATGACCGAGAATCAAAACTTGAGGTTGAGATCAGCAGTAAAATACTTAACCATTTGATGACTGAGTTGGCTCAGAGAATAAATTTGATATGTTAGAAACACTTAAAATACCCTGAAGCTATAGAGGTAGAATGAACAAAATTTTTCAAAAGGGTAAATATAGCGCCAACAAATTATTTGAAATTTAATGCACAAATATTAAATTCCTTCTTTTTCAGTAAACAATCAGAGTAGAGTGCAATTTTCACTAAAGAGAATTAAATAATGATTACTAGAAATTATTAGAGGTAATTACAAAAGACATTAAATGTAAAGAGGAACTCATCTTCAAAAGAATAATATTTTTCCTATGCATTTAAACTATGCCTTTATTTCTATTAACGAGGTGCATAATGATGACTTTGGCCATTTGAAAAGCTAAAAGTCTGTAATTGAACAATTATTAGTGTCATGCTGCCTAAGGGCACTATTTGTCAAGAGATTTATATTATGGTAATTATATCCACTCAGCCTTGAAGGATAGGTAACATCTTCTAATGGAAATAAATTACCCGTTATGTTTAATTTTTTTAAAAAATTGTAAGTTTAGGTTCTTTGTTTCATTATTTAGACCTTCCATACTAGAGTCTTTGAGAACACCTTTTTTCCCCCACTATAAAGCACTATCAATTTCACTAGGATACAACATGGAAAAATGCCCAGTATCAACTCATTATGTTAATTACCTCACCAAAGGAAAAAAAAAAAATAGAAGATTTCTTTAATTCCTGTCTTTGGCCTATTATGTTTTATTTAACTTTAGTAATGTACAGAATTGCATACATAATCCCTCCTGAAAGACAGAAGAAGCTTAATGACACACAAAAGTTCTTCAAACCTTTGAATATATTTAATTACAAACTCATTCATTCTTTATTACTTAAATGAATCAACAGAATGTCATGGTAAAACAAGACTTCCAAGTCCTTGACCATTCCTTCCTAAATGCTTTTTGAGTCCTCAAGAAGCGTAGAGATAATCCCCACCCCCTCCTGCAAATGTTGCTTTAGCTCTCACAAGTAAGGGAAAAAAAAGAAAAAAAGGTAAAAAGAAAAGAAAGAAAAGTCTTGCAATTGCTTCTGATAACAAAGACTGTGGGTGGGCTCTCACAACACTACTCATTTTGTGAGGTCCAAATCCTAAAGCAGATTAAAAAGAGCTTTAAAAATATAAACATAATGATTTCTAAATGCAGAGTGGTTTTTCTTCTGTTTTCTGTTGATTTTTCAACTGACATTAATTAAGCTCAAGAAACCCGATTGGACTCTGTAGGTCATGATTTGTGGGAAAAACTCTTAAGTAAAGGAGATTCAAACCCAGGCAGGACGCTGAGCCAGAGCCTGAAGGATACTACAGACCAACAAAGGCATATAGGTGTATTTTTTTCCTCTATCTACCTAATGTGAAGAGTAATTAGTCTTGGAAGCACTCATTAAGCCTAGACATTGTGTGCTTTAACTACTGCCTGTCCCCGGAGAGGGGATCTGCACACTAGCAATCTTGCAATAGATTTTTAGATCAGAAAGGTCCATATGTCTCCTTAAAACATTTCCAACACAGATATAATCAACTTAGAACTTACAGGGGAGGCCAAAACCCACAAATACGGCCTGTCACAATGAGTGCAGGGTGATCCACAGTATAACAAACACTGTGTATTCTTCCACAGAGAAAATAACCCACAATGTAATAAGCCCAGCCATCCTTCAGCAGCAGATGGGGCAGGACGAGCAGTGCCCTGGCAAGGGCTGACATTGATTACTGCAAGTGTGAGCCAGACAGAATTAGGAAATTAAATTCATTGTTACATCAAGACTGCTATGGCTGTGCACACTGCATGACATGATAGGAAAATCAATAGCCACATATTAACAAGCATGACCACGGGCCCACTTCAGGCATAAAAAACCCCAAACCTTTTCCAGGATGGATCTGGAATCTGCCACTCATTAACTCTGTCCACCAAAGAGAATTGCCTTTGGAAGCCTTACTTCACTGTGCTTCACTGACACATTGCTATTATCAAAGTCTGAAATGCTCTTCACTGTTATTATTTGTGTTAAATAAAACACAGTGGTAAACACTTCATTCTTTTCACAAATTCTATTTCTGTCAGCTCAACCATTATTGCTTTTCTTCTTGTCGGTTTTAGTAAATAGCCTACTAAAAAGCTATCTGCAACTTAATTAAAACACACATTATTAATGTCATGTTTATATGGAAAATCTTTGGCAAAATAAGTAGCCTCTAGCTTTTGAAGCAACCGCAATTAAGTCTGTCAATATGTACTAGCTGCTGAATACACGAAGAAAACAAGACTAAGTGAAGCAATTTGACCTGCTTCAACCATCTCCACATAAACTGCCTTTTCACAGAATATCTGATCTAGAAAACTACCTATGGATCAATTATAAGAAACTGTCACTTGTGCAATATAATGTATAACTGAAGGTACTAGCTAATTTTCTTTAAAGATAATGACTAAAATCCTATCTCACACACGGAAAATTTACCACTAATTTCAATAAAACCCATAATTTCTTGGAATTACATAAGAAGTAACCCTAATTTAACTACAGCATAGGAAGTGGCTGCTCAAAAAATATGTAGCCAGATGAAAGCATCCCAAATTCTAAGGCTAATATTTTGAGATATTTGTTGATGTTGCAGGTTTCCCTGCTGCCATCCCTCAATTTCATGACTGCTCTCTCTAGTTGGATCAGTAGGTAGCTCAGCCTTTTTCCCTGGATGCCAAACATCACCACAGTTCTTATATGACCTTCTGCCTCTGAATCACTGTAAGGGGCTGTGAAAACTTGCATTGAATAATGGTCACGTCAGCAAGATTATATCTTGACAATTACTCCACATATTACTCAGATTTTTATTTTTTTTTTTGGAAGAGTGAATTTTCCACTCCTTTTGTTGTTGTTTCCTTCCTGGTACCCCTGACAGAAAAGTGTGCCTAACACACACAGGTACTTTCTTTCACACAGAGCAGGAACTTAGGGAAGGTGAGATGGAACAAGGGCTCAGGAGGATTTCTTTCCACTTGGGAAGTGGCAGGCAGAGAATTCAGCAGCTGAGAGGCCATGTCACAGCACTGGAGAAGATACAGACAAGTGTGTGTGCTCAGGCAGCTGGTGTGGAACAAATTCAAGAAGCAGATTCAAGTAGTGGACTTCTCAACATGTTTGGTTTAGATATTAGAGTCCTGAAAAACAGGGATCATGTTCTTTTATTTTGAACTTAGCTCTGAAATGTTATCAAGCAGGAAATTTCTCTAATATTGGGCCTCATATTCATTACACACACAGAAATACATAAAAGCATCAGCCTATTGGTATAGACATGATACACATGAACAGGCCAACTCAATCAGTGCCACTCCTTGGGAACCGTGCATCTCACACCAGCTGCCAGTTGCAAGCTTGTTTTTTTTCTCCTTTGCTGCAGCAAGACTAGATGAGAAGATGTATCAAGGTTTGATTTGCTCAGTGTTACAGTGATTGAGGTCAGGAACGAACGAATCCTCAGGATATACTTCCCACCCCCTATAAAGCAGGGTCGTGTAGGAGGGACAGGTACACAGGGTCATTACACAGTGGGACACAGCCAGAGTCAGGAGACGAGATGTGATGGTGAGCAGACTGCTCTTCAAAAGGTCCCAGCAGAGAGCAGCCATGAGGTTTACAGCCACGTCTGAAGCAGAGGTTGCTGTGAAAGGGGGGGGGAAATCCAAGAACACTGACAAGGTGTCATGAGCACAGTGAGGCGTGCAGCAATCCTGCTAAATGCATGTATCTGACAGGTCAAAGAAAATCAACAGGTTTTATTCATTCTCTGGTTTTGTGAATGCCAATATCTAGATTTATGTGTTTGAATTTTGCGATATACTAGATGCAATTAGAAGTGTCATTATTGAGCAATTTAGATGAATAAAGTGTTAAAACACTGCCAGAAAGGCATTTAAATACCATATTTTAGAAGCAGATCAAGTGTTTAAGTTTTTTATAAAAGGTATTTCAAATCTGGCATTTACTATTAAGCTTTTACTGTTTTGAACTCCCATACTGATCTGGGAGAAAACAAACACCAACGTATCCACTCTTCTCTGGGAAGGAAGTCTCAAGAGTTAATTGACTGTTAACATACATTTATTATAATAATTGTACTGGGGAAAAAAACCTAATTTGCTTTCTAAAGTTTTACATGATTTAATATTTTTATCTCTCTGTTGCTCCCCATCTATCAACACAGGATAGAAAAGAGATCTGTCACTCACAGTGACCAGTTATACCTTTAGTCACCACTGTTCCTTTATTAGGATATTTAAAAAAAATCATATTTAAGGCAATTCTCAATTCCTGAGCAAAATAATAATTGCAGAAACTTTTGTATCATCAAGTAAAAAACTAATAGCTATGTAATATGTTTGAAGTTAACGCAAGATCAGAAGCAGACAACTGCAAACCCCCTCACTACACAGCCACATCAGTGGGACATTTCCAATAAAGATAATCCAAACTGTGAGCATTTAAAGTGCTAAAAATAAGATTCAGAATTCTGTATCAGGTGAGATGACTTGTGATTCCATTGGCACTCTTGTTTCACGTATTTTCAGCCCCAAGTCCTGCCCACACTGTAATTGTCATCTGTGATGCACCTGTGGCAGGGGCGGGTCCCAGTTTTCATCACAGAGCGTACAGCCAGATGCAAAATGATAATGATATGCCAGGTGCCTGCTGTAACAAGAAACATGCAGGAGTTTTGAGGAAAGTTTTGCGGAACTGTGAGTGCAATGAAATGTGAGAAAACTTTAAAAAGTCATAATCTCTTCACAGTAGCAAACAACGTGAGTTTGGAATGAGTAAAATATCCACAAAACACCTGCCTTATAAAACAAATCCAAAGTAGCTTCAAATGTGTGTCTTGACTCCATGGTTTCTTCAAGAACAAACCCTTTCACCACACTGGATGAAATTCTAGATTTAGTCAGTGCAGTGAAAAACTTCTACAGATTTCAAGAGTCACAACTTTGTCTCAGGGCCACTGACTTCACCATGGTCCCTACCTGCATTCCATGAGCTATAAAAGGGTATAGGACTGTGCAGAGGCATGAGGGATACAAGATGAACCTTCCAGAGTTCAAAAATGTCCAAGACATTATTTAGAGCACAAAGTATACACTAATGCAATTATGTTTTAAATATGTTAATTTAATAAATGTTCAAGAACCATTTAATGATATGATATGATATGATATGATATGATATGATATGATATGATATGATATGACATGATGCCTAATACTGGAAAATATGGGATAGGATTATGGGATTAGAAAAAGCAAATACCTCAGATGATTCTAAAAGGATAGAATCAATGCTGTGTTAGTTCACAGCTGTAATACTGTTCAATGCTCTTGATAACATCAACAGGACAGCAGATCATTTTACAACAAAAAACTGAAGTGATCTCTGCAAAAGAACGGATGATCACAAAAAACAACTTGTAAGAGTTCCTGCTTTATGTGCTTAAATTACACTTAATCTCTATACTCAGACATGGGAACAAGAATCCCTTGAGTAATGTGGATGCAAATACATTTACAAGGTAAAGGGGGGTGGTACGACCCCATCAATGGGTATAACACAAAAAATGAAAAAAGACTAAAGTAAATAAGAACAGAAAACGAATCCTATACTAACTGCAAATAATTAAGCTTATCAGTGTAAGTCCTAAGATGCTACCAGAGAACAATTTCATGCAGCAAGTAGACAGAAAATGTCATGTTTTTCAACTTCTCCTGGCTGAGCATAGGCTAATAGCAACAAAATAACAGTTAATTACGATAAGTTCTATAAATTTGAGCACTGCAAAATGTAAGAGTTCAATCCACAAAATACATCTTGCTAGAGCCTGTTTTCCACTAACAAAATGTTGGATCAACATTTCACTGCAAATCACTAATGGATTTTTATACATGACAAAGCACAAATAAGAGCTTCCCTCCCGATCCTCTGTCAGGAATTCGATTTAACTAGAAGAGTCATTAAAGACACAACCCTCAAATTACCAAAATTGCCTAGGTAAATAAAGTCATTATAAATCATAAGAAAATGAAATATTCAAACACACACTAAAATTATTCTCCAAGACCAATCCCAACAAGCTGCCTCTGATTACTGTAGTCTGCACTTAGGAACATCTAAGTAAAATCAGAACTGCTGAGAACAAAAAGCTCCTTTGTCTCCAACCTGCAAAAGTGCTGCATTCCCCAAACACAGGTTCAGTAGTAAAATACAAGTTACAACGTTAAAGTTTCATTTTCACTGGTAAGAAAAAGTAGAAAAGCTTTCAGGAGAAATGAAGTATTTCACTGTTTTATTAAATGCTGTCTTCAAAGACATCTTCACAAGAAAGCAAATCCCAAACTGTTTTCATGCCTTGAAAAACCTATATTAAACATTTTTCACTCTGCCAGAGGAGCAATGCAGGTAATAGATCTCTTACAGAATATCCGTATGGTCAGACATTCACATTTGCTGATGTACTATTGTCTATGGGAGCAAAATATACGTTTTTCACCTTCTGAAAGTGTTTATATCTCCTCCCAACAATGAATTAGTGCAACAAATGTTTCTTACAGAATAAAATAAAATCTTATTATTTCCTAGAAGGAAGAAAGGAAAATTATAGGTATCACGGTATTTCAGACAAAGGAGTGGTTTGACTGAAATGACATTTGAGATGCAAAGGCTGCCTCATCTCTTTGAGCTATGGGTCTACAACTATTTTTGTGCTAAAGTTCTGATCTATCAATAGTTAAAGTCCATCCTAACACAGGACTATGAAACTACACTAAGAAACTTTTCAGAAGTGGTAGTCTCACAAGCCAGTGAAAAAATGAAGCAGAAACATTTTATAATGCTAAGAACCTAGAGCCCAGATGCAGTCAGATAGATCACTCTTCTCACACATACACACCCATAAAGCAGTATCTACCTCGGTGTCACTGTAACAATGAAAGCAAAAGTGCCATGGATAAAAACCCTTCACTGAAGTAATAAGCTCGCCGCAAAGAAAGGAAAAGCAGGTCAGGCTTAATGTGCCTGTGTGATTTCTCAGGGCACTCAGTGTGCCAGATGCTGTATAAAGCCCAAGGAGACAATATCCCTGCTAGCTGAATCATCCTTATCCTCATCACTCAGAAGGTACAAGCTGTATTTTACTTGGTAAAACAATGTTTCTTAAGCGACAAGCCACAGAATGGCTGTGGGTGCAATGGGAATTGCAGCAAATCTTTTGATTTAATACTTGGACAATGCTTCAACTTAAATTCACCAGTAATTTTTTACACTTAAGGTTCAAAAAGGATTCAATAAGCTTTCGAGTATCCTTGAACAAACTCCATTTCTTCTTCATCTCAAACTTATCAATCTTTGGGTTCTTCACAAGACGCTTTTGTATAATGTGTAATAGTTTTGTCTGGCCTATGCAAATTTAATGTATTCTCATGTTTCTGGAAGCATTTCACATCTCTTTTCCCCACTAAACAACTCAACAGGGCTAGTGCAGAATAGGATCAAGCATATTGTGTGCTGATAAAAACTTAATTGTAATCTTTTGAAAAATTTGGTATTTATTAAATCAGGAACTTGAAATGCAATCCTTCCTTCCAAGTAAAAAGATTGCACAATGCTTGTTCTGTATTATCTGAGCTATATTAATAGGCCTCCAAAATCATCTAAAATAGGGATGACCTGAAAATCTCGAGGCTCAAGAAAGGATACTCACATTTATAGTGACTGACAAGAGAAACTAGGGCTATGAAGGGAGGCTTCAGGCTAGAGGAAATTTGCTGCAAGAAAAGAAAACTGAACTCAGATTAAGTTGATACAATGGATATCATTAACAAGCGAGACATTTTTCAAACTTCTTCATAAATAGGTGGTTATTTAGAAAAGGACAGAGTTGTCAGTGGAATTCCAAACATTCTAGATAATTTACTGTATAAATGACACTTCTTCTAGTTCAAAATAGGCAGGGATACATCTGGATTGCTTTTCTATTTAACTCTGTGATGTGACTGACCTTTAGATTAAATTTGGTGGAATAGATTTCCCATTTATATTAAATGACATAAAAGAATTTACCTTTGAACTCCAGACTTAGCTTTCCTTGGGCTTGAGATTATTTCTGTGCTCCAGTTATTTACTTAGCCTACTAATACGAAGACACCCAAACCAACATCATGACGAGCCTACCAATTTCATAATTAAACATAACAGTACCCTGATCCAGAGACAACCTCTCATCTCTCATCATTAGTTCAAATAATTTCCTGCCTGTTTTGTCTGCAAATGATTGTTTTCCAATCCTGAAGAAGGTTCCTTTCCTTGTTACCAGAGGTAAACAAGTAGATGTGTGAGCAGCAGAACTAATGAAGCCTGGTTTACAAATCTCCATGGGAAGCTTCTGATGCTTAATAAAAGGAAAGCTAATTAGCTTTGGGGTTAATAAGTTTGGATATTAATAGGGTCTTTCTCCTCCACTCAGAAACCTATATTCAGAGCTTAACACTGTGATTCTTCCAGGCCTCTGTCAGATACAAAATATTGTTCAATCGATCAAAGAACCAAATACATACAGTGAGATTGAAAAGCCTTATTTTGGGGGAAGCAGAGACAAAACCAAAAAAATCTTATTTCCTTTCATAGCAAGAAAAAAAAGTATTTCATCAACTGCATAAATGATACTGAAGATAAGACATGTTATTAAATATTTTCCAGCAAAACATTCACAACCCTTGTCACATATTTTCTCTTAACAAACGAACATACACACGACCAGTGCCCGTGAAGACAGCATGATACTGCTTCATAAATCCTGACACCGAAACCAGTATCTCCTTAGACTTTTCATCCCACAGAAGTCAGCAGAGGGTACGGAAAGAAAGGATGCCAACAAAATACTCGTGGGAATGTGCAGAGCAATCATTACAGGTGAAAAAACTGCCTACAGCCATGCGGGGGAAGGACTCACATGTCACTAACAGGGGACAAGGCTGGTGGAAGGAACAGCTGTGGCTGCTTGCACCACTGGCCAGATCTGAGCACTCTGCCACTACTGCTGCACTGCCACTCGCTGTAGTACTTGAGAGACTTCCAGCCTCTGTGGCATTCTAACAACTATTTAGATGATAAAAGCAATCTGAAACACAAAACTACAGAAGTCAGGAGTACGAATTTCACAAAGTATATGCCAAAATGCACACAATTAAAAGATTTTATACTAGATTTCCCAAAGCATGTCCATTTGTTCATTCTGTTTTACAGAAATTAAAAGTTAAGTCTCCCCAACCTGTGAGACATTTATCCTGGTAATTTTATTGAGAAGAAACATGAATTAAAGAACAGCTCAACTCAGTTGCTCATCCTGAAGTAACTCTGGGTCAGGAAAAATGTTAGATAGGGAAAAAGTAATACAGTTCATCCAGCAACCAATCACTAGTCCCAAACTGACATCTAATCTGTAGCTCCAAATTGAAAACCTAAATCCTCAAAAAAGCCCAAACCCAACAAGTACAGAGTGCTGAGTACTTATTTAAACAATCACCTTGCCTCAGCACCAGTACATTAGCTTTAGAGTGATATTTTAGAAATTGTTTATACAGACTTTTAAAAGAATAGGCTACACCTTATTACTTGCATGCAGAAAACTCTCTACTTTGTATTTTCTGTACCTGGCAATGATCCCAGGACACAGAATTGTTAAAAAAGTCCCTGGAAGCTAAATAGCTATGTTTGAATTATAATTATGTTTAGGTTTTGGTTAAGCAAATGAATTTCATAAAAACCATAAACCAATTGATTTTCCCCCTTTAGAAATTGGTCAAAGAATGCATTTTTATGGTCGACCTCAGGCAGTGAATCACGATTAGAGAACTGAGCAAGCATCAAAACGTTCATAGTACCACAAGCTATTTTCTTCTCTGCTTCTGATTCCTAGACAGTTATTATTTTTGACAAAGAACTACAGAGAAATAGTTCTCAAAGTTTTTGAAAGCAAGGAGATGTTCATTATTAATAGAGTTTTTTACCTCGGTAAGTATGTTGGGTCAGAAAGTATCATTTGGGGACCTTGGGAGGAGATGAGAGACAGGCAGGCTGCTGGACTTTATTTATGTTGTGTTAGAGGTATTAAAGATCAGCCAGTTTGTGGGGGTCTTTAATTCATTATTTATTTCAACTTTTTAAAAGTACTGTAGTGAGTGCTGGTGAACTTCACATATATTCATTGTACAAATAATGTATAGAAATTCTTGGCTGAAAAACTGTTTTAGGAACATCATCTTGTAGTTTCACAGCGGAATATATATGTATATGCACACTATTATATTTTGCTTCCTATTATGTAGCATGATGCATATCAAAAGTTATTCAATTGAAATTCTGTAGATCAGTTCTTGAATTATGTATTTTTAAATCTTATTTTAATTTCTAATCTGAAAACACTAAGAATTTAAGGATATATATGCATTTTCCAAGTATTTGGTAATACGCATTTTCCTGACTATTGTTATCAAAGGTTAGTGGTGGAAAAAAAACCCCAAACCACAAAACAATGAGAGACATCACTTCAGCTGACTGGTAGATGGACCAGCCCAGACACCTATTTCCCACAATGGCATTACATTTAGTTGATTCCCATTGACTATGTAACCATGGCTTTGATAAAGGAGGCATGAGCCAGGACTAAGGAATCCAGGAAAACATCAGGTTCTCTTGCACGAATAAATTGCAGCGTGATACACAATGCCTCAAGACTTTAAATTTTATTCACAATATGTGTAACTATTGGATCACTTATGTGACTGATACTGAAAAATGGAACCAACAGCACTTGGGAAGAATGTGTTAAGAGTTTCATTCTAAATAGGCTAATGAACCTGTTCTCTGAAAGTTACTTAATGACACTGTTGAAAAATCACACTAAATTTACAGTATTGTTTTCTAGCTGTTGCTGGCAAACGGTTTAGGAAAAGTGTTTCACTTTATTTAAGTGCATGTTTTCAGGTATTAAAAAAACCCCATTAAAATAAAATGCATTACATTCTTTATAATCCATCCAAGGGCATGGCGTCTTCTTTTTTTAACCTGTAGAAATTTCATGTTCATAACAGGCATCTTCACATCACATCCCTATTAGAAACACGAGTTTGATTTGATTCACATGATTGCAAGCCAGTGCACTGTGCCAGGTAAGACAATGCTGGGATGGGTTTTGCTCTATCCAATTCTGCAGTCCGGGCTTGTACTATGCTCAGTTACACAAATCAGGAGCTCTGAATCCCATATCAAAACAGTTTGTGCAAAGAAATGGGAAATAATTTCTCTGGATTTTGAAAGCTACTTGTAGATGCACGGGGCTGTCAGATATCTCATCATAATGAATATGATTATGACTCTGCCTTTCTTTTTCCATCAATTCATGGCAGAAAGAAACCGAGTATCACAAACAAGGAGAAGACCTCAATATATTGAGCCTGTCATTTACAAGTATATAGATTTATGCAGTAATACCATGAAACTAAAACCCTTATTCCACCCTTGAAATGTGCTTTGTTTCATCATATTACATTTCCGAGAGAAGTGAAGCAACTGTTTCATCCAGTAGTTGTTCATATTACACTAAAGTGCAGAATACTTAATGTGTATATTAATGCTTATGTTTGAGCACCACTTTACTAATAAATAAAGGAGGAGCACAAAATTATGGAAGGAATACTTTAAAAAATTAACCTTATAATTCCTTAATCTGTTTTTGCAGGGGTGGTGGGGTGGGGTGGAAGGTCATTGTAGATATATGGTCTGAAAATACAGTCAAACCAAGATTTTTAGAATGAGCTGATACTTTTTAGTTAGACCAGCAGGTTCAGAAAAAGAAGATAAAAGTTCGGAGAAGTCCTTTTTCAGATCTGAAACAAAAGGAGAGAACTGTCAAAAGAACTGTAATTAGACATTAAGAGCAATTGCTTAGGATTTAATTAGATATGAATTACACTGTTCAGGAGAAGAGGAAGGTTTACTTGGGGAGCCAAAGGCACTCAGTAAGGAGCTGGGGTGAGAGGGGGTTGCCCTCTCTCAAGGGAAAGAGCTACGTGTAATCTGTAACCTGGGGAACACCGTAACATTAATGGGAGGCTGAGGGTGGACAAGGACTTGGACAAGGCTGTAAAGGACAAGAAAAACAGTATCTGCAGTGAGTCCATAGCTTTTGGTATTTACTAAGTTATGAATTTGAGTTTCCAGGCTTATCTTTCAAAAGTATTTTGTAGGTCATTCTTTAATTAAGTCAGAGCAGTTGCTTCCAACTTGAATTTTGCTTTGAAGTTTCCTGCTTCTGTTTCAGACCTCAAGAACTACTTATGTGCCTGAGAGCTTATCTGTTTTTTATTTCCCAACTATACTTAGTCTAATTAAAGATGTTACCCCTACCTGTAAATCTTCTCCTAATTAGCAACTTCGTGGATTTGCTGATGGCAAGTGCAAGAGTGGATCACTCCACTGCTATCAAACCAATAGGGAATTAAACTAAGCAGCCTGAAATGTTATTTCCTCATTAAGAAAATGCAGAAACACCTTTTCCTCTCTAACAAGACCATTACTGCAAAATGCTGCCCTCCAAGACTGGAGTGTTCTTGTTGAGGTCTAAGAAAACACCTATCTCATGCTGTAGTGGTTGCTGAGCAACAAAATTGTCATTAAAAAACTTAGGTTTCTCTGGTATGCAGGTGTCACAAAGGAAAAGATGAGACAGAAGCGCTGACACCTGTAAAGAGTCAAAGCAAAACTGAATTAATTGAAAAATAATATGTTGTTAGCGAAATGGAATAGGACATAAAAGAGTAATGTTGGAAGAGACAGAGGGAGAGTAAACACTGAGTGGACTGGCACACTACTGAGGAGGGTGGGTCTCCATGGCCAGTGTATATTCCCTACAGAAGTTAGATAGGAATGACAATCAAAAAAAATGGTTTCGGTCTCCTGGGTATAAAACATTCCCACTGAAGGATCTATGTGCTCTCCCATGTAAAGGCAAAGCCAGAGGACTCAAAAGGCAAACGAAGCAGATGGGACATTGTGAGCGATCCAAGAACTGACTTAATTGTATGGCAACGCATTGGATGTACAATCAGCTTTAAAGATTTACACACAATGTTGGGTGATGGAGAGGCCCCTGAGCTCATCTGAGAAACTTTGCCATGAAAGAGCAGCTTCTTCACCTACCTCCAAAGGGAAAAGGAAGAGCAAATAAATGTGATATATTATAGAAGAGCAGTTTTATAATTTAGTTTTAAATTTCTTAAAGAAGCTCTCAAAATTTCAGTGATACAGTGTACAATGGTATTCTGTAAAAAGATCAGGAAAAATAATGTAATATGATTGCAGTTCTTACTTGTCATGTATTTATCATATAAAACAAATTAAACATCTCTGGAGGCTAAACAAACAAATAAGCATAGCTACCTTCTCCATTCTAGCTTTCTATTAAAAATAAAAACAAAACAAAAATAATTAAACTAAGGACAAGATATAAAATACTAAAAGGATAATTGGATGAAGACAGTGCAAATGACAAAAATGTGATTTATTTTAGTCTAATCTCTGGAGCTTCTCTGCCAATTTTCTTTCTTCCTTTGAGGATAATTGTTTAATATTTTATATTACAGATCAAGTACGGTTTCAAAAGGAGGTAAATACAATTCAGTAAAATATTCCTTAGATAAAATTCCCAAAACTGAAACATAAATACAGGATCATGGAAACCACCTTTGTTGCAGCAGCTGAACCAACACCTGTAGTAGCCAGGGTTAAGAAGGCCCAGGTACAGTATGGACCTGCTAATGGACCAACTCCAAGGTTTAAAGATCCCCCCCTTAATTCTTAATGCGAGGACCACCTGAACTTTTTATCCTCCCTGAGGTTCAGACTCTGGACATGAACGGGACAGTTTCTGTCACTGTTTGCTGTAACAACCCTCCGTGGTTCTTGAACAAAGGGACTCCTGTTGCACAGGCCAATCTACACCCCCAGGAATTCCCACAGTGCCACAGAACGCCATCCATATGGTGGG
>VZTA01018465.1:0-71753 GCA_013398855.1 Mohoua ochrocephala | reverse complement strand
CAATGGAAGGCCTCAGGTCAGTGGGATCTGAATTAATTGTTTTCTGCAGATTGTTAGGCCTAATCTGTTTCATCCAGAGCATTCAGCGTGCAGAGAGCACGTATGAAGTTTTCAGGAAGCCTTTCATATTCAAATCAGGTAAACATCAAGCCATATACATTCATGAGTACAGCAGTAATTACCATGCTCTGAGGACATGTTGAAATGACATTATCACTTGTCAGCAGGATACCACTGGCTGCTGTAATTGACAATTCACTTTTAGCATCAATGTTAAATAGTCTGCTTATTAGTTTGTTAATGACCCAAAAAAAAAAAAAAATCAATGATTTAAAGCACTTTAGGATATAGGATGATACCTTATAGGTTTGGTGGATAGCCAAGCAAGCAGTGTGTATACAATAAAATGTTAATTCAAAATAATGGGTCACTTCATAGGAAGAGATTGCACCCACGATAGGAAAATGAGATGATGACGGTCATAAAAACAGAAAAAAAATGACATGGCACTAGATGATCAACAATACCAGAAGGGAAGATCAGCACAGTCAAGGCTATTCCTTTACTAGTGTAAGATTTCCGATAGACAAGAAAATTTCTTACAAAACCATAAATAGTTGCTTAATTTGTCTTATTATCCAAAACATTTTGGAGGGTGTTGGCCCCCCTCTTTCTGTGGCAGAAAAAGGTAGAAAAAGAGTATTGATAATGAAGACAAGAGTTTTACGGAACTAATCTCATGGCAGCATTCTGAAAGGTGATCAGTGTTTGGGGTCTTTTTCCCATTTAATGATAAATAAAAGTGGTTTGCTCCTCTCCAGTGCAAAAAAAGCCTAGGAGTCTTTGAATCCACTGATTTTAAATGCCTTATTTTTAGGAAATAGTACCAGAAATGAAAGCAGCATTTCCGATGTGTCCTGGTTACTTTGCACACTCAATTTTGACTCACACAAATGCAACAGCAAAATTTTCCGCATGTATTTTGCCCTGACTCCATCTGCTTTAATAAACACACACTAAATATGCTCTAATATGCTGAACCAAAGACTGTAATTATTTTTCTTTTCAGATTCTCTCCTTTTCAATAATTTCTTCACAAATTTCTCTTAAGTGTTGGGTTTTTTTTCCTTACAGGACTTGGAATAGCACAGAGCACTTCAGCTCAAAGAGAAATAATTTCTGACTTTTTTATCCTGGAATAAACAAGTTCTATCTGAGCTGCTACAGGAATAGCAAGAGAAAATAAAAAGATATTTGCAGAGCTTCCTCCTCACTTTTCAAAGCAGTATGAAACTGGAAATTTGAAAAAGTAGACAAAAAAGTAATTTTCTCACTCATGCAACACAAAGAGCTTCCAGGTACGGGTAGAATTAAGAACACCTAGAGTAGGTCTAGGGAACAATAAGATTTTCCCTTAACATCATTCCAAACATACGGTGTGAACAAAAGGATGTTACAACTTCTAGTGTCAATAACCTGTCTGTGGGAGGGGGAATTTGTCTCCTGCAGTATTTGATGTGGCTATCACAGGGACAGATTTGACTTGATCTAAAGGGCGTAACTATTTATGACTAGCGGTAGTCTCTCCAGTGAGTAAATCCTAAGTGGTTGTCACTCAAAACTAATGTATGTTTTTTGTATGCATGGCCTGTTCCTTTAGAAGTGTCTGCTCTGTGCATATGTAGCAAAATAGATGACAAAAAAAACCCAGAAGAAAGCAAATACTGCAGATTTAAGATTCCCTACATCTGTTTGTTTTGGTCGACATTCAGGTTTTCCAAAGAGAACAACCCGGAAACATCAGCAATATTTTACAATGCTTTGACCAATGTAGTGTTTAAACTTAGATCTGCAACAAAAATCAGAATTCGTGTATCAGGTCGGTTTCTTCCTGTTTTCAGCTACCTCCAGAAAGAAAAGAAAGCATGCAGGAGGTAAAAACTATTAATTCCTCAATTTTCATCTTGGTGCATTTTATTAGCCATCTCAGCTGTGGGAGGAGAGTGACAGGTGCAGTTAAAACCACATTAAGGGTTTGTTTTTTTTTTTTGTTTTTTTTTTAAATAAGAAAACTATACANAAGCACCACGAAATTATGTAGGTAGGTGTCATTTCAAATTCAAAGAAACCAAATCTCAGAAAAAAAGTATCTTGAAAGGCTCAGCTCATCTGCTATTAATAAAATGCCATCTGCCATTTCATGGTGCACACATAAACAGCAACAGAGAGATGCCAAGGTAATTTAGAATTTCTAACTGCAGCTAGGCCAGACCTAATTTCATTCAAGGGATAAATGAGGAAGTCTCCCTCTGCCAACTGACAAATGTAATGATTCATGATTAATGAAATCTTTTCTACTCCACAGGCCTTTCCTTTCGCATGCTTCATTGTTATCAATGGAGTGAGGGAAACTGTACTTTCAGAACTGAGCACAGCAGAGAAAACAGTACACCCTTGAATGACTTGGATCAAATTCTTGCCGAAAATCAGAGCAAGTAGTGATTGGAGAACCAGTAGCTGTCTCTGTAGAATTCCAGCACCATGTACTCAATCCAAATATAACTATTAAAGTTAAATCTGATTGGAGAAAATTGGAATTTAATATTAAAAAAATAATGTTTCTGTGGTAGAGACTTTGTTTTCCATGAAAATTTTTTCCAAAAATATCTATATTTGATGGCAAGCTTCAAGGGAATAAAAGTGATATTTATGGAAGACTCTTATTACCCTTTTAAATGAACATTTAAAAGGTAAGCATAGCACTTCCTTGATTTTGTAATGAAGCGACACAAGCAGATAAAGCCAAATCTTGCCCACTGAGTATATTTTTCCCTCAAAACAAGACTTTCCTCCCTTCAGAATCCCTGCACATAAGGAGGGGGTTGGACTCTTGATTGCCTCATGCATCTTACACTGATAAGGGATTTTGTCTTCCACACGTCATAATCTCTAACAAAATGGGTAAATGTATGTGGTCGCATAAGTAGATGATGCTTAAATAAAGGAAGAAGAGTAGGTGTTGATGAGCTGGCACCATAAATTGATTAGAAAGATCAGTATTTGTAAAAACCTGAATGATTGGAGGTTGATATGGTGTGTACAAGCACCTGAGTGTTGAAAGATTATGTTCTAAGTAAAATTTCATAACATTGTCCTAACTTGCACTGTTTCAGAAGAACAGCAACTGGAGGTAAGTTTAAACTAAAGCCCGAAATTTGAGAACTGGTTATCAGACCCTCCAAAAAGCTGTGAGGGGAAGAAAAACTGAGTCTTTTTGCAGTCTTGTACCTTTTGAAGGTTTAACACTGCCCAGAATCCCATGCAGTTTAGGCTGGTGGGTTGGTGGCCAAGATTTGAACTTGCAGAGATAGTTCCAATTTCGCTGCCAAAACACCAAAGCTTTTGAATAAGCAACGTGGATGATGAACTCAAACAGCAGAAATTAGTCATAATAGATGGAACATAACAAGAGAGATTCAGATATTTTCTTCAGAAGGGAGGTCAGACACATCAAAAGGCATATCAATGATAGAGAAATCATTTCAAGCTTACTTATAAATGTTTACTTCTTGCAATTACTTCATGATTAAAAGCAGAGTTGTACAGTCCTCCAAGTGTACAATTGCTATTGACCTGGTTGTGATTTTTTTCTCCAGCAACATAAACCTTTAAAGTGAAAAGATTATAAACAGATATGCCCAATAAACATTAGAGACACTTGCACATCAAGTTCATTTTCCATGTGTCTGTGATCATCTCTTCCAAACCATACAGCCAGAATAGCAAGGGAAAGCAGGTCAGCAACTGCACATCCATCCAGAAAGGATATCTTGGGCTTTTCTGTAATGAATCTTTCCACAATCATCTTTAGACAGAAGTAAATTTGCGTTGTTCTTGTGCTAGGAAAAATCCTCATAAAAGTTCAGTTGTGAAGTTAGGACACTCGAAGTTTTAGCATTTGCATTGGAAAATACATGGAGTAACTCTTTTCTTAATGCTACTTTGCATGACCACTTCATGACAATCATTTCTAGAATGTAAGGGGTCTGTAAACACTATTCACTTCATAATCTGATTTTAATGGCTTCTTTGGATCAAGTAGAAACTCAGAAGAGGGAAGAATTAAAACCAACAGAATAGCTGAAAAATAATTAACAGAGAGGGTGCTAATTTTAATCTGTAAGGTCATATCCAAAACCAGTAATACTTACAGGACAACTCTTTTCATTAAGGCCAAATTCAATTTTCCATCACATGAAAATATAAAAGCAATGCAAAGAAAACCTATGTCTCAAAGAAGAAAGAATTCCTTCATTTCTCTCTATTTGACCCATTTATGAGAGGTTGGATGATTAAGGATAAACCTGTACACCTTGTAAATCATCTTGTGCACCAAACATTAAATGTATAAGACCAACTTATGGAAGAATTAACACGGACAGTGAGATATGGCTCTATAAGCTTCTTTTTGAAAAAAAAAACCCTTTGTAATTAATGCTGCATCCTGACCCAAGTGGTCTGGCTTTGTAAAGTTGTCACCAATTGCCAGGACAGAGAAATAAATTAGGCATCTCATCAGATATGTCCATCTGCAAAAATTCAGTGTTATCCCCTATTTCTTCTGAGCAGCTCTACAGTTAATTGGGATGGTGACCCACATGAAAATACAACACAGTTAAAGGAAAATGAAGAAACCTGGAACACCGTGTTAATTCATTAATAATTATAGATGAGAATGTACCATCTGAATGGCAGGTATTTACTTCAAATTAAAGCATGGAACTTCCGTGCCACTAAATAATAGCAGTCTTGTGCCATATTCAAAATAAAACCATTTCAATATCAAGGCATAGGAGCTACTCTGAAGAGCTTAATTGCTGGAATGGTTCCAACACAGCTGTTCATTCCAAGGAGTCTTGAAACTGTTAACACTTATCTAAACAGGAAAACACCATGAAATAAAACTTTATTTACAAACTCACACTGCTGCAAAACTGAACCCTCCTCAAACTTTCAGGTTTTGGCACAATTTCTCTGGAATATTTGGCAGAGCTCAATTTCAGCAACGTGCAGTCCTGCTATTGTTGTTTCTCCCCATTTCAGCAAAAAGAGCCCAGAACTTCAAAGGGAAATGATTGCAAACAGTCTGCAAACTTCTGCCTACAGGAGACCTAAAGGGAATAAATCTCCTACCCAAGTCTTTGTCATCTCAGTTTAAAGTACATTCGTGGAAATCCTGACAAGGATTCCAGCAGGAGCAAGGCCACAAAAAATAAAGGTGCAGATATTCATCTTGAAACGCTCTGAAATAAGTTGGGACGTGGCTATTTATTTAGCCCTGTGCAGGTTTCTGGCCAGCCTCGGCACAAGTTTGCCAGGAACAGGGCTGGAATTGGAGCAATTCAAAAGATGGGGTAGGCAACACCCAAGGGGCCCAGGAAATTAGAACAGATTTGTCCTCTCATTTACACTGGGCTAATGTGGGAAATCAGATCCAAGAGGTGGCTCCAATAGCCATGCAATCTCCCGTCCCTGAGATTTTAATTTCTGAAGGCAGAGGACAAATATGTCATCCTTTTTTCTGTCTACTCTATTCTCATGCAAATGGCGTGGAGTGCTTTCCTCTTAATTACCCACCTTCTTGCCAAAGCTGTCAAAAAAAAAGAAAAGCTAACTTTTTGGACTTATTTTATTAAACTTTTACTATTCAAATTTATGGGAGTCTTCAAGCCTAAATCCTCATTAGAGCTTATCAAATAATTAATGCTCCAGAAATTAACTCACTGAAACAACGTGCACAACCCTCATCCAATTAAGCAGATGGATAATCCAGAGCGGAAAAAAACCCCCAAACCCACAACCAGAAAACAGCTAGAACCCCTTTGCTGCATCCATGAAGGAAAAGCATAAATATGTAATGTACAAAGCACCTTTTAGATTCAAATATTAAGCCCATGAAAGTCAGCTGTCCACTAAAGTGCCCTGCATATGAGGGGATGTCCGTGATAGTCCCATTTCAAGTGAAGTGTCCCATGCAGATTGACAAAGTTGTTATCCCTCGTGGAAGCAGCTAAAAATATCCATCCTCTCTTTTTCTTTTTTTTTCTCCCATTTTGTTGTTTTAGAAATATGTGGCTCGCCAGTTCCAAACAAAACATTGAAACACATCCAATAACTTCAAATTCCGTTTAGGCACCATGATATGCCTAACTAATAAATCTCGTCCACTTTCCGCACTGAATCAAAAATCTGCATTTTTCAAATGAAATTTACCCTCAAGATGGTGAATATGAAAGTCAGTAAACCCTGAAAGCACTGAAAAGTCCCTACTGCCCACCTGGAAAGCCCCACACTCTGGAGGCCCTGACAAATGGCAGAAATTCAGAAAGACTTGGGGAATTTTTGTCTGGGAGGATGGTAATGGAAGTTCACTCCAAGGTGGTCAGACTTAGAAAACTCAGGCTGTTTAACTCCTCGTCAGACAGGCTCTCTGAAGTTAAGTTGGCTGGAGCAGAAGATTATTACACGTGACATTTTTCTACAACACAATTTAGACAAAAACAGGCGTTTAAAACATTCCTGTCAGTGCCGCCAGTGGCCCTCTCTTACCTGAGGCCTCCCTTTTGTCCATATAAACAGCTGATGAAGTGATCACAATCTACCCTAAGCCCAGGGGAAAGACCAAACAGAATGTGTTGTTTTGGCTGTCTTCCACCTAGCCAGTGACAGAAAAAGAAGCAGAAAATCTTACTATTCTGGCAAGAAACCTCTTTTTTACCATTAAACATTTCTGGCTGATTTTCCAAGGGGAGGGGAAAAAAAAAAAATTGAACGAGAAGTGCATATAAAATTAGATTACCTGGAGACAGCTTTAATTTCTCTAAAACCATAAGAAGTTTTTATGTGACTGTTTAATCTTTTAACAGCTGCTTCTTTAAGTACTCATTTGCACTAAATATATCACATGTCACCATACTTATGATCTTCCTGAAACAAAAGAACATCTTCCAAAATGACTATAGCTAGCAATATTAAAGCAGCACCTACTGGCATCATTATATTTAAGTATCTGAAATAGACATTACTGTCAGCAGAAATTTTTTAAGCCTTTCTCTCTTCTTTTCCTTACAAGAGGTTATTAGAGTTACTTCAGTGTCCTATGTCCTGTGATAAAATGCTGGAAATGAACTCTTAAAACTGGCAATAAATACCTATAGCCCTTGAATCTGAGTTTCTCAGATCATTTATGTACCTTAAAAAATTGTGTTCAAAGCACATTCTACTGACTACCTTGAAATTCTTAGCAGACTGCTGACACTGTTGCTCAAGTTTCCTGGAAAGGAAAAAAAAAAGGCAAGGGAGAGATTCATCCAGAGCACAGCTTGATCTCCTTACCCACATTGACTGGGGGTTTCTTCTGCATGGGCTTTTGCTCTTAAATATATTGAACTGATGTGGAACAAGCAGTCAGCTCTAAATTCACCAGCTTCTGCCCAAAATTTTTGGTGCTGGGGCAGTGCTTGAATGTTGGCATTATTTATGAATCAACTTAGGCACATGATTAAGGAATAAAATCCTCGGTTGTTCGGGAAAGGTGACGTTTCAGGGGCACTGACAATCAGGTCAAAGTGAAGTTTCTGTAGGGATGCTGCTTTCCCTTTGCACCATTCTCAGTGTCCTGAGGCTATCAAGTTCCTCAACAGAGGATATACCTATAAAGTTCCTTATTTTTTCAAACTGAACTGCTGTTTTCCTCCATAGAAAGATGATTCCCCCTATTTAAATAATTAAAAGAGTAGCTATTGCTCAAGATGCAAATAAGAAGCACCAGAGTTGTGCTAGAAAGTATTTTTTGTGCATTTGCCTCAACCCTCTGAAACTTGTGTTGCCATTTGCATACCCTGCCATACGTCTAAAAAGTCGCTTGTTTTGCTCAGAACATTCTTAGTTTGATCATAATCCTACTGTCATGTAAAGATATGTGACCTCACCCCAAAAATATGAGTTTAGAGCCTCCTCTAAAAGGAGAGAGAAAAGTTTCTGCCCACAGGTATTTCCACTTCCCCTATATTGCACTCCCGAGGCCACAAGTATGTGAGATAAATTGGTTGCTCTGAAAAGGCGGAGGCCTTTGTTTTGGGGATTGAGTTTAAAAAGCACAGGATGCTGTATTTCAGAAGGCAGGTGACGTGAAGGAGTGAAGCCTGAGTGGTTTGCTGAGCATCCCTGTGCTGTGGGGATGGGCACTGCTATAAAATACATCTGTCTGTCTCTGTTTACACATAAATCACATAAAACATTGTAAAACATCTTAGTATCTTGAAAGATGAAAATATAGTGGGCTACCCTGCGTGTGTTGAATGTCCAATACAGCAGCTTTGGAAGGGTTTAGGAAACCAGAACAGTTTTGAAGCCTACATACATCCTTCTGACACAGACACCAGCTAAAACACAAATATATAGTACAGAAAGAATAGGATAGTCATATTCCCCCCACCTGAAGAACCCAAAATCAATCAGGTGCTTCTCCAAGATGCTCAGAAACCTCCTGTAACTTTCCTAACCCGCAGCTCCGTGTGTGCGATACATTAAGCTTCGCCTTCCTGCTCAGTTTTCAGGCTCGGCAACGCTCAGCAGGCAGCAGCAGTATATTTAGCAAGAGATCTTATCCATCGCTGCTGAAAAAGTACTGGGTATTGACTGATGAATGGAAGATAAATCACAAGAGATCTGTCCATTCAGGCAGGGCTGAGTGACACTGACAGAACCCTGCATGAAAGCTCGTTTTGTGCCTGCCTGTACAATATGTGGTTTGTAGAGAGCATTGTTCTCCAACGATATCAGTCCCTTCTCGGTGTGAAGCCCTCTCCCTTTATTCCCTTCAACAAAGGTGTCCAGTTCGTAAAACAGAAAATCCTCAAAGTGAAGAAATGTTATGATGACCTAAAATTCGAGTTCAGATGTAGACTGCCTTTTTGTTTGCCACAAACTAAACCAAGTGCAGCCATTTCTCATTTCTGACAAGATGAACTAAAAAGGGCAAAGGGACAAGAGCTGGAGGAAGAGGAGTCCAGGAGGTGGGCTAAGAGCATGTCATGGGGTAGTAACCTGCCATCGACTCATTACCCATCCCAACAATATATTCCTTGAACTGGCCAAACCCCAGTATTGATTACTGATAATGATACCTCCAAGCATCACTAGAGATGATGAGCACAAAAGGAAATGTTCTTTTTTTCCCTCTGCATAACATTACCTGTCCTGATTCAATCTAACAACACAAGTCTTTTCGGTAGCCAAGACAAGCCCATTTTAGTCATGAGCCCTGAAGATCAAGACCTCTATTCCTAAACAATTCTTAGCCAGAAAACTACTTCAGAAATTACATAGCCTGCCCCTGCTCAAGTTTTAACAACAGGTACTTAGGGTCAGCAACTAATAAGTGAGCTTTTACCTCACCAAGACCAGAAAAACAGCTCTAGAAGTCTGCTTAGCTGAAGGTTTTATTGTTTACTCCTGTGAACACAAAAAAGCCAACGGCTGCTGAAGCAGGGTTACACTTTGAGTTCCAGGCTGTTGCCACAGACACTGGGTGAGAGGCGGAATCTCTCGTGCCCCCACAGCTCTCCTCAGCTGATGGCCGAGGGCTGCTTTGCTGACACAGAACCAAGCTGGGCAACAAGGCAGAAGAAGTGTGGTCTTAGGGTGCCTTAACTGGGAATGCATTGTGCCACAGGTGCCAGAGGAGAGGAGAACCCCCTTCGAAACTGGCAATACTCAATGAACACCACAGGATTGCCAGTTAGGCAAAAAACCTCTCAAAAATAGTTTTACCTGCTGCATTCAGCCTCCTGTCAAAATAATTTTTACACATAACCAACCTAAACCCAAACAGGCCTTTTCTGATGAAGCTCTTTCCTTGCCAGAGTTCCAGTGACTGCGGGCAGCACTCCTGTGTATGCCTGAGCTAATATAATTAGCATCAACTATGCTGTGAAGTCAGGATCTGCAAAGAGACTGCAATCCCAAGGACTGAGTGAAATTCAGAAACACAGGAGCTGTTTGAGCTCAGTCATTTCAATATTTTCCAATTTGAAGAGAAAGAGCATGGAGTTACCCTTAATTCAGCAGTTTCACAGGGGTGATGGGCCACCAATCACAGCACCCAAAGCCAAAGCATACTTTCACTAGTTTGGTGTCGGCAATCTTTCACAGCAACTTAATAAAAGCAAGAGGAAGAGACAGATGTGAGTGATCTCACCTTCATAAAATAGTTTCTTTCCTTTTGCTTTAAGTCCTCAAATTCTATAGCTGGCTTATGGATCTGTAAGCCATAGGTACCAGTTAGGGACAGTATCCCTTAGACACATTATACATTAAACACTAAAATATAATAAATACTAATAATACTCCATCAAAACATTCATTTTTATTTTCTGTCACCAAAACTATGGTTTTGCTGAAGACTAACTTTGCAGGTAACTTCACAGATGGATAATTGGATCATTTGGTGTAAACCAGCTCCATCACAAAGTTTATGAACCACCCTCCCCCACAACTCTACAGTGCACACCTTTTATGTTACTTCTTCACTAACAAGATTAGCAATCTTCATAGCCAGAAAGGATTAAAGTAAATCATTATATATTTGTTTCCATTTATGAGAACAAAACTTTTATCTGTGCCTCTAGGAGCCATCACCAGTTGGTGTTCATACCATGATTATGAAAAAGCTTTGGTATAGACAAGAAAATCCAAGTCCAGTTAACACACTGAAGAATAAAAGCACTGCATAGGAGAGGATGTAAACAAGACACTCTCACTTTAACAGAAGTTCAGACTTCTCAAAAAAGCCCCCATCTCAGACTGCAGTGTCCACCAGACAAGTTAAATCCAAGCTGTCACTCAGAAGATGGGCCCCAACCAGCAGCCACTCACCAGGTTTGTGCTTCACTCTCTCTTTGGTCACATTACACAGGTCAACCCTCCCAGAACAGGAAATGGTTGCTCCCCTGGCTTACTCCAGAGCTTAATACCTTCAGTGAAAAATAAAGCCAAACCCACGAAAACCCAGAACCATTAGCTAGAATAATATTTGAGAACAGTTTTTGTATCAAGAGGCTCATGTGGGGAAAGTTCCAAGAGATAATTCTTTCACCCTTAGCTCGTTCCTAAGGATACACGAGGCTTCACTGAATTAATTTAAGGGGCATCTGAATAATACATTTATCTATGGCAGAAATATCTCTGTGTTAGAATGAAGGTTAAGTAACTACCTCCACTGCAGAATTAAATACCAGTCGTTGTTGCTAGGAAGCTCTAAATTGATTCTAGGCCATTCAAATTTATGTTGTCCTGGACAACTCTAAATGCTTCATCAAAAAATGAAAATTCATGTATTCAACTAGTGACCAGCTATTGTAAACCTGCACATTAGGGTATATGGGTGGAAAGGAGATTAATTAGCTTTTGCATGGAGAAAACAGAAGAGGGAATGGCCATGGATACCGTCTAGAAAGACTTCAGCAAATCTTTTGACATGTCTCTCGCAGCATCCTCCTAGAGCAGCTGGCTGCTCATGGCTTGGACAGAGGTACATTTTTCTGAGTGAAAAACTGGCTGGATGGCCAGGCCCAGAGAGTGGTGGTGAGTGGAACTAAATACAGCTGGCAGCTGGTCACTGGTGGGGTTCCCCAGGGCTCAGAGGACTGGGGCCAGTCCTGTTCAGTACCGATGATCTGGGTGAGGGGATCGAGTGTGTCCTCAGTAAATTCACAGACGACACCAAGTTGTGTGGGAGTGTTGATCTGTGTGAGGGTAGGAAGGCTCTGAAAAGGGATCTGGATAGAAGGATTGACAATATATACTCTAGTAGGACATAAAAGAAAGGTTTTTTTAAAAAATGTGTGATTTGTCCCAGGGTTAGCTCAGTGCAAAGTTGACTCAAAGCATTAATACAGGTGCCAAACTCCACCTCAGTATGCTGCCCACAATGAACACACAGGCATTCCCTGGACTCGAGAGATCAGCAAGGATAACTTAATCTACTGCTGTACCAAAAAGCAGCTGCAGTCATATTACTTGTCTCTTCAATTAGCACCAGGGAAAATGTTGATTTAGTTCAAGTAAACTTGATTTAATTTTTTTTCCATGTGAAATGTTACGGAAGATATTGTTTGGTGGGAGTAGGGCCACAGGAGAAAGTACAGGAACCTTGTTAACTTCTTAGGCAGGGACACGAAGTAAACAGCAATATGAATGGAGAGATAGATATTGAGGTAAGAGTTAGAAGATAAGAGTTTATACCCAAACCCAACCACA
Organism: Mohoua ochrocephala; assembly: GCA_013398855.1. Classification (NCBI taxonomy): domain Eukaryota; kingdom Metazoa; phylum Chordata; class Aves; order Passeriformes; family Acanthizidae; genus Mohoua; species Mohoua ochrocephala. The sequence goes on along the minus strand of VZTA01018465.1, from coordinate 59,432 downwards.
GCTTCATTCAAATGACCTTGAGAAGTGAATTCTCCTCTCTGGGCATCTGGCTCCTCATCTGCATAAGCAAACAACGACGCCGACTCCACTTCACAAAGTACTGGGAGATCAAGGCATTATTGGAAACCAATTTAACGTCTGTACCCAGGTGACATAACTCAGCTGGAATGAAATTTCCTCACGGAAGCAACTGAATTTACAGACTAAATTTACAGACTTTAAATCTAAATTTAATTAGATGACAAAACTGATTCCTCTTCTCCCAAAGTTTGAGGTGAATGAATTCAAAAATAGCAGCTGGTCAGGATGAGCTTTAGTCACACTTTGAGAAAAGGGAAGTTTTTAGAAATGTTATGGAAAAGTTCGGCAGCTGTATTCGCAGTCACTTTGAATGTATCACACTAACTATATCATCGACAATTTCCTTTGGCTTTTTAAACATAAGACAGGCAGAAATAACCTGATTTACATAATTACAATTATACACAGTAATGAGATTCCATCTTGTAGATATAATAGCTTCCCCAAACACAAAGGAAAAGAGCAGATCTGCAAATCTAATCCTTAAAAGAAAACATTCTACAAAATAACAGTTAATGTTGCTATATGTACTGTAAGATTTAGAAACCTATCCAAATGCTATATAAATACAAATATTCTATTTACTCTGCATGGTAGTAATTCAGACACCCATTATTTTGTTGAAATCCTCCAACAGAGGATAATTTGCCTTTTTATTTAAGCAAAGACCCTGCAATCTACAATTTTCTTTCCCTAATCAATGTCAAACTTCATAAAGATGCACAAGGGTGCCTGAATTCATCCAAGGTGCTTGCCGATGAAGTGAGTACAGCTTCACAAATTCATAAAGACTACGTGGACTGAAAATTTCCATATGGTTTTGCAGCAAAGCAAAAAAATTCCTAAAGATTCAGCTGGCTCACTTTAGTCCAGAAAGAGTCCGTAAGTACAACCCTATGATGCCAGAGTCTCAAAGTTTCTGGAATTCAAGCCTACAAATAACAGACTACAAACAATCTTCCCAAAAAAAAAACCCAAGGAAACAAACACACCCATTCTGAAGCCAACCAGTGGTTTTTTTGGAGCAACAAGCTACCTTATTCAGTGCACACTAAAGGTCATTTTCAGCACGTTTTCATTGTGAATTTCCACACTGTGAGCTCTCAGTTATTGGTTCTGTTTTGTGCTACCCGAAGATGTAAGAGGCATTCAAAGATGTCACCTCCCTGATCGGAGATTGTCACAACAGGAGGGAGGATGGGAATAATGAGCAAATTACGAAGATAAACTCCCTAGGTGTACAGAAACATTAGGTGGGAAAGGACCTCTGGAAGACTCCTACCTCCCACCTCCTGCTCAAGCAGAACCAACTTCAGAGTTAGGTTAGGAAGATCAGTGTCCAGTGTAACCGAGCTATTGAATTCTACAAGGATGGAGATTCTTCAGCTTCTTGGAGCTTGTTTCAGGGCTTGCTCATAGAAAAGAATTTTCTCCCTTTTTGTTCAGCTGGAGTTTCCCTTGTGGCAGTCTGTAACTTGTTCCTTGTAGTCTTGCCTTGCACCTCATACATCACCACCTCTACCACTGTATTTTTTTAAACTGTTGCTGAAATTAACTGAACCTCACTCAGTGTAAGCACCACAGTAGAAGGGGACCTCTGGAAAAAGCAGACATAATGCAGATGAGCTGATCTTAGTGCAAAGATGCGTGTACCTAGAGAGTGGAGAAAAATACTTATAGCCCACTGCTGTTAAGAAATGAGGGATCCTGAGGTTAAGTAGGAATTAAGTCCTATTTCTAGATAGTCTTCTTTAAATGTATTGCCAGCCTGGAAACATCTCCCTTGAAATTGAGAAAATTATTTTGAATACTCTAGATAAATTGCAGAGGATATTCGTGTGGTTCTAAATTTATTTTATTTTATTTTTGCGAGAGAAATTATTTTATGTAAACAAAGCAATGCGCTTGAAGAGAGCAGGGAGATCCACATATGGAACCTACACCCAGGAAGATTTGAAGAGGATTTCAATTGACTCAAAGTATTTTTTTGAAGAGTAAAGACAGTTGTGTTTTCGGAAAACTTAGAACAATAAAATTACCATAGCAGTATTAAAAGACAGATTGCCACTTATCTCCAGAAGAAGATGGAGTAAGTAAAGCCAAGCTCGGTTTAAACAGGAGCACATGAATGACACAAAATATTTTTCCATTTTAAATCACTTCAGATTAGAGCATCTGGCACTACCTACACTAGAAAGGACCTAAAATATTACAGCTCTATTTTCTATTTTAATGGATAATTGGTAACACTAGATTACAGGATTTACAGGTTCCAAGTGCTGTATTTTCATAGGGAAGAGCCTCCTTTCTTTCAGGCTTAATAAGCTTGGCCTATATCAGCTTTTCTCACATCAGTCCAAGTGTCACATTTGGGTTGGGGGAAGCTTGTTAGCAGTAATTACCAGCAGTAGGTTCTATTATTTGCCAAAGTAATTTTCCCTGCTAAGTACCACCAAAACTGCCTCAAGCCTTTAATTTTTTTTGCCTTCCTCCGCTTCCTTTTAAGCGGGTGCATTTTCCCATGATACTGCCCTGCCCGGAGCGGGCCGGGGCAGGGCGAGGCGCCGGGTATCAATGTGATCTTGAGAGATGGGGTCAGCCCCAGCGAAAGCCCTTCACAAACAGACCCTGAACCCTATTAGAGATGCAAATCCACTCTCTGAGTGAGGATTCTTTGGCGGTATAATGGAGCCCGAGGAATTCCTGGGCAGCCCGCTTTTCAGCGCCTGGGCTTTTGTCCGCGCCTTAGCAAATTTCTGCAGCCTGTTTAAACCTCAGCCATTGTCCCCATGGCTTCATTGATTTCTCTCCCTGCCACCAGCTCACAATGGGCTGATATGAACATCTTTGTTACTGCTTTTGTACTGTATATCAGAGTAATGTTTCAGCAGATTGAGGCCTAGCAGGAAGAATTAAACCTGTACTACACAGAGCATGATGAATTGCCGGATTTACATATCATTTTAGAGGGTATTTCTGGTGGTTCTTGCTGAATGGTGTTGTGTCTCGAAGGATGTAGTCAAGGGATGAAGTGACAGAAAAGGAAGTGATTTAGATACTCACTGACAGCTTAATACAAGATGGGGACAAATTGTGCTGATTCTCCCACTGCATCCTTCCATGGTGTTAAAGAGATAGGCAGAGCTGGATGCACCCAGATCCCATGGAACTGCCATGTCAGGCTGTGCTCTGTGGCCAGGAGAAAGAAGGGCACAGGAGATTTAACTTATTCAATAGCAGCGTGCTTTGAAACATCCTAAAGGTGCCAGGGCACACTACCCTGATGTTTTGATCCTACTGTTCTTGGCCAAAAGATAAACTGCTGATTGAGTCAGGTCCTGACATGACACAGGCAACATATTTCCAGGTCCTGACATGCTGTGCAGCACACTTCCAAGGAAATAGCTGTGCTCAATGTGAAACTGCACGACTCGAATGGCCCTAATTCCACTCAATATCTTCTGCAGCTTTAAAGCCTCCTTATGGGCTTAAGTGTTGTTCTTTTTCAAAATTTACTTCACATCCCAAAGCCAAAAAACTGTGTTCCTATTTCTGTACCTTCTATCAACTGCATTTTGAAATAATATCTTTAAGATTTTTTTTAAATTTTGTCTGCGCAAATCACTATCATTCTACATCTGCGTTGTTTATAATGGACTTAAGAAGACTTCTTAGCAGAAGTAAACTCTGCTGTTTAAACTCATAAGGCTTGACAGTGTTTACATAGTTTACAAATGTGAACCTCAATCCACATATGGATCATATTTTGTGTAATTGGCACTAAAACGATGCAATAAGAAGAGATAAGTAAATAAGTCTGTAAAATGGTGGAGGTAACAGTAGAAATAATAACCAGTAATTTCAAAGTTTTCAAATCAGAAGAAAATTTATGTTGACATTAAATCAAAACAAAAAAATATACGTGGGATGCAATTCTTTTCCAAACAGGATAGGGCTCAACCTTAGCCTCAAAAATCAGGCATATAAGCTTTCCCTTGCTATCATGCAAAGCACCCCAAACTGAAACATGGTGAATAGATTTGGGGGAAAAAAATTCAATAGCAAAGGCCAAACCAATGAGATTGTAAAGCAGTTTTTATACTATTTCTTAATCATGGGCGTTTCTTTGTGTTAGAAATTAATATTTCCAAAGAGCAGAACTTTTGTTCACTTCTGCCATCCCCATCTGGTAACAACCAGATAGATTAAACAAAACAATCACCTGAAACAGAACAATGAATGAGTCCAGAAGAGAGTCACTAAGTTGATCACAGGGCTGAAACACCTCTCCTATGAAGACAGGCTGAGAGAGTTGTTCGGTCCAAGAAGAAAAGGCTCTGGGGACACCTTATAGCAGCATTTCAGTGCCTAAAGGGGGCTGCAAGAGAGCTGGACAGAGACTTTTCACAAGGGCACGGAGTGACTGGACAAGGGGGAATGGCCTTAAGCCGAAGGATGATGGGTTTACTTTAGATATTAGGAGGAAAATCTTTACTCTGAGGATAGTGAGGCACTGGAACAGGTTCCCCTGAGATGTTGTGGACTCTGCATTCCTGGAAGTGTTCAAGACCTGGCCAGATGGGGTTCTAGGTTACCTAGTCTAATGGAAGGCTCCCTGCCCACAGCAGAGGGGTTGGAATGAGATGATCTTTAAGGTACCTTCCAACCCAACCCATTTTATAATTCTGTGAAATTACTTGATCCCTTACAGAGACGGGTACGTACCTAAGAGATTTCTTTGAGCAAAAGAAAATGGCAGCATTCTGAAATATGAATGACCACTGCTAAGAGTTACCTGGAAAGCAAAGACATCCATTTGAAATGTTATTGCAGCAGTACAGGACTTGCTGTAGACAGTCAGGGAATCGGGTTTGAAAGAACCAAGTGATAGGCACAGTGAGCTGTTTTCACGGGCATGCTTGAATAAGTGTTGGAATGTTGTTATTTATCTCTGTGAGGGTCAGGAATCCATGCAAGATAGACCTCAGCAGGAGCACTACTTCAGTCTTTTCCTTAACAAGTCATAGCCTTATGTTAGATGAACCGTTCCTACCACGAAAGACTAGGAGCCGCAAATCCAGCACCCTTTGACAATTGCTTACGAGGTTCGACATTCATTCTGCCCTGATTCTTTTTCAAGAGCTCCTTCACCATGAAACCTGGATTTCTGGCTAGATATCGACTGATTAATTCATTTCTAGTCATTCTTGCAAACTTTGCAGACATGTACAGATCCTCTTTTCACTTGGAGTGGAAAGAACATTAGTGAGAGGACTTCTTTACAGTAAGTAGATATCAAAGCTGGCTACTGAAGTACAAGGAAGGCTGGCAAGGCAAGGTGGCTTGTCACCCATTAAATAAGTCATCAGCCATAATTATTTGACTCCCTTCCCTTGATCATCTGTTAGTCACTCCAGTTTCTTTACAGTTATTACATGCAGTAGACAGTGCAAATTCAAAAACTACACTAAAAAATGAATTGAAATTATGCAAACAGTTCTCTTTGCCATATTACTTTCTTTTTTTTTTTTTTTTTAAACTATATGGAATATATAAACTTGAAAGCAGCAACTCCTAGCAAAGCCTTTTTAAAATGGTTTTACATGTAACTTTGGCAAAGAGATGAACTGAGAAGCTGGATAAGTCTTTATATAGAACAGGACTGGTTCAGGCAGTTGTTATTCATTAATGCTGCATTTCGTTTTGCATTAACAATGCAAAACGTTCATGGTGGGTTTGTTTTTTTTTTTGAGAACAGGCATCAGTCAACCATAATTGAATTAAAACAAAAGACATCCACCCACCTGTCCCGCCCCCTGCAACTGCGAGTTGTAGAAGCCAAGCTTGGTTCATTTCCCATCTTACTGGCAGAACTACCTGGCAAAGAAGCTCACAAACAAACTCTGTTACACTTCTCAGAGAGGCTAATCCTGGACATGCTCTTTGTGAAACAGTCTCAAGTAATTTTCAGAGTACTTTTGTATTTATTTATTTATTTATTTATTTGGGTAAATAGGTATTCTAATCAAACAGAATTTATTACTCCATTGTGCCATAAATATTTTGCTGGTCTAGTCATAAGCTGTTAAACAACATCTATCACCAAGAGAGCTGACAGTCAGCATGTTTCATATTCTTAACAGGACCTACTCGCTGGAAACTAAGTCACCTGATTACCTTTGACAGTTTAATATCTAAATATGAGACATACTTCTTCCAGGTAGCCTAATTCAAGTTACATTTCTTTCTTAACATATTCCTGATACCCTGTTAAAGCTCCCAAATCATGATTATGTAGACCCCCCTTCATAAAACAGCTACTCCTCCTTTCTTAGCCCATTGTTACATCTGCTAGTATCACCTCAGCCCTACGCTTCCTTTTTTCCCTCCCTATTCCAAAATGTTCTCCATTGACACTATCTCCAGCATTCCAGGCTTTGACAAACTCACAGCACAATCTTCAAGGAATCTGGAATCCACATTCATTCAATTCCCAAAATATATATTAGAACTACAGCTTGCACTCTTTTGAGTCACTTGAAGACAAAGCAAAAGTTGTCTCATATACAATTATTATTTCTTTTCAAATTATGTTAAAAGGGCAGTGATCTGTTCCTTACAGAAAGGAAAGACTGACTTACAGAAAAGTCCTATTAAACAAACAAAATCCCCAGCAAACCAGAACACTTTGGCAATGTGCAGTTTGGTAAACTGAAACTATTTTGTGACAGAAGAGCTTATTGAATAACCTGACAGGCCTGCAGGTGTATCTACATCTGTGAAATGCAGGCTCCCAAATTCTGACCTAGATTTTGTTTCTGTGACTGGAGACCTGAAGCCTCTGACTTTTGAAGGAAGAAAGGTGAAGTAAAGAAAAACTGAGCAAAATGGTTAATTCCAGCATTAACAGCTACTCTGACAATTCAGCTCAATCTTTTGTACTTCCAGTGTTGAACTCAAAATAAACAAACCCTGGCTTTCTTTTTTTCCCCAAATTTCTGGACTTCATTCATGAAGGGCCCTCTTCTCCTCTTCTTCAACATGAACAGTCATCTCCAAGGCAGATATGAAGTATCCTTAATATGCCACAGTTTTTTGGGCTAATACTATGGAGATCCTCATTCATAGGTGTTCATTTAGGTTTTTTCCATGTGTTTGCTGGTGGTTTTTGGGTTCTCACTCTTGATGCTTGGTTGTCAACTTGTAATCTTTGGGATGTCAATGTTATGCAAACCAAAGCCAAGAGAACTTAATTTCACTCTTAAAACCACAACAGCTTTGCTTAAGGGGCAGCCTTTTTCCAGAGATTCAGAGAGAAGTGACAGCCACACACACAAGAAATGACAAAATATGCATCAAAGGGCAGGGAGGGATGACACAAACTCTCTTTTTCCATAAATCATGGAGATCAACAGAATATAGTTATAACACCAGGAAACAGATCCTCTTAACTATATCAGCCCTTTGGACAAAGACAAGCTTTGTCTCTGCAACCTCTCCTAGTTCTTTGTATAAACTCTCACAGGCTATCAACTGCTACCTTGAATAACTTTTGTTTCCCATCACCTCTGCCCACCTGGAAAACACATCCATGCTTTCACTCACTCTTTGGTAGATTAGAACAACACTTTTCCAAACTTTCAGCCTCCGTTTGTCCACAATCACGGGATGCATTAAGTATCGCAAGACACCACATAACTGGAGGACAATAAAAAAGAAGTATTAAAAAAAAACCCTGAAAAAGTGAAACAAACAAAGTGCAGATCACATTTTTGTCACTTAGAAACATTAAGCACTTCCTTCTAAAAACACATGTATAAACAAAACTTCTGCTGAGATTCTGTAATGAGTCAGGGATCTGCCTTCCTTGTCCTAGGAGGATAAAGAAATCGTAGGTGGGATCAGACTGGGGGATGGACAGTTCAGCAGATGTGAGCCTTTATACCTCTGCACATTTTCATTATTTAGTTATTAAGCAGTTCTCACTTCGTCTCCCTCAGAGGAACTCAGGTTTTGAATGGGTTGTTACCACCCAACGTTAGCTCCTGATGGATCCTGTTGTCCCTTATGAAAAGGAGTAATCCTCAGATCTCCATTTCTATTCCTGGCTCCTTCAATATTTGAAAGAAGTTCCTATTCTTTATTCTGTCTTAAAGAGTCATTCTCCATAGTGCTTCATTTCTCAGATGTTAAATCAAGGTGAAGATGCAGTATGAGGAGCACTTCCAGCACTTCTGGCATGAAAAGTTAAACCTCCTTAGAGGTCTAACCTACGGTCAGTCCCTTATGGCAGGGACAACCACAACTCCCTTGCTCCAAAGGTAGACATCCAACCCAAAATGTCCTTACTCCAGAATCTTCTTCCCTTATCTGTCCTGCTCAGTCTTTTACTTTATGCTTCCACATACAGCTTAGCATCTGAACGAGCCTGAAAGGTACAGGCTGCTGATATTGAGCTTTTCATTTAAAAAAAGTGGCAGTAGTTGGAGAACAACAGCTGACTGTAGGGAGCACGTGACTTTCCTCCATTTTAAATTGATTTAAATTTATCTGTGCTTTGGGAGGGGTTCTTGAGCGTGGAGATGGGGTGAAGTCAGGTTAAGGGGTGTGGGGACAACCTAAAGTGTACATGTTGAGTGTATACCTTTCAATAAAGGTCACAGGTATGCACAAAAGCAGAAATCAACACCAAACTCCAAATAATTGTCTTGCACTTTCAAGTTCCAAGCCTTTTTCTCAAAGCACTCTTTCAAAGTTCAGTTTTGAATTTCAGCAGATATTGGAAGCTTAAGAGTGGGGACTCTGAAAACATGTAAACTAATTATTGATTTTCCCCCTTAAGACAGCAAGCTCATTCAAAGGAAAAGAGATAATCCTCTTAATGTTTTGCTCTAAGAACCTCTAGGAACATAGATAAAATAAATTTATAAATAGGTATCCATTGAGAATTTATTTACATTTCAGCATAACAGGGCCTGATGGAGGGTCTGAGCAATGCTCTTCTAAAGCCTATTATTTGCTGAAGAACTGCTGCCCATACAGTTTTAAAATGTTGCTGTATGAGCAAGATCTCACCTGTTTTTTATGACAAACTGTCCACTATTTAAAACCAGTTGGTCCATTTACTTCAGTCAAGTTAATTCTATTGCCTTGAAAACGCACTTTTGTGACAGTGACACCTCATTGCTCCAGAGGTGGTTTGCTTGTAGCAGATGTTCAGCTCCGTTTGCTAATCTGGGAGTGAATGTATTTCAAGGACTGGAAGACATTCTTCCCATTTTTTTTTCCTTCTAAAAGCCATCTGTATTTTTTCCTACCTCACCCATCACCTTCTCTGTGTTTTCTGTAATGTACATAATTATTGAAGCACTAAACCCTGTGTTTGCTATTGCTCAGAACCAGAGACACTTATTCTTACACATCCTGTTCTTTCAGTCCCGATCGTGAACAAAATCAATAGTTTATTACAGGAACAATTTTTCATCTGTGTCACTTTCAAATTGCACCTCATAGTGCTCTAATATACAGAGATATTTCCTGCCACCTTCATTTATTAGTGAGGGAGTCTTAAATTGGAGAGAGAAGGTTTAGTGAAAGTAGTTTTCCACTTGCAAATGTCAGCTTACTTCTTATTTTCAGTGAAGTATCTCACGGTATTTGTCAAAACAAAGAACTGAAGCCTGGCCTGACGACACCACTTCATCATGGTGACACCACTTCAGATATACTGTAAATCACTGAATACCCACTGACTATGTCATGGTGTCAATAGAAGGCACAGAGAGGGGAGAAAAACAATGAAATAAATAAATTTTTAAGAAATCCAAACCCACAAAAAACCCCGTAGCAAAACCAACACTTCAGAGGTGGCTTAGCCTGGTTTGTTTAACACTAAATAAATCAAGTTGCAGCTGACAATAAGACTTCATGATTGGCTGCAAATGCAGTAATTTAACATGAGATGATCAAATAATCACTGTTTCTGACTGGTGACAGCACTTCTAGCAGTCAACTAACAGGTAACAAGTAGTCTCAGCTCAGATATTTTTAGCAATACCTAAGGAATCAGTAGTAAAACCTGAGTAACATGACAGATAAATAAACACAGTTGTTGCATCCTCCTTTGCTTCTCTTGGCTCTTCAATGAGACACCAGGAGCTATAAAACCTTTTCACATTACCCAAATACTACAAGAGTGCAAGGAGTTATTTTCCCCACAGATCTCTTGCTCAAGTTACCCTTCTGCTCCATGAATTCAGAGGCAGACCGAGCCATGTCTCATTCAAATAAGTGAAAATATCCACCTAGAATAACATTTCTGTTCTTTTAACAGGAAAGGGAATGCCCACAAACATATTTTTTAAGCAAGAATTCTTTCAAAGGTGTAAAAAAGTGACACTTACTCTTGGAAAATGAAATAATTTTTCAAGGTGCTTGGAAAGAAAGCACCTCTTTACCATTTTACCTTTCCTTCAAGAAATAAAGACCAAACAACTAATCAAGCTGCAATTCGCCCCCTATACCTGGGGTGACTTTTCACTCATAATTAATTCTTCCTCTCTGATCAAACTAAGAACTTGCAATTGCTGATCTCTATGAATTAACCCTTCCCTTTGCAGCCATAGAATTTCTGGACCCACTAAATTATTTCTTTTGATTGACAGCTTGAGGGTGAGATTCATTTTAAGCCCACAAAAAATTCACAGTAATATGCACAAGTTGCCCAGGTTTTCATATTTGTGGCTAACAAATGTAGTCCGTTTCTGTTGTTCATGGATAAATCCTGATTTCATACTGAAGATTCTATTAATAATTTATTAGACAATTGGGCAAAAATTTTATCATTGTGAGAGTCAAGTCAAAAGTTTATCATGTCTGTGGCAGTTTCTAATAATTTCTTAACCCCTCATAAAGCCTTTACAAATGCAACACTAATATTAGCAAAGAGACTAAAGCAAGGGTGCAATCAATTATAATTGCTAAGTTTGCTATGCTGGCTACTGGTTGCCCCTCTTACATGATTTTAATCCTGGTTGTCAAATAAAGCTATGAAGATTTTTCTTTCTTTTTCTTTTAATGAAAGGCATCCAACACTACCAGGACAGCACTTCACACAGAACTTTTCAGCTGAATCGTTGCTTATTCCCTAATAGCCTAAGGTTTCAGTATTTACCAAAAAAGTTCAGGAATATTGTCAGAAAAATATTTAAACATCTGCGGTCTTTCCTATCAGAGGATTTCCATGTTTATGCATAGTTACTTGTAAACTACCTCTGTCCTGCCAGCTTTACATCCATTCCCCAGCAGCAATTACAGAGAGGAAGAAGAAACAGTGACTGAGAGCAGCACAAGCTTGCAGGCATCTGGTAATTTATGTGTCATGTCTCCCCTTCTGAGCTTAGTGTTTATATTATCTTTCCAATTAGTTTTGCCTGGGCTCTTAAATTCTGTGGACTACGTGGGGCTAGAGATTATTCTGGTAGACAAAGTGAGTCAATTGGAAAACAAATAAAGAAGAGAATATCGAGTTTAAAAATGCAGAGATTAAGAAAGACAAGGTTACTGAGGCAAAAGGATGTCAAGGGAAGAATTATAGTCCCAGACAGCAGCTCCAAAGTAGTTCCTAAAACCTTCTGTCTTACTAAAAAAGTAGCTCCTCACAGTTAGTAGCTCTGTAGAATGCAAAGGTATCATGCTCAAGGCATGAGATTTATTTTGTCTGTAGGCTAAGAAGATAAAGGAGCCATTTAAATCTGTTTAAATACACAAGATGGGTGGGGGCAGAGTATGAAGCAGAAAGTACCAGCAATTTAAGGAGCAGGGTTACCATTCCATAGAAATTTGGTGTGTGCTCAGCCCAGTGGAATTCTCATCCCAGACACAGATAGCACATTGATCATCAGATTTCAAAGGTGCTCTTTCACTGCGTGTGGAACGCGTCAAAGTTATTACTGTAAAGAAGGCAGCAAATGGGTGAAAAAGAAACAAAGTATTTGAGTTATTCTGGAGTTGGCACGGCTACGACATGCAGATTTTCAGTTTTTACCTTTTCATGTTATAACCTAGGGCATCGCTAATGAAAAATAGATATCTTGACTTTTACTACAGCTGAGTCTTGATCTGTGCCATGCCCGTTCTGCTGGCTGGCACCCTGCTCTGGTTGCTTCAAGCTTGAAATCCACAGCTTGTGAACAAAACCATGGCCACTCCTTGTCCAGCTAAGTAGAAAATATTGTTCATTTTCATTATTGGACAACTGTCGTACATCTTATTCTATCAAACTTTCATCTTGGATGAGAACATCTTGATCTGTAGCATTTCATTTGGAAAAGTCTATTAACACTATTAATGCCTGCCTTTTCTTCCCTACAGTCTTCTCTCTTTCAGGCAATTTATCAAGTACCATATACTGAGATAGAATTCATTTTTCAAAACAAATATTCCCCAAAAATCCAGCTTTTCCATTCTTTGCCGTGCAACAGCAGAGGTTGCTCTCAAGTCCTGCATTTTTTGGTGCTAAATTTCCCAAATGAGGTATGTGGCCAAAATGTGTAAAACTTACTAGTGGTTTACATCTGACTTTGTTCCATAGTACCTTTGATGTGGGGTGTAGGGCATCTTATAATCACAGACTTGGATTTTAGGTAGCTTTTTTTCTTGACAAAACAGTCTCCAGTGCAAAACCTGTAACATAAATGCTGTCCTCTGAGCTTTTCGCTTCTCATCCTGAGGGAAATATCACGTGGCTCACATTTTATCCTTGTGGCGTAGATTTTGTGGCATTTGACCACTTTGCAAGACTTCAAGCACACTGCAGATAGAGTTCATTGATGCTCACACTTTCAGCCCCATTGTGTGCCTTGCCAGCCCCCTAATGTCAGATGTTAAGGTCAGAGTTCAGCCAGTGTCTGGCTGCTGAGTGGTATTTTGTCCTCTGAACAAAACAATCGCCAGCAGGATCTCATGTACTCTGTATCCATCATGTTAGCACTTTTCCAGCATCCTTATCTCTGCCTCCAGGAAGCTGTGTTGATGATGTTCTTTCATTATCCCAAAGCAGCTGTGGTGAAAGGTGAGCGAGTCCTTGATGAGGCTGAGCACACAATGGGGCCCGCGCTGAACTGATACGCAGGATGCCGCACGATTTGCTAAGTAGGTTTGTGTCACGAGGCAATTATTCATTTAAAGCTGCCTGAAAACAATAACTTAAGTATATTAGGAGGCTCATTTTTTACAGTTTTGCCAGGGATGGGGTCACATAGCCAGAGACTCTTGCAAAGCAATATTTTTGCTGTATGGACTCTGGGCTTCCTGTCCCTTACAGCCTCTAAGGAACATCTCACGTTGGCAGGACCTTGCCTATCTATGTCAGTAGATTTTCCAGAGTTCGTCACATATGATTCTTCACAGAAGATGTAATCAAACATCTGACACCCAGAATTAAACATTTGTCTCCTCAAATGTATCATAATTTCTGAGAATATCCTTTTTTCTTGTCGTACCGAGAAGGAGGCTGTAATCATGCACTGAAAAGATATTTTCTCACATTTGTAATTGGAAGGGACCTCTGATTTGGAGAAGGAAGTCTCTGAAGTACCAGGACTTTCCTGGGAAGAACTGGCGCAAATAATATAATAACATATTATATTCTATAATATAATCTGGTGATGTAATCTGGTTGTTTGCTGTAACTGATAAAAATATTCTGTCTCTCTCTATCCACCAAAAAACCCCTATTTTAATATTGGGTTAGGCCAACGGCAAACATATTTTTCACTCACAAACTTAAAACGTCCTTTTCTACGTTATTTTTTTACTTTGCACCTCTCATTGTCTCACCATCTCCATATATGCTCTCTATCTCCTATACTCATCAACCCCTATCACAGTCAACACCACATACTATAAAAAGTTTTATCATTACAACATACCTGAGGTGGGAAAGGGATTATTGTTCCCCTTTATCTAGAGAAGAGATAGCAGCATGGATAGTCAAAGTAGATTTTTGCAAAGGGTTGCTGAAGTCTGCAAACATAGAAGGGTTTGGATCTCAGTTTTAGGTCACCGGATCATTGAATTATTTTTCTCTCTACCATTTATTTCATGCAGTATTATAATTGCACTGAATAGTGAACATGATCTGCCATAAAAATTATTGAATGCTTCCAGATTTTTAGATGGATTTCAACTCAGAAGAGTTCAGTGAAAGACCTGCTTAAAAATTCCATGTAATACAATGACTCTTTAATATTTGAAACATTGTTAAGAGCATTCATATTAGTTATCTATGAGACGAAAGGAATGTTATTGGAAGTGCATGCACGTAGTACTGGAAATTTAGGAGTATTTGGAACAGGGATTTCAGTCCTAGTCCCTGTCCTCTTCTGCCTCCTCTATAATTTAGGATTTTGTCAGTCTTATTTTATAAACACATGCAACTTCATCTTGTGAACAGGGTTGCTTTCACTGCTGCTTTGAAATTTTGCCAACACCTCCCTTATAATGCCCCTGATAATCATCAGGTAGCACTGTGACTGTTACTGTCACACCTTCATCGCTTTGCAGGCGTTAAAATTTGGGAGACAGCGATCGCTGGACTGAAATTTTCAGATTAGTGCTATTCCTGTGGGAGGAAGGTCACAGCTGTCGCACTGATTTTGGTGGATATGGAACCCAGCACAGAATACAGTAAGCTAACCTGCAGCACTGTCAGCTGCTAACTACACACAAATGTAAGGATCTGAGACGGGCCACTTTCAATTAAGTGCAGTTTGTGACAGGGGGGAGTTAAATACTGTCGAGACTTCTGAAATAAAACTGTCTTCTAGCAATAGAATTTATTCTCTACAACTATAAAGCCAACTTTTAATTTTTTTTAAATAAAAAAGTTAAACCAGCAATGTAAATCTGAAGACAGGAAGCCCAGGGCTGGGGTTTGGTAATACCAAGAGACTCGTGCAAAAGTGAGACTCATGACCTGAAACACGCTTTGTTTTGACTTCTAGAAGGAAAGGTCTGTGCCTTATCTCTGGAAACCCTGTAGGGGTCTGTAGGGATCTTCTCTTTTTTTTTTTTTTTTTTGCTTTTGAACCCCCAATCATGGGCTGAAGAGGAAATTGCTTTTTCAGATCCTATAAATAAATTCTGCTCATGAAATCACGCACTGGAAAGCACCAGAAGACAGTCCTCCTCCCAAAGGTTAAGTGAACTGCTTGTATAACATTCACAGACCTCAAAAGCCCAGTAAAGGGGTGCCTGGGACCTGGAAATTGTTCCCTCCTATATTCCGTGGCTCTGCAATAGGAGGGTGGAACTTTAATAGTATAACCAAGACATGCATGACTTACAAACCCTTTGCTCCTGCCTCTCAAAATCTCTCAAGTATTCACGATTAATTAATTGGCGTGTGCAGTTTGCTATGCAGCACAGTGAGAAAGCCTAAAGCATCACAAACATTTATTTTGGAGCCTGGAGAGAAAACAGAATGATTATCCTTAGGTTTTGAGGTGCATTTGAGATTACAGTGAGGCTGGAGTGTTCAATTCCGGTTGCTGTTTTAGAAGAATGGAGGACACTGTTGAGATTGATAAGGTCAACAAAATGATAGTAACTAATTCAAAAGCAAGATGTCAGTGACTGAAGTTATAAGGAAGGGATTAACCTATAAGCAATTTAGGTGGGATGTGTTTTTCAGTACACAAAGGGTAACTGACACACAGGATGAAATAAATTGGCAAGGTCAGTGTCAAATGAGCTGAGAAATCAAGAAGAAATGGGATAACACTTCTAAAAAACACAAAGTAAAACAATGCCCTGCACTGGGGGAAAGTTTCCATAACAACAACAGACCACATCCATTCTCAAAGTTGCCAAACACAGGATAAAAGTACAAGTGAAAGGTACGGGGTGTCCTTGTTCTTCTGGGAAGCACAAAATTACAGATTCAGATTACAAAGCCTGGTAACGAAGCATCTGTGGATTGGGATACAATTTCTAGGCAGAGCAGGTGCTGACAGATGTTGGGGCTCTTTTTACTATTCTATATTACAGCACAGCAGAAGATGTTCATTCTTTTTCTTTTCAGCCAGAGAAGGGGCTCGTGGAGAGAAAGGATGAGAAGAAGCCACTTTTATAAGGCTGTGGAGAAATAGACTTTGGTATGAGCCATAAACCTCATTTCACAGAATAGCAACCCCTTTAAATCTCAGACACCAAATAAAAGGCGGCTCTGTCATTCTCGTTGGTAGTGATTAACATGTGGCATTGAATATAAAACACACACATTTCTATTAACAGAAGGTAAAGTGGAAAATGTCTCTGAACACTACAGAATAATCTAAGGATGAAAGCAATTTGTGGAGGTTAACTGTTGAAAGGAAAACGACAAAGATTTAGAGAAACAGAGAAAACACTCAAATTCCATTGAAAGAGACAGAATTTGTTTCGAAAGATTCATATCGATTTATCTAAACAAAGGACGTTGCTCCTCATGCTACTCCGGCACTGTGATGTGACAGAGAACTTTAATGATTTCCAGAAAGAATTGGGATTTGAAAAACAAATTCTGTGATGGTCCAAGTTTGAAAGAATAAGTAATACTACAGGGAACAGCATATGTCACAGGAATCACTGGAAACCAAGCCAATGCCAACATTTTGAAGAAGATGTAAGAATTACATCTTTGGAAGAGCTTGCAATGTAGAGCAGAGGGAATGAGAACAGCAGGATCAGCCCAGAGGAATTTTTAGGAGAAGTGGGGTGTGCTACAGCATATTTTTCATACTGTTTGATGTGAGAAAGCAAGGCAATGTGAGTAATTTTGAAGCAATCAAAGGTAAAAGGATGCAAGTAGGGGTTTACTGCTGTGAGGAAAAATTCCTATTAAAGGTACAAACCCCAAACCTAGGCAGAAAGTTGCAAGAGGCAGTATTTGTAAAAAAAACCCATCAGGGAAGAATATTTACACTTTTATAAGGCCAACCCCAAAAACTCTGCCCTGCCCGTTGACTCCAGGAGCTTTCTAATGGCCGTGAGGTGAAGAGCCAATGAGTATTGGGAAAGATGGCTGCTCTATTTATGGTACAAGTAGAAAAATTAATAAAAAAGTAGAAAAACTAATTAAATTGCTACTAAGTGCAACACAGCTAAAGAGGAGAAGTTCCAGAGGAGATGGGTAGCTTGGATGCATCAGCAGTTGAGGCAAACAGCATAAAATTACACATGTTCAATTCTTACTTTGAGACAACCCTGTTTCCTCAAACTGCCACTTGGATTCTGATTAATACATGAAGTATTCTGCTGAAGAATACCAAAAAAATATATATAATATTTTGGTTTACAGAGGGACTGCATCATTCTGCAGGAAAAAACCCCAAAACAGTAGGACATAATCATCTGCAGGAAAATCCAATAGTCCTGGGTTAAAGTTAATCTCATAAAACACATATCCATATATTGGAAATGTTATTTGGGGGACAGGTGTTAGAAAAAGGCAAGGTAAGAATGATGCTGTTCCAAGCATGCCTGTCCCTAGAGACAAATATAAGCCAAAATAATTTGCGAATATATGCTTGAAGTGATGAAAGAAATCTGTCTCTCCACAATATGATCCTTTCTCTACAGTCTATAATTGCAGCAAAGGTTGTTTCTACTAAAAGTGAGCAAGAATTTGTTGGGTTTATTTGCTGTTAAATTGAAAACTGATTTTTAAAAAACTTTTTGTGCTCCAGTCTGGTGGACTCCCTGTACAATTTCCTAGAGAACGATCAAGAAATTTATCCTGGTATGAATGTGGGTTAGGTTGCCCAAAAGCTCCAGCTGAACACAGAAAACATCAAAGCTGAAGAGGAGCAAAGAGAAGTGACTTTTCTAATGTCATAGGCCAGGTCAGGCACAGCAGCAGGAATAGTATCCTGGTCTTTGAGCCTTTAACCTCACTCTTCACCTCCCACACTTCATTGCCTCAAAGGCAGAGCTTTCTAATCCTTTCTCTCAGATATGTCCATGTGCACCTTTGTGCTTCAGTTGAAACTCGTGGCTTTCAGTGGAAGGTCTGGTTCTGAAAGGATATAATTCTGTCAATGACATGGTGTGCCCCACATTGCTCTGTGTGTGCCATCACCCTGAGCTCACCAAGCCTTACTCCTGCTCAAAAAAAACTCAGTTGAAAAATATTTCCAGGACTGCTGCATGGTTTTCAAAATATTTTTGGGATAGTCAGAACAGGAGGGTAAAAGAAATAAGGACTAGAAAGCAGTTCAATAAAAAAAGGAAAAAAACCCAAACAAACAAACCTGCATTATCGCTAATGAAAACAGACAATCCATAGTCAAAAAAAAATTAAAATAAAAATATCTTAAGCAAATTAACAATTTTGAATTCTTCCTAAAGTATCTGACCCACATACACATAACAACGATGAGGCACTGGAGGTACAGTGAGTCACAATTCGAGGTGAGTAGATTTGGTAAACTTTGGGGGGCTTCAGACTGCTCAGAAAAGTGAAACTCAAGGGGAGGATCCTGAGATGGGTGGAGTCACACTAACAACGTGGTGGGAAGGAAAGTAGCTGTCAAGACAAGGGAAATCACTCAGGCATCCATGAAAAGTAGAAATTAGTAGCTAATTGTAATAGACAAATGCCCAGGTCCCTTTATTCACTGCCCTGCAATTTAAAGATTGCCTAATTTAAAGACAATATGAGATAATCTATTTCTTATTGAAACCAGAAAGGAGCCATGTACTCAACACGACGAGCCAGGATCAGACGTTTACCTTCTCTCAGCTCTGCCACAGGTTTTTTTCATGTGACCTTGGACAAGTCACAATCTTTCAGTTCCTTATCTCTGAATTGGGGATTATATCCCACTGCTTCACAGAGGTGCCGAGAGATAAACATTTGTTCAGATAACGTGGTGATAACATCTCAGATACAAAAATAAATTAGAGCTATTATCTCCCGGGCAAGGATAGAGACCTTGCATGCATTTGCACTGCATTTACTGCAGCACAGGCTCGGTCCTCACCAGGCTCTTTAGATAGCATTGTGATACAGATAATTAACAGTAGATAGAACTGTTCCAGTACAAGCAAGTTGCTAATATAGAAATAGGACAGGGATAGCAGACGAAGCCCTTCACACTACAGAGAAACTCTTCACAAAATGCCAGTTTAAAGAGCAGCCGTCGAATCAAAAAGTAAAGTTAAGGCCATTACAAATGCAAGACTGAAAATTGTTACCTTCTGATAAAGTTTTATTAGGCTCCTAAAAAAAGGCTTCAATCCCAATTCATAATCAGCAGCCTGGAAAGTCGCTACTGTGGGAGCAAAGCTGTACTGAACCATGAACCTGTTTGGATTTGTTCAGGTTACGAGCAGCCAAAGGGATCCGGCCAAATTCGTCTGTCCCATCCAAGGCACCGTGACAATTGGCAGGGGTTGGCACACCCTGGGGGATACCAAGCACGGATTAGTTATCACAGTGACTTCAGGCAGCAATTTACTGCCCATTTGCAGAAATACTGCCTGGGTTAGATGTGGGCCCTCTCAAGAAAAAGTTTCAATGAACTGGATGGATAATAACCTTCAGTCCAGCGCTGAGAAGTACTGAATTATACACATTAGTTCATAAAACCTATAGAAAAAATTGCATTGATAAATTTATATGTGGCCGTATTGGTTTCTTCTGCATTAAATTATGCAGGAGTTTTGCAGAATGGGCAGTGAGAAGCTATTTTTCTGTTAATCTGGCACGATTCATGAATACTAAATTCACACGGCAATAAAAGAAAAGAAAGACTCGGTGTACAATACCTTTGATGAAGAAAATTAAAGAGGTGCTGTGAAGAATAAACCCGTTCCTATAAGATATTCACGTGCAGGAGAGCTTAATGTATCTCTAGATGTAATATATTTAATTTCTTTGTAATGCCAGTCAAATGCTAATATTGTCAACTTAATTTTGGCCATTCATAAGACATGGCATCTGGATAAAAACATTCAAAGATTAAATCTTTATATTCAAGGAATCCTATAAATCACAGCATTCAACCTTTTCAAAAGTGATTACTGTCCATTCTGTCTAAGCATTTTTTTAATCTTTAAAAGACTAATATTAGTGTTTCCACAACATCGTAAATCACGTCAAAACCAGAATGAGGCAGACAGCAGATATTTACTCTGATGGCTGAACCTGTCATGATAAATACTAATGCCTCTTCAGCAAACATTGCTATAAATGGGGATAAAAATAAAAGGCAAATCAGTTCCGTGCATTGAGCTGAAGACTTCAGAGAAAGGGGCTGAAACTTCAGAGAAAAAATGGGCTGAGGAGACACAGGCTGAGTCGAATGTCCCTATGAATTCAAAAATCTCTCTTCAGCTTGTTTGAGATAAACCATCTTACACTATTCCTATAATTTTTTTTTTTCATGAGGAAACAAATTTCAAAGGAAAAGAAAACATACAAAAGGGTTTGGTTTTGTTTTAGGATTTTTTTGATAAGGCTTTTTATTATTTTTTTTGGTGGGACACCTGAGCTGCTGCTTTTCTCATTCTTTACAGAAACAAAATTGTAAAGCAATTTTTCATCTCTTTTCATAGGGTTATTTGCGAGACAACCTTCTAGATTGAAAAGTCCCTTTCTTCTACTTATACTCAGCCAATGACAGACTTGTAAGAGCAAAAGAACAAGAAAACCAAATCCATTAGACTTTGCAACACTTTCAGAGAATATACATTTGTTTTATGCAAATGTGCACCATTTGAGTGTAATTTGATTTATATTTAACCCAGTACTGACTTCAGAGTAATTCTTGGGCTGGAAGGGAGTTTATGTCACTACTTCTTCTGCAGGAAAAAAAGTGCTGTTTTCCAGCCTTTTAAAATCGGCTCTTCTAAGAACTGAAACAGGAATTAACAGCAGCAGATACCTCTCAAACTCTGAGTTAAAAATTGTCTGCAAATACATTGTCCAGCAGCATCTCCTTCTATCTAGGACTTTCCCTTCTCCCATCAAAGAGTTGGCCATTCTGCCAATCTCCCAAATTCCTCTAGCTGGAAAGACAGATAGGGAAAAGGGGAAAAGGAAAAAAAAAAAAGAAAAAAAAAGAAATAAGCTGGACAAGCTTTAATTATTCTGCAAAAGCACCACAAGTTTTCCAATGTTATATAAGAAATAGTTGAAATTTTAGCTTATAGTAATTGCACAGTTTTTAGCATTTAATCCAGGTTTTTACAAAGCGAGCCACCTTCAGTTTTCAAATTAAAAGACAGCTTCAACTTTCAATATTTGGTCTCTGCAGCCACCAAGACTTGGACTTGCTGCTGTTGGGAAAGGGAAACCCATAGGAGGACCCGCGGCCAGCGTCTGAGCAGCCACAGGGAGATCAATGCACACCAAAGCCACGATATTTGTGAATGAGCCAGCTCCAGCCACGAGGGGAAGGGGAAGAGCCGCACACAGGAACTGGGAGTTCATTCTACACCTTGCTTTAGAAATAACCCCGCGGCACGCCTGGGTGACCCCGCTCCTTTGGTGCATTAACTCCTTTAAGCTCTCAGCTCTTGCTGTCCCCTGCCCTGCCCTGACTACTCTATTAAGGGCCAGGCAATCTGTGGTAGGACAGCGTGTAGCTGCTGAACTGTCACCTCCAGCGCTCTGCCCCGTGAATGGAACCTTCGCCGGCAAACCCTGCTCCTTTTATACCCACAGCCAGCCGTGGGCTATTCATGCTCTGTCAAAATTCCTCTTGCATTTGCAAATTTTTTTATTGTGAACTCCTAGATTGGTTTAGGGGATCTCTAGGGCGTCATTTATGCTCCACAGTGCATTGTGGAGCTTTTCTTCACCGTGAGTTTTTTTTTTTTTAAAGATCCAACCCCTGGAGAGTAAGGTCACAAGACCCACTAACTATTGTGTTTAGCAACACAAAGACAACGCTCTGTTCTTATAAAATTCAGCAAAGCTTTAGTCGGGGAGATTTACATAGCGAAATCCCCTGGCAATAGAATTCATCAGCCCCTGGAATTATTGGAAATGAACCAGGGCATGCATTTATCAGGGTGTGCTCCATCCTTTTTTGCCCTGACAGCCTTGCTCTACAACAGTTTAATTCTTGCTGTTAGAGGGTGTTCAGAGTGCATCAGTCCTACGTCATTTAAACTGGAGTTGAGCAAAATACAGAAAGGAGAGTCTCGTTTATGACAGGAAAGGCTGCAAGTGGCTTTTGCTGTTCTGTAAGTCCTGTTTGTTACATTCAGAACTATTCATATTGACAAAGATATTCATATTTTGTGCTATTTTAAGGGTAAAGAAAAGACTTGAATCACTAAAGCTTCAAAGTAGCAAAGGAAGTTTTGTTTAATATTTGCCTTAGGAAACATTTCAGCGTAAAAATCTTACAAATGTTGGTGATGAAAAGGCAATTACATGATTTCTAAATGAGTATTGTAAGATTTTAGGACTGAACATGCTTGGAAATGCCTGTACCATAGTCCTATGAAGACAACTGAAACAATTCTTCTAGAAGTGGACTAACTGCCCAAACTCTTGTTTCAGAATTTTTACCTAACTTCAGTGCTACTTTCAGTAGCTCTGAAACAGCAGTTTTTAAAAAGGAAACAGGATTTTTTTCTCAGCAGCATATTGGATGCCCACGCCATAATTCTGCAAGGTCATTTAACACAGGCAGAAGGAAAATGTTACAGCTGATCTTTAAGAACCAATGAAGGACTTTATTGTTGTCATTAACATTTGCATCACTTTCGAGAACATGGTTTCGTATTTAATTCCTCAAAACTGTTCTTAGATTGTAACGTTAATTTCTTGGAAAAAAATAATGGCATAAAAAGTAATGGGATTATGGATATTATGGAAAATAGCAGTTTCTAATTCATAATCTATCTCAGCTCTATTTTTAGTCAAAAATGACTATTAAAGTGTTGTCTGCTATCGATCTTTTTCCCTCAGAAATTTAGAAGGTTAATTATTGTGCAAAATCCTGCACAAGTAACTGAAAAAAAGACTCAAATCCTGAATAGTTCAACAGCCAGTCAAACTAAAATGGACATATACCACAAAAAAACCAAAAAAGAATTCAGAGTTGTGCTTCAGTTTTCAAAATCATTGCCACACACAAAGGCCCACCCAGAAACAAGGACTCCCCCTGCAAAAGGCTCTGTACACAAACACCTTCAGAAGCTGCCTTTATCTTTATATAAATTACCTGCTTATCTACGTGATAAGTGCTCTGAACAAGTGCATATTTTCATCACAGAGATATGAAACAGAAGTGTAGGAAGGCAGACAAATATTTTAATGGAGAAAAAAAAAAGAAATTAGCCAAGACCTCCAGGGTACCTTCTAACCTAGATCTGGGTCCTGACAGCAGCCAGAGGTAACTGGAGGGGCAAGAAAGGAAAGAGAATACCAATTCTCCCTACATATTTTTATTGGCATGGAATTCTATTTCCATTTCCCTGCAGCCTCTGTGGGTCCCTCTGCACTACTGGATTTTGGGTACCAGCACAGAAAGGGACATGGGATACTTCAGCACCAAGCAAGACTCCAAATCCTCTCCTCTTTGCACTCATTTGCTTCGTGGGGTTCCCCTGGGAGAGCCAACATGTGTTTAAATGAAACCACATGGTGGCTTTTTTCTGCTGTATCTTGTAAAATTCAGTGACATGGCCTAGAGGAATTAGTTAAAAATGACTTGTGGTTTCGTCATTTTCCGAGCTCCATGATGCTTCCTGCTTTGATTTTCAGAGACTGCGTGGAGCGTTAGAGAACAACCCAAATTTCTCCATGTTTAACCCTTTCTTTTACATACCAGCAGACACTTTTTTCTCTATAAATAGACTCCCCCATTAATGGCAATCTATTGAAGGTATTTGCATACAGAAAATATCCCACCTTTTTTATAGAGCCATGACTGATGATGTGCCTCAGGAATATGTCAACAACTGAATATGTATATGACTGAAAAACTCAGCACAGTCAGTGTTTAAAATTTTTTAAATTTTTTTTTTCTTTTTTTATTTATGGCAAAGGAGAAATAAAATCTGCATCTTGTGGATTGAACACCATTTCTGTTTTGTTTCAGGGGAACAACCTCACTGGTTATTATGGTTATTATGTCTCAGCATTAATGATGCTCCTATGACAGTGAAAGTTCACAAAATGGATTGATGGTTAAGGCAGCAAAAGAGGCAATGAGCAATAAATAATGAAAGAACAAAGAAATAAACAGAGTTTTTACAGACAACTGCTTAATTTCGGTTGGTTGGGAGAGCTGGGCTCCAACCATTCCTTGACAAAGTGAATATTTAATGGAATAAAATTTTGTATTGCAGAATTTGTAGTGACAAGACATCTCTAGAGCTTAAAATGCAACTGGTAATTATACAGAGATTAATTCTGATGAGTGTGTTTTGGAGGTGCCAGAATACCAAATGTAGAAGTAACATTTTTCTTCTTCACTACAAGGAAAGAGAATATTTGTCTGCACCTCAAACAAGTAAAATATGAAGACGAATAACAATGGGAGTTTTTTCCCCTCACAAAAGTATTTGTTTTAAAATGAAATTTTAAGAGTCGGGGTCTGCATTTACAGAAATGTGGGAATGAAGTGGGGAAGGAGAGGTCCATCATCATCTCAAACAGAAAATCAGAGAAACACAATATTTGTGGAAGCTGCGTATAATTCAGTGGCTTTCAAGTTTTAAAACTTGCAGGTCCATAATAATTTTTCAATGGGAAAAATAGCACTTCTGTGTACTGAGCCCATTAAAATATGGTTGCTTTTCCAAGTGAAAGCTACTAGGTTAAGTCCATGTGTCCCTAAAGCTAAATATCTGATTTTAAGATATACATTTCTTTAGTCTGGAATGCTCAAGCTGGTATTAATTATTCTAGGCACTTGCAACAGAAACTTCTGGACATTTACTGGTAGAAAAATCAGGGTGAGGGGGAAGGGAGCGAGGCTCTAACAACCCTGGTTACAGCCAGCTATGTGTAATAAAGTCTTTAATTAAGTAGTGCAAGTGAACTCTGTGAGCTCTTTTGGGATGGGAAGGTGGAGAGAGTGGGATTAGGGCCCACAGCACTAAATCAACACACACAATTACAGGCACATATGGTGCAAGTGGAATTCGGTAGAAGTTTGAGACATCTGAGGCCAAATCAGCCCCACTGCTGTAAAGTTATCCCGTTAAAGGATAGCTGCAGAGGTCATGGCAGCTTATGCCAAATATAAAAATGAGAACTAGAGGCAGGAATCCAGTGTTCAGATGTTACCGAGCTTTGAACCTGTTTTATGCCTGCTTTGGGCCTTCCATTTGTCCAGACACTGCACACCCAACCTGCCCTGACCGCATCAGGTACAGCACAGCCTCGGTTTTTAACAGCCGCAAAAACAGCACTGCAGCTGTGGGCCTTTGCTGTGCGGGATATTGGAACAGATCGTGTTTGTAAAAATTAATTGGTGGATATTCATATATTTATAGCTTCCCTATTACCATTCTAATTGCAAATGAATTTGAATTCTTATCTTCCATGTGTAGTAACAAAATACAAACCCCTCGTTTCAACAGGACAGAGTAAAGTGAGACAGAATCAAGAAACAGGACACAGTTCCCAGCTACGCACTGCAGAAAGCTCCATGTGCAACGAACAGTGGCTACTAGGGCAGGATGAAAAAACCCCAGAACAACTCAGTTTATCAAAGTTATCTTAAAGCCTGAGTTTAAAAAAGGATTCTATATTTAAAATAAAATTTAGAAAAAAAAAATACACCCTACCCAAGACAGATCACCTTGTCATTGTATAAAAGAGATCACTACATCCATTCCTTAACTCATAAACTTCAGCCCAGAAGATCAATGGGGTCTTAAGGAGGCTAACCAAACCTTTTCTCAAAATCATCTACTTTAAGCAGGGTAAGACTTCCCACTGCCTAAGGGCAACGTAGGTAGAAGGGGAACTGGCATCAATTTCCAACTTGCGGAAGCAAGCTTTTGACTTTTCAAACACGCTTTCTTCACTGAGAAAATGATAAAACTGTGGATTTCTTTTATTCATTATAATCTTTTGCTAGAAACACTTTTTTCCTATAGAACTTAAATTTCTGTGCCATGTTTGACTCATGAATAAATTCATAAAGATGACTTTTTATTAGCAAATTCCCTAACTTTTAGAACGAGTGGTATTATAATCACTCCTACACCTGGGAAAACGGAGGAAATTATTATAATACAATCTTTACATATGGTATTGAGGCTACATTTGCTGCAAGATGACAGATCAGTACTTATGGACTTTGCATACTGGTAACCACTTAATATCTGCTGGGATCATCATCATGGCAGAGAAACAATATTTCTGCTGGTCCCAGCAGTTCAACATTGCATTTATCCACTGTAGAATACAATATATGTATCCAAGTGCATAGATGGAAACAGAATTTTGAATCAGCGCTGTACCTGAAACCATTTATTCTTTTGATCAAGGAGTCTGCTAAGAGAAACATTATTGATCCTGGGTTCAGTGCAGCATTGCTGTGTAACTATTTTATGAGTGAGTGGTCTGGCAGTGCAGGTGATCTTGTTTCCACGCTGCCGTCAGGGGAATGTGCTTCCAGGGTTTCCCTGTGTTCTTCAGAGTGGTAGCTCAGGGATGGAAAGGATCCCTAGATTAATTAAAAGCTGTCTCAGAGGTGGTGGGGGAGATGAGGCCGCAGAAAGAGGATGGGTTCAGCCTCGTGGGCTCTCCAGGTGGGCACAGGCAGCAGTTTTTGCAGAGACAGTCTGACCAAGAAGGCAAACCACAGCGACAAGAGACAACAAGAAATTAAAAAGAAGTGGAAAACCAGAGGGGGAACAAAGCTGGCATGGATTCAGACCACTCCTTGGTTGGAATTGTATCCGCTTCTTTGCGGTTCCCTTCTACATCTATGTTTTCCTTCATGGAGGTAATTTAGTAGTTAGTTATCATGAATATTGTTTCTAGGGCTAGAGGCTGACTTAGGGCTGCTAAGGCAGCTGTGATAAATCACATGTGCGTAGTGGGAACGGAGTGTGAGTCAGCTGAGGGGTGATGGATGCTGGGGGTAATTTATTCCAGAGGATGCCAGGGTGAGCTGGAAGCGCAGTTGTCCCTGTGGTGACTGCAACAAATCATCTGATTAATAAAGTTTGTATTTTAAGTCCAGTGATCTTGAAAAGCTGATGTGCTTTGTACTCCTCCCATTTTTCTCTCCTCTTGTTTAAAAAAGAAATGGCCGAATGTAAATATGTTTAGCAAGCAGGTAGCGAAGCATCACCACAAGTGGGCATCTAATAACTAAACTAAAAGTCAAATAAGTACATTGTAGTTACAGTACCCAGCTGCCTGAAAATGTCCTCTTTCTAATGTTAATATGAAGAACACATCGAACGTGGATAAATGTTATCACTCAGATAAATTTCTGCATCTAATAAAAGCTAATTTAGTTCTCACAACTTCTGTTTCCCGTGCAAAATGGGGAAAAAAAGAGAAAAAATCCTGCTTATTTCAGACAGTCAGAGTAACTCCAGCATCCCCCAGTGTCTGGGCCACCATTTACCCCAGGTTCAGCAGGGTAAAAGCATAATCTGATTCAATCCTCCACATAGCTGGCTGGAGATTGGTGGGATTTCTGAAAGAGAGGCTAATGCAGGGAGGTAAGTTACACATGTCCAATGCAGGATAGCAAGTTGCTGCTGATTAGTGATCTTCTGTAATGGTAATGCAGCCCAGTCTTCAGGGGATTGCAATTGATCTCTTTTGAAGACACACAATGTGCCCCTCCATTGACCCAGCCTCTGAGGCTGCACAGCACACTGGCAGTGGAGGAGGAGAACGACTTTGAAAAGCAATGTTTAATTCTAGTTTAAATTAAGACAAAATTAAGGTAGCACAGTTTTGTTTATTTGCTTGCTTTTAGAAGTGTTGCATTGTTATATCAATGCTACTGGAGTTAATAGAGTTAAGGGCAATTTTAAATCCTAACTATCTGGGTTGTTTACACCCTGATGATTACAGAAATCACAAGTTTTGACACTGAGCACTTGCTCAGTTGCGTTGGTTGAGGAATCCTTTCCATGAAATCAGAGAAATCTTCAAAATCAGACTGAGCTGTGCCATTCCTCGCAGATGTTTGTTTGAAGTTATCTGCAAAGTTTCACTGATGGGGACTCTGCTCACTTCCAGACATTTATTTCCACTGCTTGCTTAAACAAAGAGATTTCTACATCAGAAGTGGTGAACACAGTGGTCATAGATGCTCAGGGAGTAAGAGGCAGAAGGACACTTGGTTATATTTACAGAGGACATCTGTGCTGAAGTTGAACTTGGCTGCAGAGGGAAGCAGCACATTCTCAGTGTCACGGGAAGAGGAATGCTTTGTTCTCTGTCCTGTGCCCCTCACGGAGTCTCTCGGCTCAAACCAAACACTGAGTGAATTAAACAAGTTCATGCTCTCCTCCTACTCTAAGACAGCCCCAGCCAAAAGCAGTGGGAAAGAATCATCCTCAGGGTTCACCTGTAACGTTCTCACAAATAAATGGTGATCGGTGGCTAATTTACAGCCCGGTGTAGCCTCCCCAGTTTCTGAGTTTCTCCAAAAGAGCTCCTGTCAATAAGGCACTGCTGCTTCCAGCCTCATCATCACAACCTCTGCACAGCAGCTAGATGTCAATAAAATTTCCACAAGCATTGTAATAATGTGACATGGAATTTACTAAACTAGATTAAAAAAGCGAAGCCTTCTAGCTCCTGACACATTTTCCACTGTCAGGTCCCAATTCTGACATTTGCTCATGGACTATAAACCACTCCTATTTTACACAGCACTTAATTTTTTTTCTGAGTGAGAATGTTGAAGCAGGGCGATTTTAAGACAAAATTTTGGATCCAAGAGGCTGCAGAGCTCATGGGGCACCAACTACCTGTCTGTTGTGCTTATTCCTGATTAAAATCCTTTCAACCAAGCTATCTAAGCTCTGTATTCTCACCATCTTTGGCTAGCTCAGGCGCACAGACATTTACCAAAGACAGGTTTTGCCTGATCTTCCTTAGCACATCATAACAGAAGCCTATTTTCCAAGGGATTTTGGTGCAGTTTGTCCTGTTGCAACTCCAAATATCTGCTCCTCTAGGTGCTGCTGCTCTGAAGAGCTCTTGTGTGTTCCCTTGTGAGCGAAGGTGGTCAAACCCAGCACAAATCCGTGTGCAGGGATGCATTTTGCCAAGCACAATTCCAGCACTGGAGGGCTGTGTGTTGATGGCTGCTGTGCAGCCAACCCACCTGTCAAGACACAGGGAGAAATGACTGAAAATAAAGAACCCCTGGTGTAAATCAAATACTGATGAAAGGAGGCCTTTAATCACCTGCCCGCAGCTCCACGAGGCACTGCGAGAGTTGATTTCAGACTTATTTACAGAGTTCCTTTCACCTTTTCCCCCTTCATTAATTTGCTGGGAAATGCCAAATGGAGAGATGGGAGCCTGTTGGCTAAAGAATAGATGTTGTTGCAAGCAGTGCTGATTCTGGTACTCTGCCTCTCTACTCTTCTTCTGGAATGAGACCTTCCCACACAGACACCCTGTGCACAGAGCACTCGTGGCACCATCTACATATTATTCAACACCAGGATATATTTACTCAGTGTTCGTCCAGCTGCATGTTTTAGACCAGCTGATTGGCCTTGTCCCCTCTCTGGCTCTTCTTGATCTTGGGAAATTTGACCATGGGTGCAGGTACAAGGGCTTCGCAGCTGAAAGCTCCTTTGATCAGGTGGTTTGTCTTTGTCTACTTGCACAGTTCTGGTTAGGGGCAGCTGGGGGAGAGAGTTTGGAAGAAATTGGATGCATTAAGGCAGAGAGGCACATCCTTCCACTCAGTTTTAGGGCTCTGACTGCTAGCCAGACACACTATTTTGGCTGGGGAAGGTTGCATTTTTGGATTGTTTGCCGCTTTTTTTCTGTCCTGGATTGAGAAGGGTTCAAAGCCAAAAAGGAAAGAGAATGGAATGAAAACAGCCATGTGGGGGGCTGTGAAAAATAACATTGCTGTGAAGCTGGGATAATAAACAGTGACCCATGATGATCATTACTGAGCAGCTACAAAAGCACTGGGAAAAAGGGAAACATCAGTCAGCTGCAATAGAGTCTTTAAGTGACTGGTCCTACGGCAGCTGAACATCCGCTCAGATGGTTGGGAAATCAGCAGGGCTTGAGGAAGCCCAGACATTTCGCTATTAAAAACCTCGATGTCCTCTCAGCACTGATGGCAGGAACACGTCCGAAGGTGCAGAGCATCTGTTCAGTTCCCGTTCCTAAAGCTGGCTGCAGTCTCAGCACGGAGAACATTTAACTGTTTCCCCCTTGCACTTCCTGCCTGATACAGGATGCTGTCTCCCACAGCAATAAAGGAAATTATAGCCTCCCATATATGCTCAAGTAATAATAAAATAAGAAGTAGGTAATAATAACCAGAGCCATATGAAATATGCACTTCATGAACCAAAATTAAACTGGAGAAATGGCTAAGCAGGAAAGGTCAGGGCTCATAAACTGAACATAATCTCCTGTGCTTTACGCCTCCCTCCCCAAAAGCAAATTAAATTTTAATGATTTTTGGAAGCTCTGACTGCTAAATACCATTTCCAGCCTTCTGTATGAATGACAGCATAACCCTAAGGCCAGTGCAAGTGGCCAAGACCGCGTGCTTTTACACGCAGTGTATTGGATTATTCCCTAAAGTCTAGAACGTGCATCCTGGTGGGATGATGCAAGGATTTAGGACTGAAAGCTCTGCTCAGAGCTCAGGACATCGAGGTGGCTGAGAGGGGACCTCTTCAATGTCCATCAGGATCAGGAGGGAGGATGGCAGGAGGATGGAGCCAAGCACAGACAAGAGGAATGGGCAGAAATCGATGCACAGGAGGTTCCACCTGAACATGAGGAAGAACTTTCCTGTGCAGTGACTGAGTACTGGGACAGGTTGCCCACAGAGGTGAAGATTCTCCCTCACTGTAGATATTCCAGAGCTTTCTGGACATAACCCTGTGCCTCGTGCTCTGGGATGGCCCTGCTGGAGCAGGTGCCTCAGTGTGGCCCCTTCCAACTTGACTCATTCTGGGATTCTGTGCTCTCCACTGCTTCAATACTGACAGTGCCACGAACAATCTCTCCTGGAGGAGCAGAAGACAAGGGTGCTGTGTTCGCTTTACATAAAATTAAACATCCACACCCACTGTAATATGGTGGGAGATAAAGCTTAAATTATTCACCAAAGGTAATTTATTGATATATCTCAAACACTGCAAATCTTTGTTTCAGAACACAGGTATGCTTTTTTTTCCCCTTTTTACTTATTTTTCTCACTACTCCTCTATTGATATGAGTATTTCGTATTCTGAACTCTGTTCAGTATCCATAAATCAGGATGATAGAAGAAATGAAAGCCTAAAATGGTTTCTAAGATATTTCTTCAGCTTCAGATGAAGTTTTTTTAGTCTTTGAGTAGCCATCAAGAAATTACAGGTATTAAGCTGGGAAGTCAAATGGCACAAAATTAATGTTGATCCAAGCAAGAAAATGTTTAGGAGCCTGGTCTAATGTGGCTGGGATAAACAAAAGGAGCTTGGCCTGAAATACAGAGGCTGTACCTAGGACAAACCATAGGTAACTCCTTACAGGAAATATTTCCTCCATGCTCATCCCAGCTGCTAAATAAACAACCAAAATTAGCAGCAGATTTTGAAAGGGTTGGTGGTGGCTTATTCAGTTACTTGAACTGGTTATTTGGTTTACATATTTGTTTAAGGCTTGTTTGTTTTCAAATAAAATAAATACAAAATGCAAAGTGATAGTAGTTTTAAAATTCTTTTCAGACAAAAAAAATCAGACTGGAAGAGTTAAAGCTTTCTTAGAGATATTCTGCACTGACTCAGATGTATTAAATAAATTTGCATGAAAAAGGGATGGGTTTTTTTGAGTGCTTTCTAAGCATACAAAATCATGCCATTCACATTAACTTCAAAGTACAAACAAACTTCAACTTCAACGACAAACAAATATTATTTCTGCTGCCAACCTGTACATCACCATTCATTTAAAAATAATCTGCAATGATGAATCTTTCCCGTTTTACAGAAGAAGAAATAGAAATTAGATTTCACACAGATAGCAGAAAAGTCTGGACTAAAACTTGTTCCCAGCTCATCCTACTCTGCTTGTTGGACACACTTAGAATTAGAATTAGTGTTTATACTCTGTGTCGTGTAGAAGTATGGGAAAAGTGACTGGCAGAACACAAGAAAGGCAGAGGAGATGCATAAATAAAAAACCTAGGCCTTTTCTGATGTGAGACTGTGGTGATGACAATTGCAGAACAAGCCTCTCTTTACAAAAATCAGATCATCTCGAGGTCATTATCACGCTTGCAAAACCTCTGAGCATCGCTGACTTTTCACAGCTTTTGTGCTCGCCCATCTGTCATTGCCTCCTTGTCTTCCTCACACGTCAGGGGAATGAATGCCACAGAAAGCAGCAGGGTAATTAACGGGGCTGCTATCTCAGGAGGTGCCCCCTTTTGTGCAGGGCAGCTCTAATGTATTCTTTAGAGACACACAGTACAGTCAGGAGCATTCCTGTGCTGCCAGGAGCTGCAGCTCGCTGCCTCAGCCCCAGCTGTACATTTGGTGGGTTGGAGAATCATTCAACACCAAAAAAAAAAAAAAAAAGAAGAAAATAAAACCAAGAGGATGAGGAGACTCATGCCATGAACACAAATGTATTTGTTTGAAGGACTGATTGTCGTTTAACTTTCCAGCCTACACACATTGTAATAAACTCACAAATAAATAAGGAGTTCCGCAATAAACGCCAGAAGCTGATGCTGGTGAGAGGAAAGCTGATGTCTTTACAAATAATTTGATGGGTGAAGCCATGGGTGGTAACGCCTTCGGAATGGCTCTGGCTGTCTCTGCTGCCTTCGGGCAGCAGGTTTGGTGCAGAGCCCAGGCAGTCTTGTGCAGGGGTCTGAACTTCTGACCTTTGGGGTAAAATGCCAGGTTCAAGGAGGGATATGGGACAGGCAGTTCGGGAAGGCTGCACCTTCCTGGTACCTCAGCAATGGGGAAAGGAAGAGGGCACTGTGCAGCCGGGAGTTTGGGATGGACGGAGACTGCATCCTCTGAAACCTCGAGACAGAAAACCCCATGGACTGTGCCCTGATGGACTGTCTCCCTTTATTGAATAAAGTTGCAGGACTCCTCTGTCTCCTTTTTGGGCGTAAACCTCTGGCGTTTGTGGATTTTCCTAACAACTGGGAACTCGTCCGGGATCCTTCCACCCTCTGGATCCAGCACGTGGCAAGAGGAGCTGGAGGCGCCTCACCCAGTTTTGGTGACCAGCTCCCTTTGGAGCTGGCCGGCACCGGGCATTGACTGGGT
This sequence comes from Mohoua ochrocephala, assembly GCA_013398855.1. Classification (NCBI taxonomy): domain Eukaryota; kingdom Metazoa; phylum Chordata; class Aves; order Passeriformes; family Acanthizidae; genus Mohoua; species Mohoua ochrocephala. The sequence continues at coordinate 25,874 of VZTA01018465.1, read as the reverse complement.
ACCTGAAGGTGTCCAGGAGACAGAGGAGAGGTGGAGCAGGGAGTCTGTGAAGGGGTCTGCAGGGAGACGTGGACCAGGGGGCGTCTGTGAAGAGTCCATAGGAAAGGACCACTGGACATGGATGCCCAGAGGGAGCAGTAAGGGAGTTACTTGAGGTTATTTGAGGTTACTTGACATCACTGGAGTCTTTTTTAATTGCTCCAGGGGTTACTTGAGGTCATTTGAAGCCCTGATTTGGGTTACTTGAGTTCACTTGGGGTTACTTGAGGTCATTGGAGTATTTTCAAATTGATCCAGGGGTTACTTGAGATCATTTGAGGCCCTGATCAGGGTTACTTGAGGTCATTTGGGGTTACTTGAGGTCATTTGAGGCCCTGATTGAGGCTATTTGAGGTCAGTGGAGCCTTTTTTAATGGATCTAGGGGTTGCTCGAGGTCATTTGAAGCCCTGATCAGGGTTACTTGAGGTCATTGGAGCCTTTTTTAATTGCTCCAGGGGTTAGTTGAGTTCATTTGGAGTTACTTGAGGTCCTTGGAGGACCTGACTGAGGTTATTTAAGGTCAGTGGAGAAATTTTTAATGAATCCAGGGGTTACTTGAGGTCATTTGAGGACCTGACTGGGGTTACTTGAGTTCATTTGAAGCCCTAAGGTTATTTGAGGTCAATGGAGTCTTTTTTAATTGCTCCAGGGGTTACTTGAGGTCATTTGAGACCCTGACCAGGGTTACCTGAGGTCATTTAGGGTTACTTGAGGTCATTTGAGGCCCTGATCAGGATTACTTGAAGTCATTGGAGTCTTTTTTAATTGATCCAGGGGTTATTGAAGGTCATTGGGAGATACTTGAGATCATTAGGGGCCTTGATCAGGGTTACTTGAGGTCACTGGAGTATTTTTTTAATTGATCTGGGGGTTACATGAGGTCATTTGAGGCCTGACTGGGGTTACTTGAGGTCATTGGAGTCTGTTTTAGTTGCTCTGGCATTATTTGAGGTCAATTGAGGCTGTGACTGGGGTTACTTGAGTTCATTGGAGTATTTTTTAAATGATCCAGGTGTTACTTGAGGTCATTTGAGGCCTTACTTGAGTTCACTGGGGTATTTTTTTAATTGATCCTGGGGTTACTTGAGTTCACAGGGGTTACTTGAGGTCATTGGAGTATTTTTCAAATGCTCCAGGGGTTACTTGATATCATTTGGGGTTACTTGAGGTCATTTGAGGCCTTGATCAGGGTTACTTGAGTTCGCTGGGATATTTTTTAATTGATCCTGGGGTTACTTGAGGTCACAAGGGTTACTTGAGGTCATTGGAGTCTCTTTTAATGGATCCAGAGGTTACTTGAGGTCATTTGGGGCCCTGATCAGGGTTACTTGAGTTCATGTGGGGTTACTTGAGGTCATTGGAGTATTTTTCAGTGGATCCAGGGGTTACTTGAGGTCATTTGAGGCCCTGACTGGGGTTATTTGATGTCACAGGGGTTACTTGAGGTCATTGGAGTCTATTTTAATTGATCATGGGGTTACTTGAGATCATTTGGGGTTACTTGAGGTCATTGGAGTATTTTTAAATTGATCAAGGGGTTACTTGAGGTCATTTGAGATCCTGATCAGGGTTACTTGAGTTCATTTGGGGTTACTTGAGGTCATTGGAGTATTTTTCAATTGCTCCAGGGGTTACTGGAGGTCATTTGGGCTGGCTGGACCAGGAAGCCCAGTTAGCACAGATGCTGCCTTTGGACTTTGCTGTCCATAATATCCAAGCAGGAGCACAGGAACAGCAGCCAGGACAGCTGAACCCAGGTGGACCCATCACACTCAGGTCAAGGTTTCTAAACCCAGGAGATTTGGCCTTCTCCACTGGAAGAAAAGGATGGGAGACATCAGCTATCAGTAGCCATGGATCCTCTACAAGGAGCTCTAGTGATTAAGGGGCTCATGTGAAGTATCAGTGTGTGCTTTACCCTCTGTGTGTCCTTGCCACACCTGCTGCAGGGACCAGAGGTGGAAAAGTCAGGAGGAGCTGTTTCCAGTGTTCCAGGTTGTTAAGAAGGGCTCAGTTCATAATAACAACCAGGGTTTGTAAAGACAAATTGAGACATACGAAGAGGAGGGGTTGAGAGGAAAGCTGATGTCTTTACAAATAATTTGATGGGTGAAGCCATGGGTGGTAACGCCTTTGAAATGGCTCTGGCTGTCTCTGCTGCCTTCGGGCAGCAGGTTTGGTGCAGAGCCCAGGCAGCCTTGGCTCCTGAAACAGACAGGGGTCTGCACAAGGCTGAACTTCTGACCTTTGGGGTAAAATGCCAGGTTCAAGGGGGGATATGGGACAGGCAGTTCGGGAAGGCTGCACCTTCCTGGTACCTCAGCAATGGGGAAAGGAAGAAGGCACCGTGCGGCCGGGAGTTTGGGATAAAAGGGAGACTGCATCCTCTGAAACCTCGAGACAGAAAACCCCACGGGCGTGTGCCCCAGTGGACTGTCTCCCTTTATTGAATAAAGTTGCAGGACTCCTCTGTCTCCTTTTTTTGGACATAAACCTCTGGTGTTTGCGGATTTTCCTAACACTGGAAATTGCCATACCTGCTATTTTCAACTACTTGTAGAGGCAATGGAAATACTATTATACTGTTATAATACTAACACCTCTTTAGAACTGCTCCTATTTGTTAGTTCCTCTTGAAAAATTTTACTTGCTCAAATTGCAGCAGAGCCCCAAACATTTTTTTACACGTGAAAAACACCTCTCAGGAGATGGAACCTATTGGAGTTCAGGAAGCCGCAGGTCTTCCCCTCATTCACCTCCTCTCTGCTGGCACAGAAAGGAGCCTGGATCCATCTCAGCAGCCTTACCTTGACACCCCTGCATCCCTGCAGAGCCCACAAGCATCCTGAAGCACTCTGATCCTCTGCTCCTCCACAACCATTTACTCACTGTTGTTACAGCCCCTGCTGTGGTTACCATTGGAACAGTAATTACAGCTGCAACATTCCCCTCCCAGGCAGAGGGGGTTTTGTCCTCTCCTCCCATCACACCTTCCACAGAAATTCCTTATGTTTTCAGATGTGGCAATAACGTGGGGCTCACTGCTGAAAGTCTCAAACATTTTTTTTCTGCTTTCTCACTTGCAATATCAGAGGTGCTGGTGCCTGGCAGAGCTGTGCCTTTGCACCGCCAAGCATTCTGCAAGATGGGACAAGATAGTCTAAAAACACCCCGGAGAGAAAAAACTATCCAAATTCCCACCTTTTTCGGATTTTTAACTTGCTGTTAATCCGCGTGACTCCTATTCAATGAGGTCATTAAATCTTGAGAAACAAACCCTGCATTAATCTTGCGTCTTATAATTCTGGCAATTTCAGCTCTAAGTTGGACACACACAGGCTGGGACTTATTTTCTCCTTTTGATTTCACAATGCTTTCTCTCTTATATCTTTGTAGGTACATTTATACCTACCTGGATTGGCACTGTGGGTTTCGCAGCACATCACTGAGGCAATGTGCTCTATCCTTACATTACAGACCTCAGAACCACGCACTCAAGGGGAGGCACTGAATTAAAAATCTATCCCAAAGGCCAGATGCTGGATTTCTGAAAATTGATGAGGAATGGTCCTGCATCCCTGATTTTACTTGTGGCTTTGGGGAAAAATATAACTTATGCTGATAGGCTCAGATTAGACACATTTGAGGGTTAATTTGATTTGATTCAGAGCTTAATTTCCACTTACAAATCTGGGAGACATATTTATCAGTATTGGAGGATATGTAAAGCTGGTCATAACTTACTGGAGATAAAGAGGTTTGAAGAGCCCCTCCAAAGTTAAACCTTGAATCATTGCTGGGAAAGTAAGGACATGGAACTTCCCTGCAAAGACAGGCTGAGAAAGTTGGGAATTGTCATTGAGCAACACTCACCATACCTGGTTAGGGGAGCCACTACACAGAGGAAACTATTCACAGGTGTTCTATTCATTTCATCAGAATTTTACAGAACTAAAATGAGGCCTTTTTCTCTTTATTTGGTAGTTATATGAAGGATAGTCTATTTTCAGACAGTTAAATTTCAGGTCCATATCTTATTAATAGAGACAGACCTTAAATTCAATACTCTAAACTGCTCTAAGCAGCATTTCTGTCTCTTTGTTGGTTACTTGAGAGCCTGATTCTCAGTCATAGGCAACTAAAAGTGCATTTCAGTGCACAGTGTTAGAAGCTGGTTCCAAATAAATAAGCTGTATGACATGACTTTTCAGGATGGTTTACACGTACCATAAGAGATATAAATCTGTGATTTATGCCATAAATGCTTTTATAGTTAGCTACCAGCAATGAAACTAAAGCAAATGCAAAACCTCAAGATTTGAGTCCTGAAGAGGTAGAAATTATTAAATTCTTCTATACAAGTCTCCCAAACAAGTATTGTAGGCAATTTTGATGTTGGCCACATAAAAGAATGCTGAAATCCCTTAGTTCTTACACAAGTTATACTGACTGCACCTACTCTGACATAATCCACAATTCCTTTATTTCTTTCTTTATTGAGCTTTCCTCTCCAGTTTCTTACATTTGGTACCATTATTTCACAATCTTTGCTTTGGGTGCTTGGATATTTTGTTGGTTTGGGATTTTTTTTTTTGTTGTTTTGGGGTTTTTGGTGGTTTTTTTGGTGGGGAAGGGTTTTGTGGGGTAGGGGAGCTCCTGAGCACTCTTCAAAGAGGTTTTGCCTACAGCAAGGGCAGTTATTAAGTTATTATGCATTTTAAGAGTGTGAATGAAGGGCACATAAAACACAAATACACCCATCAATATTTACCTGAGCAGGATTTGACAGAGGGGAGGTTGGGAATGAGATGCAGTTTAACTTCAGCTTTAATAAAGTTCCCAGCTGAGGCCACATAAAGCAGAAAGATCCAACGTTTGTCCCCGTGGAGAATCACACTGACAGTGTTTTGCAATCAGACAGGGATAAAGCAAGAGGTGCCAGCAAGGCCTGTCCCCACCTACCTGAGACAGTCCCCTGACACTGCCCCGTGTCTGTGTTCCCCCTATTAAATTACACTTGTCTGGGCTGCTTCTGTCACACATCTCTGGAGCAGCTCCCATCTTTCAGAGCAAGATTGCTTGTCCTGTGGCCTTTCTCTCTTTCACAGATGTCTAAACCCATATACACCTGTCGGATTTCCATCAGCTCCTTCCTGGGGAGACCTAATCTATCTGTCACTGGCAATCTGCACAACAGCCGTGAGAGGCAGGAGCCGTCCTGCTAAATGAGGCCTGTCCTGGCTATCTGGGGCCAGGGTAACATTTAATTCCCGGCTAAACCAACAAGCCAATGACTATTTTTACCTGTATGAAAATGCACGATTTGTAGATATTTCATATTCTGTGGTTGTGGCAGCACACACCTGTTCTAGCGTGGAGGGGCACGCAGACAGCAGAAAACAAGGGGGTGTCACACGCAGCACTGGTGTCTGCCCTGTGCCTTTAAAAACTGACCACACATCCCATTAAAGGAATCCCGTAAATGTCAGTCAAGGCATAATTAGTGTCTGCAAAGGTACTTCCTGGCAATAATTGATTTCTTAATCCAGATCCCAATCTGCTCCACTGATATTCTTTAATGACTTTCTGAAGTCAGTGATAACAAATTGGATAAGAAAAGATGTTTTCGTCAATGTGGAGGATTCACTGGAGACACAAAGGCGGAGTTAACGTGGTGCTGTTGCCAGGAGTGACTGAGCAAACAGCGTTTGCAATTACAATTCACCTCCCTAACTTCTTTTCCAGCAAAGCAGCAGCACTTTAAGTTTAATTATGGCAGCCCCAGAGTAAAGTAGAGGCGGGGAAAAATTGCTTTCCATCACTTATTTGTTCTTTTGTCTTTCAAACTTCTCGGCAAACTCCATCATATAATTAAACTCTAAAGGCTATTTGCTGACAACCTGTGGTCAAAACGGAAGGGAAGATGATAATGATGCTCCAGCCAGGTCCCCTCCTTCCTACAGTGCCAGTTTCTGCCAAAGTGCTTCCTCTGCACAAATTACCGTGCATCAAAATCAGGTCATTGGGAAGCGGGGTGTGATGTGAGTGTAGCTGGCAAGTTTTAAAAGCTTGCCATCACAATTACTTAATGAGGAACTGCATTAATAGCCTGTTTCTCCCGCACCTTACATTCAGAGGAAAGGGTGAATTCAGCCATTAGAGTGGCTGGAAAACATTGGTGTCTCGTTTCAAAATTCCACTCAAATTCACCCCTAAGAGTAATAAGCTGCTGTGGCCTCTAATTTCAATAAAAGCAGTATATAGCATGGGGAGGGAGGGCTGGGCTCCCCACGGAAAGGGAAACACCAGAACATTTTCAGACATCACAGGGAAAAAATTGAATTACGAAGATTTGGGAATCTTAATGTCATAAAAAGCAATCCCAAGATTGTTTTATATTGCTTTCCAGCTTATATCTGCACACCGTCATATACCAACGTATAAACTGATTTTTCTTCTACTATTGAAAAATTAAATAAATTAAACAGAGACTCTTGAAGGACATTCTACAGTGAGAAGAGCTTGCTAAATTTCGATTCTGCGAGTAAATTGAGACAAGGGACACAGACCTGTCATTTTAACAGTCTTCTGGCTCTACCTAGCTGCCTCTCTGGAGCTTATCAGCCTAGAAAATGAGAACATTCTGGATCTAAAATGACAGGATAAACAATTAAACACAGAATAGGACCCAGGATGAGTTAGAGAAACCTTGGTCAGCTTTGGATCCAGCCAAAGCCATGGTCAGCCACTCCCCCCCTCCACTGAGCACTTACTGGTGTAGGAAGAAATACGTAAGAGAAACAAAGGCTCCAAGCCAGAAAAGGTCTGGCTGCTGATTGGATTAGGTGCAACCTGTGGAGGAAAAGAGGATTTTTCTCTTCCCCTCCCTTTAAAGGTAACACCTGATGAAGTTTCTGGCAGGTGTAGGGTGCTGGGGCCAGCTGCAGGGAGCGGGCAGAGAGCCAAGTGTCAGAGGTGACAAAACAAGGTGGCTTTTGCAGACACCCACAGGATTAGTGCCTGTGTTTGTGCAAGTCAGAAAGATGATGAAAGCTGATGAGGCAAAAAGTGAGAATGGAGGAAAGAAAAGCCCCAGGAATTTAGGAATATTTGCTTTCCAGCTGGCTCTGCCTCACCCCAGCATCTCTGAGCTCCTGCCCTTTGAACAAGGTTTCCTTGTTCTCATTTGGCACTTTTGTTGTCTCTAAATATGACTTTAAAGCTAGAAAGTCACAGATCACTCTTGATGAGCTCACTTTGAAGAAAAGACTCCCACCAGGACTTCAGGGGATCATAAACACTTCTCCTCAAACTACACTGGGTGTTTGTACCAGCAGTCCCACCTGCTCCCTGTGAGGGTGTCATCCCTGCAGCCCACCCAGCCCTTGTCTCAATCTGGAAGGGGCTGAGGCATGGGGATGATGCAGGATGGTTATAAATGATGGATATAACTCTTCCTTCCCTCCCAGTCCTGCATTTGGCACTTTTCTCCACTCAGGCAGGAATAACTGGATGATTAGGGGCTGTCCCTGTATCATACAGACTGATTCCAGACCCAGTGCAGGGGCTGCAAACATCACCACTCTGAACGTGAGGGCACTCAGACTTTGCTTCTCTAGCTCCTTAAAATACCTGTCCACACAATTTTTCCTCCATTTATGAACCCTCCCCCTGTTCCCAGCATCTGGGTTTCAAACTCATACATCATTGTGTTGCCTGTAGTGTTCTTTAGGCTTTGACATGTTAGTGAATCTAATGTCAATTAAACTGCTGGGAATGTCAGCATTTTAATTTGCTGGGAAGCTGCTTGCTTCTCAACATATTCTAATCTTGAATTTTTATTTTTTTTTCCAGGCCTAGACCTTTCCTAAGTACACATGGACAAAAGCTCCAAATTATCCCGTGGTTTGGTGATTCTGAGCAAAATGTGCCCCGGGGCTTAGCCTGAGAACATCAACTCATTTTCTTTAGTGACCCGAGACAGATAACCAGAGGCTGGGTTTCCAAAGGTGAAAGGCTGCTGTCACTAAGCCACTGCAGCAACTTAATTGAATGTTTTCTCCCAGCACCAGCAGCAAAGGCTGCTTTTACTATTTGTTCAGTGTTGGGATTAGGATGGAGTATTTGCCTGACTCGCCTCCGAACAAAAAGTGTAAAAGAAAAAAAAAAAATGTTTGCAATTGCTTATTGAGTGCCATCCTGACACATCCAAGGGTCATTTGCACAGTCTTCCAGTCACTCTGGGTCAAAACTCATTTCTGCTTTGGTAAATCACACCCAGGATGGCTTTGTTGCGTGTTATGACCTGCCCCACGTCCACAGATCATCAAACATCTGAATTAAATAGCACAAACTCCATAGTGCTTTTTATTTTTTTATTTTTTCCTGCAGAGCCCTTGCATATTTTGTTGTTTTTTTCCTCTTTTTTTCTTCTCATCTGAAGGCAAATATGAAGGCTTAATTCATAATATTTTGTTTCCATTAGGTTGGGAATGGAATTGGGCACTTAGCTGAGGGGGGAGCCTGGAGAAGGAGTCACCGGGATGTTCATTAATTTCCCAGTGGGGCTATGCAGATCAGTTCACAGCCTGAACCTGAGAACGTTTGCTTTTCTTCCCCGCCCCTTCGCATGCACACCCTCCTAATGGAGATGGAGGAGAGATAATCAGAGAGGGAACAGGCAGCTCTTCACCATTTGTGAGACTAATGAGCCCCTTCATTTAGTCTCATTATAAATATGCCACCTCTGGCACCAGCCTTTGGTTCTGTTCCTAGCTACATCAGCATCAATTCTGAGGCACACTGATGCATCACTAACACACACGACAGCCAAACCTCTCCTTTTCAGCCTGTTTTTGTCATTGTACTGTCTGAGACCTTCCCTTCTTCGCTGCTCCCCCTCTGAGAGGCAGAGAAGCCCAGATTGAAAAGTAATGAGACTATTAATTAGAGCTTCTCTAAAGGAAACCTATCCTGACCGGGTGTTGTCTCCGTCTCAGTCTTTGTTCCAGCCATGTTCTGTGAGATTAATACTTGTTTACACAGATTAATACCATAAATTAATATCTCCAGCTACCGGGGGGAAAAAAAAATCAGCCTGAGTAAAAAGCCTGATTATGCCTGAGGTGGACAGTCGGGGTTCATTTTGTGGAGACACAACTATTTTTTCTTCTTTGCACCTCTTTTCTTCTTTAAAAACCATGTTTTAAGGCAGTTTGTGAGCGCAGCGAGGGAGAGACACAGAAATGTTACGTAGGCTGCTCATCAGTTTGGGCTGTTCACACGCTATCCAGGCCTTGGGGGTGGGAATCTGTTTCCTCAGCAATTCAGAGGTCTGGCTGAAACGAGTTTGTGGTCTCCTGTCTAAGAAAAAGCATCCCTCTGTTGAGATTTTATAGTTTTACCACAGGCATTGAGGGCTGAGCAGATAATGGCTGATTTTAGCTCAATTAATTTCTCTATTGAGAAATGTAAATGTAACCGCAGTGCACGTAAACAATGCAACACCAGGTTATGTTCCACTCTCATGGATCAAAGTACAACTTGTCCAGGACATCAAGTTGTTGATTTGATCATTACTGTTTATATTGTGCCCTTTTAATCTAAAAAACCCCTGAATTAAAGCTGATTATACTCTTACTGTCTGCAAAATATCTTAGGGAGACACCTTTCCATGATATTAATGACACAATGCTTTAAATGAGCTGATCTTTTAAGAAATAAGATCTTTTAATCTCTCTAGTAACAATTTATTATTTTAGTTTCCCTGTGAGCGACCACGAAAGTAAACAAGATCTAGCTGAAGGTTAGAAAGACAATTCCCTCAAAGCTTTTAAAAAAATGAAAGCCTGGAAACCAATGCCATGAAATTTCCCCAAATGTTAAAAGATCAATTATTTTTCTGAATTATCAATAATTTTCCAAGCAACTTTATATGTATACCTTTTTTTCCTTAAAATATGCAGCATATACTGAAAGTTTGGTTCTGAATAAAAACAGATATCTTCAAGCAGAAATAAAAACAACTGCTCAAATAAATGTCATCAAAATTGTATTTTTATTAAAAGCAGCAGCTAAATATTTCCAAAACAGAAATTTCAAAGTTAAAGGGAAGAAAAAAAAAAAAAAAGGTCAATAAAATGAATAAATTCATTAGGTCAAGATTAATTCATGCTTTCCAAAACTTGGTACATTCACTCAGCAAGGAGTTTCAGTGATATTAATGGAATCTTACTATTAGACTTGTGAAAGTCTCTCTTGCTTGTAGAAAAGGACAAATGGTAAGTGCCAGACCTGCACTGACAGAAGGATTCTTCCTTTCATCTTCTAAGTACAGGCTGCTCTGGCTGGATCTGAAAGCCTGGCCTGGACAAAGTTAAAGGGAAGAAACACTCGGAGTCCCAGTGAGTCCCAGCCTCAATGTCCAAAACTGCTTTCCTGAAGGAAACCTGCAGAAAATATAGAAAAATATAGCTAATTGGTAACCTTCTGGTTTAGGCCCAGTCTGGGTTTAGACCAGGATGTGGAACTGAAAAAGAAATATTCTTGGTGATAATGAAGAGAGGAGCTGTGCTTTCCCCTCCTTCTGGACCTCTCCAACACTCTGCTCTGTAGAACGAAAAATGCTGCTGCCTCACAGAGTGGAGAAAAATGTGGTTTCTTCCTCAAAAGATGCAGCTTCCCACACTTTACTACTGATTTGGACGAAGAAAAGATCTGTTTTACTTCCTTGAGCCACCTAGGTGTGGTATCTAGCCAGAAAATATCAATACACCCAACAAATATAACCCCAAACACAGACCAAGCCCTTGGGCGAGGAGGAGCTGGCAGCTGAATGCAGCCAGAATAGAGAGAGCCTTTGTGGAGTTCACAGCCCTGTTGGTCAGCTCAGCTGTTGGACTCTTTCTGGTCAAAGCTTTCAAGAGAAATGCCTCACGGTGGTGCTTCCTAACACGCTCAAACACCCAGGGTGATGATCTCACCTTGGCAATTCGTGGTCCTGTTACCTTCTGGCTGCCCTGCCTTCGTGTAACACACGTGTTTGAGAAGTGCTTCCCGTTTTTTACTGCCTCTCTACTCTGAGCTAGCACATACCAAAGCATGCAGCTTGTTTTCCTAAAAAAGAATTTAAGGGTTCTCTGTAGGATCTGCTGCAGGGCCTTCCGCTTTCATTGGCTTTGGGTAGAAAATTCATTTATTTTGCTTGATATCAGTACCAAACTCTCCAGCTACTTTCCCATAAAAGTCTAAGAGCATTAAAGGAAGAGGCTGTTTTGTTATTCCTGGTAGCCCCAATCTGTGTCTTGCATGCTGAAATGACAAGTAATTGTTTCAATTGAAGACATTCTGCTTCCTTCTCCTTCAGCTAAGCAGAGAAAAATCCCACTGTAGATGTGACAGGTTAAAAATTTTAGTATTTTCCAAAAGAAAATTGTTACCAATCCAGCAACTCTGCTCACAAGTTTTACAGGCAGCTTTCTAGGCAGCACAAATGTGTGAATCTCCTGCCCTGAGACCTCCACTGCTTCCACCCAAATTTGAGTCTTGCACCTGCCTCCCCATCTTAATAACTGATGGAAAATCGCACATCCTATCCACAGGAAATATTGAGATCATTGTTAACCACTAAAATCTTTACACTTTGGCCTTATTCCCTTCTTTCTTAGATTTCTTGCTCCTATTAGTAAACAAGAACCTTTGGGAACAAGAAATTTCACTGTCCTTAGCAAGTGTCACAAGTGCCACAGAGAACAGGAAACAAAGCTTTGTCATAAAAAAACAAAACTGAGAAATCCTTACCTCTCACTAATCTTTTTTGTTTGGTGAACTTTATCACCAAATGTAGATCTTCAAACCAGTTTGTCAGACATGTACTGGAGATTGGAATGGAGCCACGTAGAAAACCTTTGTATCAGACAGAATAATACAAAGAAATCTGACAGCAGTCCAGCTCAAAGCTCTACAGATAAAAGGAATAGTGAAAGAGGGGGATATTAGGTGGTCTGGCTGAAAAAAAAAGGGTTTTTTTTATTTCTCTAAAATCCTACAATTCAATTTATTTAAGCAGAAAAAATCTAGTCTTGTTTCTGTCCTTGGCTACTAAGCCATAGATGTTTAGTTGTAGAACATTTTACAACATCTATTTCACTTGACAGAAGCCATAAAACTCTCTGAACTTCCTTAAAAAAACTTAAAAACTACAATAAAATCTCCAAAACTAGAATTATTGCCAAGAAACCAATCAGCCACTTTCCTGGAAAAAATTCAATAAAAGCCCCAGCTAAATCTAAGCAGGCTACTGTGTCCATCCCACAGAAAGAAGCCAAAAATGAGCAAAATCAAAAGCCTACCCGTCTGAAGGAAGAACTCTTCTCCAGCCCCAAATTTGAGAGTTCCATGGCATGAACTGGGTAAAAAAATAACAGTCAGTACATGAAATGTTGCAGTTTTGGGAGTACTGGGAAGCTCCATTCTTTTATCATCTCTCTGGAACCTCTTCCAGGGGATCAGAGGGGAATAGGGAGAGAAATGTTCCAAGGATATAAGGGAGGGAGAAGCAATGAGGGAAGAAAATACTGGAAACCTTGGAAGATGGGATATTACCAAACAAACAGCATGCAAAGAGCAAGCCCAACTCTTTCAAACCCTTTTAACAACAGAATTTCTTCTCCCAGTCTCAAGAACTCCAGCTCAAAATGGCTCACATTCTTCTAAACACAAACGTGCTTTTCTGATTATTAGCAGCCTTCTAATTTTGGGTCTAAATTCATTCATTACTCCTTGACAAATAGTTATGTTTTAACTGTCTCTTCCTCCTTAGTGATAATTATCCCTCAGCCCTAGATGCATTCACCGACATCTGTTCACTCAGCTCTCCTCTGGCTATTTTCAAAACCGAGTTCTCTTTTCATAAGAGAGGTAATCCATTCATTTCATCATCCCAGGAAGTTTTGTTCTCTACCTGTTTTCCTCTCATTTTTCTTTCCTCAGAAACCATGACCAGAACTATTTGTATCCTGATTTCTTTCCATATTTTTCTAGATATTGTACAATCCCACTTACGTATCTTGAACACTGTGAAAACCACATGATTTGTCCTTGGAATTTTGCAGCTCCATTCTGCAGCTCTGTCACTCTCCAAATGGTCAGATCAGTCAACACACTTTTGGTCTCTTTCCTTTCCTGTCACCTCCAGCTGATGAATTCTAATTGAACCTTGATTTAAGTCCACACACAGATTTTTTACCATGTTTTCTAATCCTAGTATGACCTGGTTTTGCTACTGTTATAACTTTAAATAATACATTTATGCTATCCACAGTCAAAGATGTTTCAGCTCTAAGTGCTTGAAGAGTTTGTTTAGAAAATATCACGTATTTAGGTGGGTTTGGCCTGTAAGAAAAGCCAAACCCACTAAATACGTTGCATCTTTCTAAACGAACTCCTTAACCAGTTTTTCAATCTGAAATATTAGTTTATTAGAACAAGAGAATGCCAATAATTTCTGTATGTGTATATATGGGGACCTATCTCCAAATTATCCTCATTGAGCAGTGAATGAGGGGATTTGGATTTTTTTAGTGACAAGGCCTCTGTTCAGAGTGGAATAATTAACTGACTTAAAACTAAGTTGCTGACAAGGATTTCAATTATCAGCCTCATTAACAGGGTGAGGTTATGACTCCAGGTTGGAGTAGTCAGCAAAGAGTGTTACAAGGCTGAAACAGTGTGTGCACGCAGTTCAGGTGTCTGTATTTGTAAAATGAACGTCAGGTGGGCAGAAAGTCCAGCAAAACTGTGTCCCACAGCTCAGTAATAAAATTAAAGAATGCATCTTGCTTGTGAAGATAACCTGATTTGCTATACAGATGATATTTTCCCCCCATTCTTAGAACTCTTTGAAGTCCAGTCATTGTGTTCTAACTTCTATCTGAGATTGCTTTGGACTTCTGAATTTCCCCCAGATTTACTTGTAATTGCCTGGGTCTCTGCTATTCGACAGCTTGGAAATTCCATTTTCAAAAACGAAATGGCAAAGCGTCTTCATGCGGAAGAAAAGGCAGACTCTCAGCGCCATAAAGGAAGGTTTCGTTTCTATAAATACTGGCCTATTTCCCATTCAGCTGAACATGTCTGCAGCGTGGGATGCATCTCTCCACAGCAGATCGCTCAGACAGTGTCACAGGGGTTTCAGATTTCCTATTGGAAATTGCCAATCAACAGATTTTTACACCCAGTTCATTTTTAGTCAGTGGCACATCATTCTGGAGTGACAAATTACAGGGAGATATTTAGGACCATGTCATAAATTCTGGCAAAAACTTCAGCAACTCTGGGTGGGCTGAGCCTAAGCTTCAACAGATACCAAATATTTTTATATTACCCCCCCCCCCTTTAATAAGATATATATTTTTAGATAGATCTCTATGGCACAGCCCTAATAAAGATGGAAATAGAAGTGACCCAGCCCCACACATAAAAAGCTCCCAAATGCACTTAGGAGGTTTGAACTTTTCAAGGGTATGATCAAAGCCGAGAGGAGTGAATGGAAAGGCTCATATTGACATCAATGGGCTCTGGAACAGGCTTGATGTGTTGACAGCAAGAGAGATGCTCTGAAACCATCTGAAAATAAATTCAAAGTCTGATAGGCCACTGTGGCAAAGAGATACCATTGCTTCATTCTCTGCCATGTCAGGAAATTATCTCTGAGCTGTCAGTGCGGGTTTCTCATTTTAGTGTTTGTGTTTCTAGCTCATCTCTCACCAAATGGCTTTCCTTTTGTGTGGATGACAATTGATTAGTAACAAAAAGCAACAGGGTCATAAAAGTAGCACACTTTGCATCTATAATACGAAATATTCTTGCACACAGCCAAGTATTTCAAATAATATTCACCACACCACAGAAAAAGCTGAGACAAATCAGTCTCTGCTAACATGGGGCCCATGTACTTTAGCATTCCCTTACATAACATTAGTGAGAAAATTTTAACTTTCCCCTAAGCTCTAATCCACCTTAAAAGCAGCAGTCTCATTCCAATCGATTTGGTGAGATGAATGTTATTTACACTTCGGTTTGCACCTTTTTCTAAGATTTCATAAAAGAATAAATCCACACTTCAGGGACGGCTGTGCATGAGGAAGTCTGGGGCTGTTAGGAAGAAGTGTTAGACACGTATGGGAATGTATTAGTTAGGGTCACACCTCCATCTTAAGATTTTTAAGTGACAGCAAGAGCATAAAAGACAGCAGGATGACAAAGAGAGATTGATTGCATGTGGTTTTTTCTTCTTTATAACCGGGTTTTTTAAATTGTTAAGCATCGCTCTCCAACCGCCTGGACAGATCAGGCTGTCTGGGGGCACCTACACAAATAAGGCAAATAAAGCTTTGATGAAATGAATCCTTGAAATTAAATGTATCATTTCCATGCTATGGATGCTGAGGCCAGGAAACACCTCGTGACAAACGCGTTGACAAAACAGAAGTTAGTAAAAGCAAAGTTGTGTTTTTCCTGGTGAAAATTCCTGAGAGCAGCCAGGTGAAACTGAGAGCACTCTTTCCAAAGGTTTGGGTTAGGGTTAGGAAAGAATTCTGAGAGATCTGTGCTTAAACAGAGCAGTGCATTGTGCCACTTTCTAATGCTAATGTTTTCCTTCCCTTTTTTTGCCTGTCTTCTCTCTCATCCCAGTGTCAGGATTTTCCCCAGCCATCAGAAAAGCAACACAGAAAATGTCATTATTGTGGTCTCTCCAAATTGATTTGCTCATGGATCCTGCAAGCAAAACCAAAGGGATGAAATCTGTTCTCTGGAGTTCAGTTACATCTGCTGCAACACTCAAATCAGTTCATGGCCTTCTGCATGGCCTGATCCTCCAAAGAGGAGGATAAACCTGTCCAAACTCTGCTCTCATGGTCAGTGCTCTTGGTTTTGTTGGAGATCCCACTGTCAGTTCTGTTTGGCACTATCAGGAGGTTCCTTCAGGAGAGCTACCAGTTAATCTTGGCTTTGCCTTTGTGGCAGCAAACCAGGGTGAATTGTCAGCACTTAACAAAGAATCTGACTGCACTGGGAACCAAACTATTCTTTTTTCTTACAGGGTTTTGGGGACTGCACGTGGCTGTGGTCTCCTGGGCAAAACAACCTGAAAATGCTGCAAAGGCCAGTCCTCACCACGTACCAGAGCAGTCAGTGCTGGAAATCAAGTGTCTCAAAAATCAGCCTGACTCAAACTCTAAACCGCAGCAGCAAAAATGGAGCAGTGGCCTGGTCCTTGTCTGGTACCTCTGGGTTGTGTTTAGGGAGGGCTGAGGGATTGCCACACTGAGAAACTCTGTCCTGGTCCAGGCTGGGATGAAGGACAACATTTGTCCTTGTTTTGTCTGAGTTACCAAAGGATTCAAATGTATTTTTGAGACATTTAAAGCCTTGAAACTATCTTCTCTGGTCAAATAGGCCCCTTCCAGTTTTCCTAGAATTTTCACATCAATTCTTCCTTATTTTCATAAAGGCAAAAGCAGCTTTTGAGGGTTTTGTGGGCTTACAAGAAGCAAAGATCAGAAGAAAGCCCAGTTCTGGATGATGGCCCATCAGACAATCTTTCCTGGACTCTCACTTTTCTGCACCAGGACCCTGTGAACTCATGAGGTCTCACCCACAGTGTTATGGGAAATCTTATATATGAAGACTTTCATTTGTTTTGCTTTTGGGTATGAGCTTGAAAAGAATGGATTCAACAGCACAGGAATATTTTATAGGTTCATTTTTTAAATTAATTCCGTGTTTTACAAAAGTTCTGGAAGAATGCAAACAGAAGGGATTTCTTCTGATGTTTTTCATTTTAGGAGGGCAATTTTAAAATGGACATCATTGAAATGAAGCTGTTTATTTGTGTACAGCAACGAAAATGCTTTGTGTGCAGAGTGAATGAGAGGTATCTTTTGATGGTTAAGGGTATGACAAGTGTTGATGTGCGCTGATAGCAATCATTCTGCAGTGGATATAAGAGAAGCAAACAGCTTGGGAGAGGAGAAGCAAGGTCTCCCTGAGGGTTTTCTCTTGTGTGACACAAATTTCCCCCACCTTCCTTGCTACAAGTACTTCTGGCTTGATTTTTTACCAGCCTGCCCAGTAACTCGTTTCTGCCTATTCACACAGCATCACAAATCAAGCAAGAGTTGTCCTATGGAAGCCAGAGCTAACAAGAAAAGGCTATTTTTAGCATCAAAGTGAGTTTAACAAATGGATCATAGCTAAGGCTGCATGACAGCCCTACTGCCTAATTAATAGAGACACCAAAGGTGATTTTGCAACAGAGCCAGAATCCCCACTATGCTGGGCCTTCAGATCAGGCAGATTCTGCAGCTGTCTTGTGTTCAGCAACCAGAAAAAGCAGCCCAAATATACCCCAAATCCAGCTCGTAAATGCTGTAACTTACCCTGCTCTGAGATAGATAATAAAAGGTTTGCTTGTTTTGTTTGGCTTCACTCTTTGTTTATCCCAGCATATAATCAGAACTCATTGCTTTCACTCTTTCCCTCTTTTCACTCATAAAAAATTACTAGTAGCTGCTGAGATGGACCGTGGTGGGCTGGACTTGAGCTCTCCAGGTAAAGAAGAGGACTGAAACACCTCTCTGTAGGGTGACAGGTGACAACATTGGTGCAAAAATGGGACAGAAACCAAAACCAGAATCAGAATTTGAGATTTTTCTCCTATCATGCCATGTGATTATGGATAAACCCTGTCCACTCTCGTGCCCCAAGGACTTTAGGGGTGTACAGATATTTGAATACTTGACATGGATAACTGAAAATATACCAGGCTCTTTATTAACCTCTCCCAAATTCCCCATAGATCTTTTTTTAAGAATAGTGAATGCAATTCCCTGAAATATAATTTTATAGGAAACAATTTTACCAACATAGAATTTTTCCACAAAAGAACTTGTTGTGCCTGCAAGACAGTTCTCTCCATGCTCTCTTATCCTTTGAATTCCCATTACATTTGGTTGAACCCACATGAGTCTAAAAAAGACATTTTTCTCAGTAGGCCATCCTGTTTCAGGAAGTCCTCAGCTCACCATGGCTAAGCTTCTCTTTGGAAATTATTATCTCAGAAGCTGCTCCCCAGGGAAATTACTGCAATCCAATCACCACAAATGTAAATTAAATCAGCATCCAATATAGCCACAGTGGTTTGTGTTTCTCCCCACTCCTTTCTCCCTTTGAGAAATCTAATTCTGAAACCACTGGAATAAATTCTGATCTCCCCTCCCCCCCCCCCCCCCCCCCCACAAGGAAATATGGGAGTGATCTGAGAGCAGAAGCAGTCTGTAGGAAATCACAGTACAAGTTGTTTGTGATGCTTATTTTGGTCTATGACTTCAGCAGCTTTCCTTCTGCTCAGCCCTCCTCCTCCTCTGCCTTCGTCCCACATTCTCTGTAGCAGGGATAAAACCTCCAATCTCCCCTTTTATGTGGGACCCTGTTTCCAATATCCCACACTGGAACACGTACTTCCTTGCAAGCAGGTTTGGGAACGCTCCTCATACAAGGTGAGATGTAGAACCAGCCAGCAAAACATTCTGAGAAGTTCAGGATGTGCCTCACCTCACAGCTCTGTAAAAATTGTTCAGCTTGGAGAAGTGTAATACTATTCAGGAAAAGCATCAAGTTTCATTTATTAGCAACTACTAAACCAGAATAAGGAAAGGGATAGGTAAGAAGAAGCTGAAGGAGTGATGAAGAAAGTTGAAAGTCTCTGGAATTGAATATATCAAGAACAAAAGTGGGTTACCCAAAATTGTCACTTTGGACTCGATCCTTGCTCAAGAACAAATTCAGTTCCCTGTGACGGATACATGCTTGCAAGTCTGACAATTCAGAGTGCAAATAGACCAGTGAAATGCCTTCAGCTGTGTGTCCCCAGTCCCTCACTGGTCTGCATCACGTGTCTGAAGGCAGCCAGTGCTAGAACAAATTACCCTGAGCGCCTTTGAAGGTTGTTTAACAAGTACTGGGTTCTATGGAGAGCAGCGATGTTCTCACTTCAAAATAAAAGGTCAGCTGATGTCCACATAACCTGCAATTATGAAGACTGGGCTTATTAAGAAATATCATATCTAACATTTAGAAGCTATTTTGTTTAAATTTTCCTGGAAAAAATATTGTTCAGCTTGATGTCAAAAAAGTTATCCCTCTGTCCCAGTTTGAGACAAAATTTGGAGGAACGCTCTGGGAGGAACGTCTCCTCTACAGAAGGCAGGTTACAGTAAAAGAAGGGGAAAAAATGTATTTATTTAACAAACACACGGGAAAAGAATAATGCTAAATAATAAAACCTCTCGCTGTGGAGAGAAAACCTGGGAGGATTTTAAAGTCCTTGCTGTAGGTGTGGGCTCGCTCTCCCTCTCTCTCTCTCCTCTTGGGAGCTGGGTGGGCTCGGGCCCCTCCGGGCCGAGGTGTGAGGCCTCCCAGTGAGGTTCTGATGTTCTGGGGCTCTGAACAGTCCAGAAGAGAAGGAGAAAAATCCAAAGTCCCAGGGAAACAAAGGAGTTGAACTCTCCGTGTCTCTCCTCCGAGAAAAGGAGCCAAGAGCCGGGGAAAGCAGGAAGGTGCCTCTGCTCTGCAGCAGCAGGAACGCAGGGGAGTGAATGTCCTTGAAGCACAAAAACTGTTTTGAAAAGTTTGTCCGGCTTTTTTCTTTCTCTTGCACCCAATTTTAAAGGCCCAGAAAGGCACAGGAATCATGGCTGGGCATAGAGCAGGCGATAGGGGATACACAGCATAAACTCAGCCCAAGACACCCTCAAAATGATATTCAAACAGTTGCTAGAGGGAATCTTCACATCAGTTACACCTTTGTACTTTGGATTTGAATACGCAGGGTTTAAAACTCCAGTCACCAGACACAGCACGATCTTAGTTTTATGCAATTTATAAACTTCTGTTTTATTCACATTGAGTCAAAGTGCATCATAACTACTATTATTAATAATATTAATAACAGCTAATCTTCAACATTTAAGCAACAGTGAGATAAAGAACAGATAAAAATTAATGTCCTCATAGTCCTGAAAAGCCCTGTAAATCTAAAAAGATACATTAAAATATTGGATTGTTTTTTTCTCAAATGCAAGTATACACACACACACACGTTCATTTTCTTCTGCTCAGCAAGACTACAATTTTCCTTCCAAATGCATGTTAGAAAGGAATGGTAAGTATTGTACAAAATATGTCTCTTGAATTATAAGAAAACTTTTAACTAAAATTAACATGAGGGTTTGAATGTGTTCAGGCATCATCCAGGAATTTGTATTGACAGGCAGTGTTGGTGTCACAGCACAGCCCAGTGAGTGGGTATAGGATATTTAGGGTTTTATGTCTTGGAATGAAGATGCAATACAGCTGGGCCATTAAAAAAAACCCCCTCTTGTTATGTAGGCAGGATAGACCTTGATGAATTTCCAGATTGTCATTCTGCCTTTTTGAAGCTTTAAGTTTTCTAAGTATCAGTGGTCACTGGAATGTTCCTTCTGAGCAACTTCACCCAGTGTCAGCAAGGAAAGATTATTTGTGCAAAGAGTTTATACCTAGCGCTGTTTAACTCGTATTAGGTGACTGAAAAATCTGGAAATTTTAGAGGTAGAAAAGGCAAGTGAATCAATTCAGCTGTTATACAATTTCTGGCACGTAGTGGAGGTCAGAGAAAAAAAAAACAGTGACAATTCTGTCAATTGTAAACATGGGCAGAAATGGTAAAATATAGTTAAAAAGTGCATTTAAGTATGCAGCTGTATTCCAACGGATGGCATCATCCAGGGAGTGATAGAGGCCCAGACTGGTAATGTAATGTAAGCAATTAGTTCTGGCAGCTACAAAAGAACTGGTGAAGCAGAAAAATCAGTCTCAAGAACTAATCTGTATCTGCACAATAGCAATGTCTTGATAACACATCTGAAACATGGCAGTTCAAACAGGCAGGACAGAGGAGCTCTATGGATGCCTCAGGGAGCTGTCACCCACTAATGACTCCTAGAGCCAGGTGGAAGCAGGGAATTATCATCTGGAAAAGCTGAAAGGGAATATGGGCAAACCACCTACCACCAAAAAAAAAAACCTGGAAAATGTGCTTCAGTGAAAAAAAAAAACCCCATCACTTAAATTTCAATTTTACAGAGCAGTTTTCCCAAAGAAAGCTGTTTGCTATTCATCAGCAAATTTAAAGCACTGTGTGCACTCACAGCATACACTGGCTCTAACCCCACAAATCACTTACATTTAAATTTGTACAGATGCAGCATTCCAACATAATTGCAAATTGTCTAAACGATTATGTTTGTCTGTGTTTTCACAGCACCTACAGCTCTCAATGTGAACTCCTCTGTGGACTTTGCAAAGGTTGAGCTCATGCTGCTTCCTGGGACTTTAATAGGATCTCTCCCTTTGTTCAGCTATTTCTCCCAGAAATAAACATGATATCCTGGACACACCTCTTGTAATATCAGACCAAAACCTGGCCAAAGGTGTTGTAGCTTTTAGGAAGAAGAGGGTGGAAGGAAGAAGAGAATCACATATTAAAAGCCGATTAATCTTGCTGCTTTAACAGAGCAATCTAAAAAAGGGCAGGTAATTTTACAAGTCTTCAGCAGGGGATTATTGTACAGGTCCTGATATACACACTGTGAAAGTTACTTTTAAAAATCATGCATGTAAGTACCCCAATATACCTTGCACGGGATTTTTACAAGATAGGAATTTTTAAGGCCTACTGGTTCGAAATTCCAACAGAATTTGTAATTGTACAAAGTAAAAAGTATGCCTGTGCATGGCAAAATACTTTAGGAACCTGTCTGAAATTTATCTTTAATTTACAATAGTTAAACCCAAAAGTCAGGAAAAGAAAACTGCAGGTTATTTGATCCAGTGGATCATTCTTGTTTCAAAAGTAGCTCAGTTCAGCCTCAGGCTCTGGATCTCTGGGTGGCATTTATGTAAAAGCTAAAAAGCTCTCTTCTTTCTTCCCCTCTGCTACCAACCAGAAAGAGGAAAATGCCTTGCAGAAGATGTCAGACCAAAGCACAAAACCTTTATTCAGATTCATTTTGAGAATTACCACGGCTTCTCTTCATTTACTTCCTACCTTTTTTGGTTTGAATATCTTAGCAAAGTAAGCGATGAACAACTACAGAGGCCAGAATAATTTATAAATTCAGCTATGTTGGGACATCACAACATCATTTCCCACAGGAACTTTGGTGAGGGAAGCAAAATGTTGATTCCCTGGGACAATGACATCCCATAGCACGTGGCAGAATTCCTCAAAGTCACCCCATGCCACTGCCCACACAAAGCAACACTCCAGGGGATGTTCAGAGTCCTCCCACTGTGCGTGTGGCAGGCACGACCTCATGGGGGGAACAGAGGTCAGAAACAGCGCTGACCTAAGTCACTCCCAGGGATGGGTGCCACGGGGTCACCTCTGGGGCCTGTGTGTCCCTCTGTCCCAAAGGGGAGGTCATGAGCTTGACCGTGCACCCACCGTGGTTCCTCTGCTCTGCCTCTCCCCCTGTGCCTTCCAGATCTTCCTCCTTTGACACACACAGATTTCCTGCAGAACAGCAAGAATCACCTTAAATTCTGGATGCTTTCTTTTCTCACCTCGATTAGTAGCCTTCTTGCAAAAAGCACTTTTGTAAATGTCACGATGCGCTGGAATCAATTGTAGTACATACCCTTTAAATAAAACAACAAAGTAATTCCTAAGAGCCGTGGTATTTCAAGACATCCAGGGTAAACAGAAAATTTTGTTGGTGCTTGGGTTTATTCCCGGGTGATCCAACAAGAGAGAAATACTAGCAAAATCTGTGGTTGTAGCAGACACATTGCTGGGAGGGGATTTTACCATGTGTGTATTCTACTCTCCACGGAAAGAGAAGATAAAGCCAAGTGTGGTTTCCTAAAAATGTGTGACCAGTGGATTACTTCCTGCTTAATAAAACCCAACCAAATGCATTTAAGTTTCTCCAGATGGATATTATTTATGAACCGGGGAAAAGATAAAATTAATAGGAACATCAAAGATGTGCTGAAAAGTTTCCTGATTAAATATTATCTGACCTCCAAACGGTCTTCCTCTGCGTTTCCTGGAGCCATTTGGCTATTAGTCAACCCATTCCTTCCACAGAAATGCAGATGACAGGTTTATAAATATCTGAATCAGAGCTGGAATCTAAACTTCACTTTGATTTAAATGCTGTTCGGCAAGGTGACATTTTTTTTCGGGGACCAGATGCCCTGGCAAAAGAGGGAGGACACACTTTTTGCGCTCAGGGCTTTTCCAGCACAGCCAAATATTTGTTATCCCTGGTACCAGACAGAGGATTGCTTGGCGTGCATGACCACGGCACACTGCTTTTGTTAGGGCAGGAGTTCTTGTGTGGATAAAAGTCTGCAGGCTGCTGTGGTGACTGAGCCATAAAAGTATTTATCATACTTAGACTTGCCTACACACTGCAGAGCAAAACAGAGATACAGGCACTGCTCTGTCCCAAAGCCAAGGGGATTCCAAGGAAGCAGAATGACTTCTCCACATTCTTTCTCCCACCCCTACTTGATGCACATATTAGATAAATCTCTCTTTTTCAGTTTTTCCCTGAAAAAAACCCCAACAAAATACAAGGATGTCCTTGGGGGAGACTCACTCTGTTGGTGAACTTCCATACTCCAAATTTTCTGCCACTTCAGTAACATCTCTCTCTCAAAACACAAACGTGCTGGGAGAAGCTCATAGCTGCAAATCCCAGGAAGCCTCTTCAGGCTCATCATTAAGAGCATCCTCTGAGCTGGCACTTCACAGAAATCAGAGGAGGGAGAGTGAGTAATAGCCTGGGTTAGACAGAATTTCATTACAATAAATGATCCATTCTGTGTACGTTCTGAAGGAGCTTTACAAACACGTGTCAAAACACTTTCCGTGACAATTGGGACCATTATTCCTGCTGCTAAACCGTAGCTTTTTCTCCTGTAAGCAGAATTCCAGGAACATACCTGCTGTCCCAGAGCTCCACGTTCCACACCAAGCAGATCTGGCAGGGCAAATTTGGGACTTCTGCTGCAGGAGAGCATGGGAGCTGCAGTACACCAGGGAAAGAGCCCAAGCGCACACAGAATGAAAACAGACCATGAGCAGTGAGGCTTCAACACCACCACAGCCATCAATTGCCAAGTGCTACCAAAACAATTACCAGCTATGAGTCTCAGAGAACGACTGCAGAAGAATCACGGGCCTGGCATACAGGGCATTCCCACTTTGAGCTGTAATCAAGGAGAAGGAGGGATCTCTGATCTGCATAATACATTCTGTGTGTTTAGTTAAAGATTTGTCAGATAATTAATTCACTGAATTTTAAGGGGCCATATTATTCTCTCTGAAAGTTGAGATTAATTTACATCCCAAAGCATCTAGCTGTGTTTGCTGAGCTAACTTGATCACACAGCACTTTTCCGAGCATTTAATCTTTACACATCCACAGAGAGAACTTCCCTTTCAAAGACAACGTGGTGATATCCTGTAAAGCCCACACATTGCTCTGGGAAGCCCAGCTGCTCCAGGATATGCATTAGAAATGCAAACGAATCTCATCCTGTGCCACAGGTCAGCATCAGTTTCTGCTGAATGCATCCAGAGCCCGGGTATTTCTCAAAGAAGGCCTCAGATGGCTGTGCCTCGCCCTAGGAATTCCTGCCTCATCTGCAACAGCCCAGTGATCTTTCACTGCCACGACGGGACTGAAATCCTGCCATAAATGTGCCCCGGGACAAGCTCTCCTCAATCACATCGCTCTTTTTTATGTCCACAAAGACACCCACGCCGACTGTGCTGGGATAAATGCTGGTTTTGAGGGGGATGAAGATGGTCAGTGTTGTCTGGCTGCTGCAAATGTTTAAACTCTGATATGGGTTGTGAGGCCACAAAACTCAACAGGAACAGAGAGCCACAGCTTTTGCTTTGCGTCCAATAATACAACACAAAGACTGGGCAAAGTGGTTGCAGTTAATCTGTTCTGCAAGTTGTACCTTTTCCTCACCCTTCCTGCCCGTGGGAGAGCTCTCCCTGGCTGCTTGGGCTTTGCTGGTGGTTTTGTTCTTGTCCTTCCCTTTGTTTTTACAGACAGGACAGTTTTGTCATATGCTGTCATTCATTATTCATTATTTTAGGGGTAACTGGAACAGGTTCATCTCTGAAATTAGGATTGACTTTTCCAAATGTCTCCACTCTTCATGCTGGCAGAATAAACTTTGCCAGACACAATTCAGAACAGGGTTTTTTTGAGCAACCTGGTCTAGTGGAAGGTGTCCCTGTCATTGCAGAGGGTTTGGAGCTAGATTACCTTCAAAGGTCCCTTCCAATCCAAACCATTCCAGGATTCAATGAACATCCCTTTTCAGAGGTTACATTTCACTACCTATAAGGTTTCAATGAAAATAGTATGAAAAGATAATAGCAATTTCTAGTATATCTATGATGGCACTCTGAGAGCAAACAGATCTAAATATCCAGGTTAATTTCCACAGGAATTTTGTTTTCAATGGAAGCATATACATTACAAAAATTAATATTAAACATATACAAAATACTTCTATCCACAATAAAATTATTTTATGTGCTTGTCCTGGTTTGAGATAAATTTTCAGAGGAACACTCTGGGAGGAACATCTCCTCTATAGAAGGCAGGTTACAGCCACCCCTTCCCCAACAGGTTTGGGAAAGAATTCCCCGAAGGAAAGTAAAAGAAGGAAAGAAACTATTTAACAAACACACAGG
>VZTA01018462.1:0-106902 GCA_013398855.1 Mohoua ochrocephala | reverse complement strand
TATATATATATATAAAATAAAAATATTAACTATATTTTACTGCATTGGTCAGGAAATACCTCATAAAATAGGTACATTAGGGCCCTTCACCTTATATTTTTGTGCTGGGATTTGGTGTAGAGTTGCTGATAAAGGAATAGAATAAATACCATATTTACATATAGGAAAATGATGACTCCTATTCATATCACCTTCAATTTACAGTCTCAAAACTGCTAATCTAAAAAAATGCCATGCAATGAAAAAGAGAAAGCTGAACTGGAGATCAGTAGCAATGCTGTATTTGCAAACACTATCAGCAGAGAATATCAACCTTTTTGTCAGGAATACATCAAGAAAATCGATTCAAGTCGCTCTAGTTTGAAATATTGTCCAGTAGCTTTCAAACATGCTCATTAATTGTCCTGGCAAATACAAAAAACTACAGAGTGTTTTACTTCAAAATGCAAAACCAGAATGTGTAAGAAAATGATTTACTAGGTACATTTAATAATGTAACTGATAACACTTATTCTGAATGGCTGCAGAACACCCAGAGCAGAGTAAATGCCTCTTGTTCATTTTCTTGTCTTCCGGTTTCTCCAAAATCTGGCATAAAATATATGCCAGATTATTTAAGAGTGGTCACCTATAAATCTAATGATAAGAACTGATTCTTACAACCTAAACTGCTGAGATAACATGTTTGTTTAACAAACTATTTTTTATCGGTGTGCTGTGCACATCACTGTGCACCTTTACTAAATTCAAGTGCTACAGGGCCTTCAGGAGCATCAATCAGTCAGCAGATGCACTCACTGGAGGTTTTATTGTTTTTTAAAATGGAACACAATGCACGGACTGCACGGCTGTCACAACTGATAAGAGCCCCTCAGTGCTGGACAAATCCAGCCTTTTTCTTTTTTTCTACCCTCATTCTTTGTCATTGTTTATCTCTTTCTTGCAACACCTAGTTTTTGTAGTTGACAAATACAACTTCTAATATTCGTGTTTTTCTGAAAAATGTTAAATTCACAGTGCAAAAGTATTTCTTTTTCCCCTCCCCATAAATCCAACCAGCAATCATTTCAAAAGGCATCCGCTCCTGTGGCTCCCACAGCAGTACCACGGCTTTTGGGCTGTAAGAAGCACTCTGCTCAAGAAATGGCTCGAAACAGTGGTAGTAAAATACTGCAAGAAGAATGGGAAATATTTGGAATCTATGAGCATTGATGAAGTTCCTGTACAAGACTTAGAATCATTTAAGAAGACAAAAGACCTTTTGTTTTGCTTTGTTTTTCAGAGAGTGCACCCCATGCACTTCACAAAAAGGCATGAAACATTTCTCAGATTAAAGGAAAGTTATGAAATTATTGCAAATAAAAAACTGACAGTAAAATTATAGATGTCAGTACTGTAATTTAATTTAATTTTAATAGACAGACACCCTAAGTTTTACCAGTAAAGCACCAGGTCTGACAGAAATCATAGAACCCCAGAATGATACGGGTTGAGAGACCTTTAAAGATCATACAGTTCCTACCCAGGGACATCTTCCACTAGATTAGGTGGGATGCCATGGATGAAGACAAAACACTTCCAGAAATGGTCCATTGACATTGAAGTTGAACTGTGCTGATGGATCAGTCAGAACTCAAAGTGCTGACCTTTGCACTGCGCTTTTCACCTTAATATGAGCTCAGCCTCAAGTTCTGATACCTTTAATCTTACAAAAGCAATGCAGTCACTACATTTTTATAAAGGGAAAACTTCCCTACATTAGCAAGTGCGTAAATGAAATATTATTTCTACTGGTTATTGATTAGTTTTCTTAATGCTCTCGAATTTCCACTCTCCCGTGTCAATTCCAACTTAGGAAGGTATCACTAATTTATGAAAAAAACCTATGAAATGTTATGAAAAAAAAATAAATCCTGTTCTAAGTCTCACTTTGAATGGACTTGCTATTACATCTACTTACAGGAGTTGGAGTATGAAAGGCTTTTCTGGGATTTTACAAAGAAACCTTTACTAATGCAGTGGTACTACTACTGCTGAATTGTCTTCAATAAATATATAATTTTGCTTAAAGAATGCATGTAGGTTATTCAGCTAGCTATAACTCTGTTTTCGCTTTTACCCACAGAATACTCAGAATTTGGAGGACACTACCAATATATTAATGGAACATTGACACAGGTCTCTCAATTTGTGTATAGATAATCATTAAATAAATATCTATACAGCTTGAATAAATTTGATGCAACTCTGAGTACAATGAAAGGTTTTTTTACAAAGAGTAGAGAAAACCATCACTCTGTATCTGAGAAACTTCAAGGTAAGAAACTCAATAATCTTAGCAAAGGGCTGGATGTTAGGTGTACTGGAGCCCACAGTTCATAAAACCTTGTATTTCAAATTTAGATTGACTTCTTTTGCAGAATATCGAATTCTTATTTGCTTAGGGGCATCTCGTTAATATCATAAGAATGGTAGTAGAAGTTAATAGAAATTTTGAATCACCAACCCTGAAGAAAATTGGATCCTGGCAGGTGTATTGAATAATAAGATGATGAGGACATAGGAACTGGACAAAGCTTTATGCAGCTACTACCATGCCCAGATAATGCTAAATTCATAAGAGACAAAGATCAGAGAAGTCTTTCAAAAATTAATTAATCAACCTTCACACCACTGAGATAATACCTTCTTTCAAATGTTTTATCATGGTTTTTTTGACAGCTTCTGCTTGCACAAATCATCTCCTTAATTTCAGCTGCCCCACAGCACAAGTGAACCATATGCACTTCACTGTTTCAGAAGACATTTTCCAAACTCTGTTTTCACGTTGCCTATATATATTCCACCCCAACATTTAAAACTCAGGACTGCTCTGCATGAGACATATCTCTCCTCCCTCACCAAGCCTGAAGGGAAAGTTTCTGAGTAGTGTCGAAATAATGGCACCCATTAGGGAGGAACACTGGGAAGAAGAGTGAGAGACAAGCATACATGCTGTATACTACTGGGATCTGTGACGTAAAGAGAGAGCAGACTAAACAATTTAACTCCGTCAGATGGAGAAAAGTCAGTAAAAAGAAATGAGAAAGGGAGTGGTAAGATTGAGAAATGAAAAGCACTTTTTGGAGCAGATCTGTACAGAGAGAAAATTTCCATAGGCCAGAGATCAACCACAGCCTGCTACAGCTGGAGCAGCCCCAGGGCACATGTGGGATTCCAGAGGAGTGACCAGTCCCTAAAGGGCTTTTAGGCCTGCTCAGAAAGCCAGAAATCAGCTCCCCCATGGTTCATGGGCTGCAACATCTCCTGCCTGGCAGAGGAGCAGGGCTACCACAAGGGCTGCTGGATGAAATGGACCCACAGCAATGCAGAGAAAGCCAGACAGCTACAGGCAATTTCCTTGGGTTCTCCTGGCAACCAGGTGTTTTCTGATTCCAGTCCTGTGTCAAAATGGAATCCAAAACCTGGAGGGAGCCTCTGTAATTCCCTGGTGGCCAGCTCCTCTCTGCTTCCTGACATGTGGCACATGATTCACGTCTCCTCACCGGTCTCGCAGGTTGGTGTGTGGCTCTCAGGGTCTCATGGGACACTGATGCAGTGAGCAAACATCCTAAGTTTTATTTTCAGCGGCCATTCAACACTTTAAATGTGTGCTCCAGCACCCATTAGAAGGACATTCAAGGCTGCACTGAGTTTTGGAGACTCCTTGGCTTTCAGTCAAGTGTTGTATCTGGAGAGCAAGCAAGGAGTAAAGGAGTGAAGCAAGGAGAGCAAGGAGTGAAGTAGAACCAGGCACCTGCACCAGCTCCACATCAAGTTCAAGTTCATGGTGCTGCTCAGAATTTTCTGTTCAGCTCAGACGGTATCCATTCAAGTTCCCACTGCACTCGTGCCCCATGCAACTGTTGAGTACAACTCTAGTTATTAGGTGCTGAATAAATGTCAAGAAGTGCTATCTGATATTTCTGTAACATACACTGCATTAGTGTGTGCCATGATTGCTTTCTCTTGCTTTCCCATCGCACAGTGTGGCTGTGCATAAAGGCTTTTATCCCCAGAGAGCTTTTTCTCACGAAAAGTGCTGAGACACTGAAAATCTATCCAAACCAGTACTGCTATCTTTGACTTTGATACAACCAGCTACTCAGTAAAAAGGCACATTTGAATACACTAAGAAAGAAAAAAAAATACACTCAATTCTGAGTTGATTCAGTGTTGATGTGTCTGAAAAAAGTTAGGTAGCAAACCACTTCAAAGATCACTCTTTCAATAAAAAAATAAAACCTGACATTTCCAAAATGATGAATCTTGGATTGAATCATGTGAAATGTCAAAATGAAGAGAAAAAGAAAAATCAATAGCTGTGCAGATGAAGCAATGTGAGGTCAATCACACTGAACTGCTAGTGCCAGCCACCCATGTCTTTTTAATAGCAGTATTTTCAAAGTCCACAATACCTGAAAGACATTAGAGATTAATTTTCAAGACTGGATTCCCCCTTAACAATAACATTATTACACATCTTGTTTTTAGAGACTGGAGCAGGGGCATAAAAAAAGGGCACATTTCCAAGTAGTTTTTACTGTATTCTTGGGATTAGTCCATCAACATTATCCTCAGAATTTCATGTTATATAAATTTTCCTTTGAATTTGATATATTTTTCCTGCCAGATAACTGAAAGTTTTAATCAGAGGAGGGAAAAAAAAAAAAAAAAAAGGGCTTAGAAATCATCACTGCTTTGGAAATGTGTCCTGAGCCAACTGCTGACCCTTTTGTGACAAAACCCAGTATTTTCCTGTGAAATTCACAGTTGTGGCATAAACACACTGGGCAGTCCTAACTTGGGCATGTCCTGATGGAGTTGGCCTCTCATTCCCAGGCTGTGCGGGAAGCTGACGGTGGCTGTCAGAACAGAGGTGCCCAAAAGCAGAAAATACGAGTACCCCCTATATTACATTTCAGTGTGCATCATTATGAAGTAAACCTAGGAGATTTCATTTTATCTCATGTACTAAATGTTAACTTTTCCCTGAATTTATTTCTGAAATGGAACCCCTTGGACTAGCCAGAGGGACTTGTTGAATACTGACAAGTACTTGTAAGTAAAACAGGATAATCGCCAAGTGGGAAACTCCTTGTTGTTCTAGGGAATGTAATGATTTTCCTATTAGCTATAATCACTGGTTTTATTTAGGTTTAAAAGGCTTCTCAATTAAAATATAGCTTAGACATGGAATATTAGCACAACTGTTTTTAACTACAGCGCTACTCACATAAAAAGGTAAAAAAAAAGTGTGGTGGAACTGGATTACTCCTGGATAATTCTTTAAGAGGGGAAGGAGAAGAGAGAAGCTTTTGTTTCTTTTTTTTTAATCTCATCAGTGGAAAAGAAGGTTTATTTGAGGAGAAAGAAAAAAGAAAGGCATTTCAGAGCAAAGAGGATGTCTGAACTGATATTAGAAAGTAGACTTATAATGACTGATGTTAGAGATTAGTCTTGAAAGATTAATGGCATTAATTCATAAAACCATCCCTAAACCTCTCTAGTCCTTGTAGGACCATATAGAATCATATATTTTTACAGCCTGAGCTGTTTTAGAGCTTTAAGATAGAGACAAAAATGGAGACTCAATCTATAAAATACAGTTAGTGCTAGTAAAAGAAAACTGTCTGTGAAGCTTTTCTTTTAAGTTTTCCTACAATATTTCCTACAATATTTATTATCTTCCACTGCTGTTTAAAAAGGAAGTTGGGGGAAAACCTTACTTCAAAGGATATGAGTACGCTTTTTCATTTTAAGACTTTTTTACAGCTAGGAAAAAAAATCAGGTAGCCTTTGAAATGAGATTTTTTCACTCCACCACCCAGTGCAGAGCTAAGGTAAATGTAGTGTTGAACTGCACCAGCCTGTGCCAGTTCTCTCCGTAATTACAAATCAGAGCACAACTGATGGCTTGTTGTTTCTCCAAATCTGGCAGCAATCTTATTCAACTGAATGTGGTTGACAGAGGCAAATAATATAATATCTATTGGTTTTGAGAGCTGATGGTTAAAGAGCTTCTTCAAAAGTCTTGGCTTTTGCCAAGGCAACACCTTCCAAAACCTTCATACCTTTGAAGGAGATGGAGAATGCCCCAGTTTCTCTTTCTGGCATTAGCAAGTGTATAGAAAAGCAAGTAAGAACTGCTTTTTTCAAACCAGCTTAAATTTAGTAATGTGACTCTGATCCATGACATCTCCACGATAGAAATCTACAAAGACAGTGCAATGCAGAAGAAAACGCATAATTTAGCTCTGCCCTCACGGGAACATTGATGCTTGGAAATCACAAAGTGACCTAGGAGGGGGAACGCTGCTTTCTTTCTGAAAGCTCAGAAGAATGCCTTAAAATCATGTTATGATTGAATTATTTTTTTTTTTCCCTGTCAAAGACAGGAAATCCTCTTTATCTACCAAATCTAGAAAAGTGATGTTTTCAACAACCTCAGCTACAAATTACTTTCCTAGATGGGCTCTTTCTTTCTACATAAAGGACACAGAGCTCTTGTATTTACTGCAATGATCATTTTTCAGTTATGGCGCTCACAGTAACTTTTTAAATTGTTCTCAGGTTTACATTTGACCTACTTGGAAATCTTAACTTCCCTATTTAAACCGAAGTCCGAAAGCAAAATACCTTTAGAAATGCTGTTACTAAGAACTACTCGTTCCTTTTCAGCTTATAGACTAGAATGTTTTGGGACCCTCCTACCCCTATAGTGTAAGCGTGTACCAGATGTTTGTGAAAAAAAATCTGGTAATCAGTCTAATTAAGCCCATAGATTTTATTGCATATTTTAGCATTTCATCACTGGTCTGTAAAATCAAATTGCAAATGCTATTTACATGAGCCACAAGTCAAATGCAAGCAGAAAAGCTCATTCAAATAGGGTGAATTTTTGTTTTATTATAAAAATGTATCTTGCAGATGCTTGCTACTTCTACCTAAATTTAGAGTACTTGGAGCAGGCTTTAGGGTTATTGTTAGCATCGGATTTTAGAAAGAAAAGACCTCCACGGTTTGCCATATATATCTTGTCAGCATCTCCTCAGAAACTTCTGATGGTCGATCCCAATCAAGCTGGATAGAAACTGCAAATAATTTGGGATGGAAAGGACTTTGGAGGGCACCTGGTCCAGCCTTTTGCTCAAAGCAGAGCCCAGTTAGATCTGGGCTTTGTCCATAAAGTTTTGAGCATCTCCCAAGATAGGATAGAAGTCTGCATTGAGTCAAGTTTCCATAAGCATTAAGTATTTCAGCATATTAGAAAACTTTTCTTACCATCCTTCACTGAATAAAAGGCTGCTCCTAGCCCTTCTGAGACACCAGACAATACTCACAGGAGTGTCTGAGACCTGAAACCACAGCAGGGCTTCTCTGGCTTTACTGGTTTCAGAACCAGGTGTTCTGCTGGACAGAACCTCACAAAAACCCAACAGAACTTTCTAACATCTACATCATAGCCAATCATAACAATACATTAGCACTAAAGCATCCCCTTAAATATGCTAAATTATGTTATTCTACTAAGTACAGACGTAAATGATTATTGATTATGAATGAAATTATACCACAGACTTAGCCTGGAAAATATGTGTAATGAGCCAAAGTCTTCCATCACTAGGTACAGAAAAAAGTTTTACAACAGCCTCAGTAGTTCAAACCATGTGGTTTGGTTCTTCCCTGTGATCTGGAGCTGGGCTCTTTGTCCATGTTTCATTTATTCTATTTCTCAGTGTAAAGAAAAGTATTTAAACAAATTGGATTAACAGAAATCTTAGTCTCAGTAAGAACATTAAGTGATCTAAAGATCCATTTCTCTCCAAAACTGCCACCCAACAACTTTTAATTCGGTCCTGAAGTTTGCTGAGTGCTCGGCAGCCCAGTTGAATAAGTGCGTTAAGCACTGCTAAACCTATCAGTCAAGAAACCACAAATCAACTCTCTGGAAAAAGAGATTGATTAAGAATCATGTAGTTTTGTAAAAAACAACCCCAAATCTTTTAAGCACCACTGCTAGGATTTGATTAAATCTGTGCTCACTGATTAAGGTAAGTTTTTTGCACTGACTTTCATCTCCAAGTCTGTTGGCTGTTTTAGCCTCTCTCCATAGTGTTCCTCATGCCAGGAACTTTGCCATTCCTTGATCTGAGAGTGAGGCAGTGCAAACATGGAGACACAGCCTGGAGAGCTTCAATATCTGGTCGTGTGTCATCCTGGATGTCATGGAGCTGCCTCAAACATTTTCTCTATGGTGTATATGGCACATTTTCCACCAGATACAGGTTGCCTACAATAAAGATTTAATCCTTATGTAGGAGGAGACCTCTGGCTGATTAACTAGATATGATTAAAAAACTCTGATCGGAATACCTGTCAGGAGCACTTTGGAGAAAAGATAAATAGCCTGAATAGTCAGAATAGTCAAAATTTAGGTTCAAGCAGTTAACAGTTCAGTAAATATGATGCTGCCATTGCTTGTGACAGATTAGACTTTGGCTTAAGCTAAAAACACAGAGGTCTCTGGACTTGTCTCAACCCTTGGTGAGCTGTAACTAATGCAGCTGATCACAGCAAGTATCTCAGGTCCAGGTGATTGGTCCTCTACTTTGTTTTAGCTTTTGCTTGGCTCTGTGTGATGATTGTTTTATATATACACACAGTCTGTTACTAACTGCTATTTTATGTTGAATGAACTATCCAGGACCACAGAATTAACTGCAGCACAAAGGAATACAGGCACAGAAGGACAGCGCACACCTTCAAGGGGCAGTCACAGGATGACATCAGAAACCCTAGGGCTATGAGCAACTCAGTAATCATCAATTAACACCATAAAAGGAAGGCAAATTTTGGAGATGGGTAAAACAGTTTCTAAAAGCTGTAATAATAATAATAATAATAATAATAATAATAAAGTAGCTAACACACCTAAAATGCCCACCTGATTGGGCCCAATTTGACTTAAGGTCTTCATTAACAATTTAGACTATGGGATGAAATAAACTCTCATCAAATTTGTGGTCATTACCAAATCTGCAGGAGTGACTGGTGCACTGGAGGGAAAGAGCTGCTGAAGCCGGGGATGGCTCAGGGAAGTGTTATTGCTGTCTATAAGTACCATATAGGATGGTTTAGAGACGAAGCTGACTATTCTCAGAGGTGAACAGCAAAAGGATGAGAAGAAAGGACTGCAGCCATTCCATTTTGATTAGATATAAAGAAATATGGTTTTCCCCATTTAAATGGTCAAATGGTGCAATGGGTTGTGCAGAGAGACTGCAGAGAATTCTTGGAGACATTCAAAACTCAAATGTAAAAGGCCTTGAGCAACCTGATCTTATTTGACATGTTTTGATTTGAGCTTGAATCAGAAGATTCATAGATATCTAATCAGATCTAAATTATTCTGTGATTATATTATTTGAAGAATTATGATAAAACTGCATAAGTTGGTAATTTTATATATGTATTGCTATCACTGGTAACCATATATTTAATTATATTTAGAAGGTAAGTTTGCACAGTAAAGCATTCAAAATTTAGAAGAGTTTAGAATTATGGCTGGCCATTAACTAATTAAACACTATGCATTTAAACCATGATACAATCCTTAATTACATGCATGAATCCATTATTCCACCACTTTAGTTACTGAATGGGATGAATCATATTCAGTGAATAGAAAGTAATTCAATATTTCTTATCTTGAACCAACGTGGTCCCAGATCATATTTGCTGTTGGCTCTAAAAAGCCATGTTCCCATTCTAGGAATCTGTAAATGTAATACCAAGATGGAGTGTCAAAATGGTCTTTGTGAATTACTTTCTACATTTAACAGGGAAAAAAAAAAAGGCAAGGATTTAAAAGTTATTTTCCTTGAAATGTGGATGCTGCCTTTGGCATAGCAAAATCTACATTGTGATAGCATGTCCTGTAAGTTTCCATTCCATAATATAGCAGAAAAAAACCCCCATAATCCATGGGTTTGTGGCATGCTAAACCAGTACCACATATCACGCATTCTTCCTAGGTTTTGACAATACCAGTTCAAACACCAGAGCCTTATTTCACGCCTCAATTTATTCTTGATGAAATGGGTGGAATTGGAACGGTTGATATTGGGAATTAAAACAGAATACCCTGCTTTTTCATACTCATATGTCTTAATAACCCCCTTCCTTTGTTAAAAGAGAAACAGATCCAGTGCTCAGAAGCACTGATCTAATAAAAGACACCCAAACAGCAATTCAGCCACGGCACACGTATTCTCTGGTGACCTAACCACTATGTGCGAAGGAAGGTTTTGGGCTAAAATGCATGAAATGCTGACATACCTCCTGCTGAGATGAAAGGGGAAGAGCAGGGAAGCTCCAGACAAAGAGAAAATTAGCAGAAGACAACAAGCAGAGAAAGCACACAGCAGCAGATCCAGCTGAGGGGGTGGATGGGGAGTAGCTGCACTGGCTGATTGGAAAAAAGAAGCTCAAAGGCATTTGAAGATGGGAGCTTTTTCTCATTTTTTATCAATTACAGGATGAAAAGGATAAAAAGTACTATTTTGATGACATGTCAGAATGGGACCCAGATTACAAATGCACTTAAACATTTCTCCTGCTTCAAGTATTAAACAAAGTTTAAGACTGTATAATTCAAGATAGCAAAACATATTCTTCAGATAGCACAAGTCCCAAAGATTAAAAAAAAAATCTTGCAAGTCAAGGAGGAAATGGCCCTACATGCATCTCACCTTGGCATGGCATTTGGCATGCATTTAATTAAGAGCACATTTTGAACAAGAAGATTGCATCAAGAAAATAAGTTTATAGAAATCAGAGATGTCTCAAATCATACATTATATGGAAGCAAAACCACAGGTATTTTCCTTCTTCTTTTTTTTTTTTTTTAATATTTAAAATTTGCTTCAGTTAGTGACATTCACACAGTAACAGCTCAATGAAGATCTTATACAAAATGTTAGCAAATGCCACTGCACTGCCTGTAGAGAATAAGGGGCTTATTGACATAGCAGCTTCCAGCATAAAATGTCATGATTGCAGTATTGACTAACAGCATATCAAAATAAACATCTGAAAGTCAAGGTAATGCTTGAAGACAATCATCCTGAACCACCAGCTCTGCACTTAAACAAGAAAAAACCCCCACGCCTACCTCCTGGAGCATTTTAAGATATAAACTAGAAATTCTGTTCAAGTGGTTGAGGCATAACATAAAGACTCTATCAATTTAGCCTTCTGTCTTAGGCAATTTAGCTCTTGACATTTGTCCCATTATTTTTCCTCTGTATCTTCAGTATGTATCATTCTATGGGCATGGCAGCAAAGAGTATTTCATTTTACTTTATCAGAAATCCTTGAGAAATTGTCTTGGGAACGGATTTAACAGTGAAGCAATGTACAAAACAATAACTTGCCTCTGCTACTGATTACTAAAACAGCACTGAAGTGTTTATAAAAATAAAGGTCATTCAGCAGCAGCAAAATCCACCCTATTTACCTTATTTGTACTGTAGGTGACACAGGAAAAAAATAAACAAACCACATTAGAATGACTGTCTGATGTTCTTCTCTCATGAAGATTTTGAAGTACACTGATGCTCTTGCCTTGTCAGGCTTCCCACTGACACCAGTACTAGAGTTTTTCAGGAATTAATTTGTCCAGCAGAATAAAAATACCAAACAGGAACAGAGGGTTTGGCCAGAGTCTTTCACGGTAATATTTGGACACATCTTTAGCACATGAGGGGTGTCTGAAATGCCTTCCTGAAGTTAATCCGGTCTCTCCATCCATTCTGTTATTGAAGTAAAAGGATA
Organism: Mohoua ochrocephala; assembly: GCA_013398855.1. Lineage (NCBI taxonomy): Eukaryota > Metazoa > Chordata > Aves > Passeriformes > Acanthizidae > Mohoua > Mohoua ochrocephala. The sequence continues at coordinate 95,025 of VZTA01018462.1, read as the reverse complement.
TACAGATGGGAATGCAGGATTATTTATCAAGTTTTATTTCTTTGAGGCAATACCAAACAGCTCAATTTAGGTTACACACCTATAGGAGACTGTTGTCTATTCTGTTTCTAGGCTAATGCATAGTGGGGTTTTTTTAACACCAAAGTCCTAAAATGCATCTATATTAAAAAACTACTTAGACTCATCAGTGCTTAACCGTTTTAAATAGTTCTTAACATGTACTTTACTGGACTTAGAAGTAAAAATGTTAAGTGCTCCACTAAAAGCTTTCAGTTCAGCTCTGAAGTGCAGCCTTAGCTGCCAGAGAAGGGGAAGGAAGGAAGCATAATGCACGGTCAGATTTTAAACGGGCTTCTGGAGGTTTGTGGTGTCACTGCAAGTGAAAACTCCCTTGCCTCATGCCTCTGTGCCTCAGCTTTTCCACTGATCTGCAAACCTGAGACAAGCACAGCTTGCAACACAAAAATTCAGTAGTGAATGAAGACTGATCAGTGGACAACACGGGGATGTACCAACCATATGGCATCTGCAGTAGGTGCATTCTCTAGGGAGCTGGGCAGGAAAAAACCCAGGACAAAATCTTCTTTTTGGGAAATGGGATCCACACTTTTGGAAACTGACTCTGACAATATAAAAAAAACTCAACAATTGAAGTCTGTGTCTCCAAGTGTGTTGTGCAGGCTTTTTTTTTTCTTTAAGAGTTCACGCTGTCCCCTAAATAACAAGCTTTTTATAACTTCTGGGACACTCACAGGTACCTGGATATTTGTGCAGGTTAAATATGGGCAGATTTTCATGCAGTCTGCAAGAACAGGAGCTCATGTCAGCCCCAGTTCTGCCTCCTGCTTATAAAAACACATTATTCAAGGTCAAGTAACATAAAATTGCTCAGCTGCTTGTGACAGACTGAAGCTGCAGTCCAGTAGTCTTCATCCTGCTCAAAGCAGAGAATTTTTCTCTTTGCACAGACTGGTCCATAACCCACAGCACATTTTAAAAGGACATGAATAACTTCCCACAAAACAATAATTTTAAATGGTATCAGACATGCTCTAGAATTGGTGCTCCACAAACCTTTCCTTGTGGCCTGGCCTGGCCTTTGCTTGTTGTGCCACTCTCCATTCCTGCTGCAGCTGACAGTAAATAAACTTCTCAGTTTAGCTGCTGAAGCACTGTGAACATGCCCTAATTTCCAGAAATCATTTGCTTTCTTTTATGGCAGATGTATTTTGTGGCAGATATAGGCACATTGAGTTGGGTCAAACGGTCAAGTATGAATTAAATTACTTCTTTTTTTTTTTCTTTCCCTGACATCAATAGCTAACCCAGTTTTAATCCGAATAGAGATATCAGCAGTTTTCCAGTTACTACATGGAAGAAGCATGAAATACTACTAATTCTTTCTTTCCATTTATTTATTTTTTTTAATGAGAGAGGTATCACTTTTTCATTGCCTAAAAGAAGATTCTCCATCAAAGTTACTGTCTCTTACTGTGAAAGGACATGCATTTTTTTAGTTGGAATTTAACTTGGATACTTCCTTGTAAAGGATTACAGGAAACAAACCTAATTAGGTAGGAAATAATAATGAAATAGGAAAAGTAGAATCTCAAACCAGAGTAAACCCCATTAAAATTTATGTTCCTTTACACCCCTGAAGAAGACAGATATTATAAATTGATATGGTAAGGAGGAAAATTTTAAAAAAATAGATTTTTTTTTACTATTATAAATATGCTTTTGTATCTACAGGGTACAGTTTCACCTGTTCAAAAACCTGAACTTATAAAAACAAAATATGCATTCTGGAGAAGATTCCAGGTACTTTCAAACTGTGGACTTCACATTTTTTCCCTCAGCTTCTCAGAAAGAGCCTCTGTTGAACAATTTCCTGACTTTGCCTGGGTCTGATGACAGGACTGACTTTTAATGCTCAAAGGGAAACTGCAAATCAGCTCCTTCTACAGAGGGTGAAAATTAACCAGCAGCAGTGAGAAAAGCAAATTCTGGCTACATGGCAATCTGCTGCCTTATGAAAACTAATAAATAAACCTCACACTTGCCATATAATTGTTCCTGCAAGCTAAAGATTTTGTCAGCAGGGAACTTAGGTGCCCAGAGAAAGCCTCTGCATCCTCGGATGTCTGCCTGCTTATATCTCCAAGGATGGAGACTCCACTTCTCTGGGCAACCTGTGCCTGTACTTGGTCAGACTCACAGTAAAAAAGTGTTTCCTAATGTTCAGACTGCATCTCCTGTGTTCCAGTGTGTGCCCACCAACTCTTGTCCTCTCACTCACTGGGCAACACTGATAAGAGCCTGTCTCAGTCTTCTTTGCACCCCCCCTTCAGGTATTTTCAATCTGCATTTATTTTTCATCCTACAGAACAGCCTGTCTTAACTTAGCAAATGCACATAACAATTTGAGCATCATTATGCTGCATCCTGAGGAAAACAGACTAGTAAATAAGAGCCAGAATGAGTTCTGATGACTCATTTGGCCCCCACTACATTTCCCCAGTGTATTTTTAAAGCCTCGCATTTTAACTCACAAAAAAGAAATAAGTTTGAATGCCAATACTATTAAACTTGAAAGAATTCTGCTTGCAAGGAATCTGTTTAATTAATATGAATAGGAAAAAAAGCAGAGACATGGATTTTGAACTAAATTACTAAAAAATGAGAAGTACAGGTTAACTGGAAAGTAAACATTGGGAGAGCAAAATTCTATCTCCATTACAAGTTGCAGCTCAATTAACTCCATCAGTATTGCCCATGGATAACAGAACTAAACTGACTGGTGTGCAATTCCAAAGCAAGATACCACTTCCTTTCTTTCCTCCCACCCAGAAACATGTGCTAGAAGGGAAAAGAGAAAATTAATTGCATAGTTGAGCAGGATGCCTATGATCTATTCATTGAGTACGCAATATTAAATACACGTAGGCTTAATTTATATTTTATTCTGAGTAACTCAGCGGCGCTGATCAGAAAACGTATTTATTTCCTTGAATTGTCAACAGAATTTAAATCTCATGAAGTGCTGGATCACTAAATGAACGTGAAACTGAATCAGTATAACTTGGTGTGCCCTTTGCCCAAATAGTGGTAAAAGTGAAACGTTTTTCTTCGCTTGTAGCGTTCCTAAGAAGCTGTCTGCCTAGGTCACCTCACAAGAATGATTACTAAAGAATTAGCTCTTTAACTCCCTGGGGGGTTATTCTATCTCAGAAAAATTGGTTTTTCTTTGAAAAATTAGTCAGAAAATGCAATAAGTATTTCACAATAGTGTGTGTATAAAGTCAGCTACTGTGGAATAATTTATTGTGCAACAGTAATTCAGATAATTTCCAAATGTAGACAAGCTATTGCTTGCTCTTCCCTTTAGGAGGACAAGGACATATCTTGCTTATCTCCCAAACCTTCCTGAGTCACTCACAAGAGGAAAGCTGAAGAACCTTGTACCTGAGGAACCCTCACAGCAAGCGATGGAGTAATTGCCGTGGGTCTCCCCGGAATGTTTGGTTTCAGGGGCTTTGTAATCTGCCATTTTCTAAGAGATCAAAAGGGAAGACGATATACCAAGAAGACAAATATTTACTCAGTTTTAAGGAAAAGGTGCCAGCTGTGTTGTGTTGGCCCTTTATTCCCTACCAGTTCTGTTCTGGTTTTTATTTTTAATTTATATCCAGGGTTGGGTACAACCTCCACGGCAGATGTTTATTTTGAATATTTATGTAACTTGCATCTTGTGAGGGAGGAGAGGAAGGAAGGTGCCTCGTAACCCCTTGCGGGGAGCTGCTTTTTGTCCTGCGACTTTCTTTCCTTCCTGTGAACTGCTCATTTGTTGCTTTACCTGAGAAGGATTTGTCAGCCCGGAGAGTTTCTTGTAATGCCAACTCTCCGAGCTCTCTGAAGTACGTCATTATCTGCGGCAGTGCTTCACCAGGAAGGAGCTTGTTTACTGCACATTCACTGCTGCACAGTCACTCTTCTTTCACATATTCTGCACTACTCACTGCTCTGCCAGCTCAAAGACAGCATGCATTCCCTCAACTCTGATCATGCCCTGACACTTCACCAGATTTGGGAACAACAAGGAGCTGTTGCCCAGCACTGATTATTGAGTTGGCCAGATGAGACATCCAAAGGATTTCAGCACAGGAGAGACACCAGCTGCGGTCTTGGCAAACAAAGGTAGATTTTCCCAGTCTTAGCTCCTCTACAAAGATTATAAACACTCAGATCTGAAATGTAGGAGAATTTGAGCCTAAATGGCAGGAGAGAACACAATGCTTTCAGTCCTTACAAAGCCACAGGTTACTGCTGGTATTTTCCTCTGTTAGAAGGAGAGCCTCTTCACTTGCTTGGTAAAGTGGAGCATGGAAATTTGTAACACACAGACACAGAGCTATAGTAAGCATTTAAACAAGTGACATCTGGTTTGAATCACAGATTTCCTTGAGCTGAATCTAAATAAATATGTGTATGAAATTTAATGGAAATATTTAATATTTAAAGAGTTATGATTTCTAGACTAATGATTATAAAATATTATTAGCATCCTGTTGTGTGAGGCTTTCAATTCATATAATTAGAAGATTACTCTAGCAAGAACTTGGAGTAGAAATGCATTCATATAAGGCAACTAAAATGAAATTATAAATCTAGATACGTTTATACATCTTACCTCAGCACTTTTGTAAAATTTACATGCTTCAGACACACCTTCATAATACTGGAAAATCAAACTCAAGAAGTTTTCCCAGCAGTGGCTACAATGACACAAAACCTCTCACCAGCAAAATGCATCCCTCTTCTTTCTCCTCATTCTCATTCTAGGGAAGTCCTTTACCATCTCCCCTTATCTTCCTCCCACTTTTTCACCATTTAATACCTTCATAATCACATAATTTTGATTTTTTTCCCCAAAACCTGTTGTGCTCCATTCATGACACACGTACATTCATTCCTGCATAATTATAACATTACAAAAATCTAAGAGGCAGAGGAGAAAACCTACTAGCTGAAGATTGCTCTGAGAGGGACAATGTCAGCTTACATTGTGTTTTGGGTTTCTTTAGGACTGCTACAGCAGCTCTACCAGCACACAGCCTGGGAACTGCAGCAGCATTCTTTGTGCTCACAGACCCCCTGGGCAATGTTCTGTGATGGACTGCACAGCAAGGCAAGGGCTTCAGAGCTCTCATCCCACATCCTGTGACAACGGTCAATATTTCTGCGCATCTCACAGTCGTTTAAAATCCCTATTTCCTACCTTTGTGAAAGGATACAGCGATCATCAGTCACACAGAGAGAGAGGAAGAGGAGAACAAGATGAGATCTATCCAAACTCTAAGACTACAGACTTTCTGACTTTGCCCTACAGTGAAATGTCAGCGTGGTACTGATTCCCCACGGCTCTTCAGCTGCTGAGGCAGAGGAGCTCTGAAGAGTAACGTGGTCCCAGAATAAAGTCGGGCCTTTGGTAATATCCTCCATTTTTAGTCACTAGACCATACTTTGTTAATGCTATTTTCCTGCTGCTGTATTTTCAGTGCTTTAATGCAAGACCTGTTTCTTGGGATGTTCACAAAGACATTTAACAAGTTGGTGTCTCTGGAATTCAGGCTTCACTCTTGGTGGTGAATATCAAGATCTCCTATTCTGTCAGTAAGGTTTTTATCCACTAAATGAACCCAGAGTGTTTCACTTCACTTCATACCTCCTTTCACCCCTTTGGACATACAGCTGAAATGCTGACTTATTCACAAGGCTGGACTAACATCATCTTGTCCTCAGAGGAAATATACTACTGACCAAAACCAGTAGGGGAACGAGTGAGGGAAGTGCACCGTCACTTCACTAAAGCATTCGGAATTTTTTTTTCAGGTAGAGGTAATTTCCATGCAAATGAAGTGGAATATGCAAAACTATTAACAATAAAACTGAATAAGGCACCAGGAACTTATGAACAGATCTGTAATTCTTTATCTTTCTTGTCAAAGTCTAAGTGGTCCAGCACACTGGAAGCCTTCAGAAAAATGCCCTGTTGATGCAGTTCTTCATCCTCCCTCTGAACAGGGCAATGATTTGGAGTTTTCTCTGCTGTTCAACCCTTTGTTTTTATGCCTCTTCTAGATACCTCTTTTATGCCAGTCTACCCCGAGGTTCTCACTACTAGAAAGGCAGTTTCTCAGTAATTGCATTTTCATTTGCCACTCTCTAGCCTCAGACAATTTTGAATAATTTTTCACAGCAGACCTCTCTGTTGTGATGACACACATTATGTTTTTTTCTGTTCAAATGGAGAAAATTACTCTTCTCCACACTGCAATTTCACTGCTTTAGGAGTCCATCCGGCTTAGAGGATAGGAGTTGCTTAGAAAGCCTTCTAACTGCATTTTCAAACATTAAAATAAATTGTTCTCATAAACCAATTTCAAAACATTCTGTTTCTAGCCAGTGCTCACAGATATAAAGGTCAGGTATAATTGCTTCAAAACTCCCTGAATTTGTCCAGACTTTGTATTTTGCCTATGTATTGCTTAAAGGTGACTATTGTAGCACATTTTAGAATGAACAGTGAGATAGAACTTAGTTCTTTGCGGAATCTGAAATACAAAGTTTTTTATCTGACGGGAGCATGATTTTTCTGAACTAGGTTTTTCTCCACTGATCTTAGAGTTCACCAGAGGGAACGGTACAGTGCTACTGCTTTAAAATCAATTTGGTTTAATTTTAAATCTGCTAGGAATGATGAGATGTTTTCATTAAAATAACTCAGCAGTGATCTTTTAATCTTTTGTTCTGCTTTCAGTACTTATAACTATGTTAAAATGAACAGCCATTTGCAAGACAGGTGCCACTTTAATAATGCCTTAAAATTATGGAATAGAATTGCATTAAAAATTCTAAAGAACATGAAAATATATGCACTGTCTTTTGAGCTATTTTTAAAATTGCTTGGTCTTAGTGAATTTATTCTCCTGCCTAAGTCAGCAGAGGCAGTAGAAGAAAAAGATGGGCTTAACACCACTGAGGTGGTGTGGGGCAGGGTGTTTGGCCCCCAGAGCAGCTGAGAGCAATCACAGAAGCTGTTCAGGCTTGGCACAGGCTCAAATACCCTGTGCCTGCTCCATGAGGCTGCCTGGCCAAGGAATAGTGTGGTCCCAGGGCTTCCAGGACAAAGCACCTTAATAAAAAGAAGATTCCCAAAGGGGTTGTTCTGTTTATACCAAACTGCAACAAAAGGGAGAACAGGAATGAGAGGAATCAGCCATTCTACGTTCATATTTGACAGAGATATGCCACCTGTGTTGGTCACTTAAGTTATAAAGCCTACAATAAAGTCACCCGAAATACCACTTTGAGGTCATTAATAAGTGTTTGTTACTAACACAAATTCTGCTTTGGTAATACAAGCAGAGGATGCTCTGAACTACAACACTGTGATCCACTCAGTTCCCTGCTCCATGCTATCACTCTTAAAAAAAAGTCTATTTATTTAGCAATTCTCAGCATCAGTTTGTTTGAACAAAAGCTGCACACATGGACAGCTTGGAGAAATATGTAGGACTTTGCAGAGCCTTTATCAGGTATCTGTAACATTTTTTTAATGAATGGCATATTAGTGAGGCTGTTCCTTGAGGAGATACTGGGTCTGATTTGTTGTTGAAATGTCTCTTCTGTAAGTGCTTGCATTCATAAAGTATGAGGGCTAAAATATACCAGCTCAGAATAACAGCACTTCTCTTCTCCTTGCAAAACTGAACACATCTAGACAAGAGGAAAAGTAGCAAAGGATCACAAATTTCCATGTGTTTTATTGCTGCTTTTCTTTCTGGCTGAAACCAAGTGCAGCCATAAGTACAGAACCTGAATCATTCTCTCTCAGCTGAGAATATCCAGCAGTAACATTAGAGATAGATTAAACTATCCAAAATGACATTTTGAGCAGTATGATTCCATTTTATACCCAGAAATAAGCAGTAGCAGTGAAGCTGTTTCAAGAATACATATTCCTGTCTTAATATTTTATTCTTCCTTTAGCATTAAGCAACTTACTGTTACAAACGTCTTAATTCTGCCTATCATTTAGAGGGCTGATAGGTCATGAAAACTCTTTTGCTGTCTCATCCAAGACTAAACAATCAAATGTGGTAATTGTGTTATACTGCATTAATCACAGATGTGGTTTTTTTCTGGAAATCTTTCTGATGAGATGCTGAATTAAGGTTTTCACCTTTTCTCTTCTCTTCCTTCTTTCCCTTCATGCCTACAGCAATACCCCTCTGGCTATCCTCTTGTCACATGAGGCCAGTAAGGATCTGAATAAGATACCTCTGTAACAAATTTAGATGCTGAAGGAATGCTTTTGTGATTGCTCAGTAGTTGCTGCTCTCTAATCAGTACTGAATCAATGCTAAAGTTACTGTGTGCTGTTTATCACAGAATATTCTGAGTTGGGAGGGACCCACAAAGAACATCAAGTCCAACTCTTAAATGAATGGCCCATACAAGGAATAAATCCATGACCTCGGCATTATTAGCATCATGCCCTCACCAACTGAGCTATATAAATATAGATATATTTAGACATATAAAAAGAGATATATAAATAGCTGAGATAAACAAACGAGCTTCTGATGGCCCAGAGCTGCTCAGTTCACATAAATATTTGCCATTAGTACTACTCAAAATGCATTTCATTTGAGAATGTGTGTTATTCCCACTTCTGCCACTTTAATTCTCCTGTATTTTCTAAAAACAATGGTGTGATAGTTCCTACCTGGACTCTGCTGCATTACCTTTTACTTACGTTAGGATCTTTTCCATGAGATCCCCACTGTTCAGTGCCATAGTGCTACTCCTCAGGATTGAGAGCAAACCTGTCTCATCTGCTCGTCTCACTTGTGTGTGGACCATACACGGTGGTGCAGACTGAATGAGCACACAGAAGAGATCACATCCTTTTCTATCCAGGCATATTCTTAAAATCTTAATTCCTCTGGCAATCTGCCCGATGTCCTTCTCCACCGTACTGTATTTTCAGCTTCTGATTTTGTAACTCTATTTTGTAACTGAGCATGTGACATCGATACACTCTCAGGGTTATGAAAAATTAGGCTATGAATTGCAGAAATGATCATATGGAAAACGATGCCTTCTCTCTCATGAAAGGCAGTAACAAACAACTTAATACCATAATACCTCATTATTTTGTAATATTCCCACGTCTGTAAAGACCAACAGTTGCACTAACACTTGCAATCTTTGCATTATTAGGTCTCCTTTATTAGCTTCCATTTTAATTGAGAAGAAGTTTTCATAAACCCCTCTATTATTTCTCAAAGAGGATGAAGGCAGAAATAGCCACCTGTGGAATATTTCCCCTTCTCCTCCATGGAGTGCAGTATGTACTATTGCTAATTTCAGTTTTCTATTAGCTTGACTTTCTACAAGAAAAACATCCTCAAAGGCCCGAAGCTCAAAATGCTACCCCAACCTGATAGCATCTTAATGTGCTCTTGTAATGGATTCTGGAACAGGTGGCTAATAAATTAACCAGAGGTATGCAATCTATTATTGACTGGCATCCTTCCAACCACATAGCTCTCAAATGACAGCTTGTTTCATGTAAATTTTATTGTATTGAAGGTTCCATTTGCTACCAAGAGGCTTCCTTACAGATGGAAAGAAAATGCAAATAATATTTTCCACTTTACATAGGATAATGCCTGAAAAAAAGCAAGCAAGCAGCATTTTCCTCTAGGCCTTTTATACTCTAGGATGTTAACTGGCAAAGTAAGTATGTTAAAAACATAGCAGCTTGGTAACAGACTGGATAAAAATAGTATATAAAAAGTTGTTTGGTGCTTTTTCGCACTACTAAACACAGCAACTCTGAAGCAGATTATGAAGCTCTGCACTAGCACACCTCGCAACACTGCAAATTTACCGTAATTTTGCCACGTAATACGATATAGATTATTGAGTACATTTTAATTTCCCTCTTATACTGAGCCAAATGGCCTCCTTCTTACAGATTTCTGATCTCTCCTCATCTACTGATCCCCATCCCTAAACAAGTAAAGCAAAGGCATCTCTGCTAAGCCTGTGCTGTCCTTCCTTCTAGCCAGCTACTTATTTCCTCCTGGGTATGAAGCCATGAGAAGAATACCCATAGGGAAGTCACTCTGGAAAGAGAGATCCTTATTCATGGAAGACTGCCAAAATCTCTCTCCCTCCAATACCTACATTAGCTTGCAGGATATTTTCTTGCAGAAATTCCTGCAGCACTGTAGGTAGGGCATGGAACAGGCCACATGAGCTGTGCGTGTCCAAATCATGCACAAGGACTGATCCACAGAGTTAGAGCCTGATATATAAAGTTTAAAAGGACTGTAGGGCTTAGAAAACAGGCACTAAGAAAACCTGTGTATTTTCATAAGTAACAGAGATTTGAGTCTTCCCTTGAAAATGACTTAATTTGGTCTGGAGAGAAAATGAATTAGAAATCAGTACTTCAAGCATGCATCGTATTACTTATAGATTGTTGGAAGGGGTGGCTTTACATGCTATGATTGACATATGTCAATTTTCCAACTTTAATGTCAAAGGAGACAAGGGGATTGACACCTTTTCCTGTAATAAAGCTGAATAGATACATTCTTCTGAATTGATGATTCCCTTTGTTAATCCTTTCTCCCTAACAATCCTGTCCCAATAAATTTGAAGGATAGTGCACTAAAACCAATTCAACTATTTCCACAGATAGACCTATCTCATCTTTTACCCATTATTTTGCTGTTTACAATTCTATGTGCTAATTCTGGAAAAAAAATTGCTTCTGCAATGAATTGTAGCTATCGATTCTGCATTTTTCTGTCTTTACTCACTGATGTTTATAAGCTGATCCACTAAGTCTTTTAAGAGTTATTTTATTTTTCACCATAACCACAGCAGCTGAAGCATAATATTTAGTCATTTACAGAAAAGAGGGTTGTTCATAGAGAAAACAAAACAGTTTTCTTCTTTCTTTCTTGGAATCACTTACATGGAGAAGAAATTTATTGGTATTTATGAGATTTAAAAACTTGAGCTTTGAATTACTACTTTAAAATTAAATAAAGAATAAAAATCAAGTACTGTATTCGTGAGGTAACAACTTCAAGAGCAGTTTGGTCACTTATAAGAAGGAAAGCACCCAGTGACATTTTCACTGAAGTGTTGTGCTGAAGGCAACATCACAGAGAAACCTTAACCTGTCAAATACATGTTTAGGGGTTTCCCTAAGCGAGTATCTTCACAGCACACATAAAAAAATTATAAGAATAAAAAACCCCTAATGTCAGGAATGAAATTTGCCAGTATAAAGCCATTAAAAAAACCAAGGAATGCTGTAATGTAGCACAAATAAAATAAGGAATGCTGAAATATGGCACATTTATTCTTAGACACGTTTTACAGTTAATGAGTCCTGTTCTGTGGGAACAGGAAACATTGCTTTCCGAGTTCTTTTTATCTGCCTCCCTACTGCCAGAACTTTTTTACTTCTGTTCAATGTGCATACAAATTGAATAATCACTGTGGTTATTACTTTTTCTTTATACAGAAAAATAAAGGCCATCAAAATGAGTTGTCTTGACATTCCAGAAAAGTTTAGTAATAAAAGCCATCGAATGGTTTATACCTATGGAACCTGCAAGGAAATACCAATAAATCATGGCAGGTTCCAGTGGCCTGAGGGAAGCCAGCTACCCTGGGAGAGAGAGAACTTCTACGTTAAAACCGGAATACAGGGAGTGAAACACACCTACTTCCTAATTAGCATTCAAAAGTTTTGAATCATGTGTCAGTACATCCTTTTCTGCCCACAGTTGGGATAATATCCCTGCAGACGAGTTGACAGCTACTCAGAATACACCACAGGACAGAGCATTTAAAACAAGAGCAACAAAACTGTCAGAAACTCATCTGTTCTCCCTCACCACATTAATTGCATTTGGGATCTACTACCAAGGGCCTCACACCTCCTCCCCACAGCACAGAGCCTAAGCCAGAGGAGCACTGAAGTCCTGCGAAATCATACTCGGCCCAAGACATCACGTATCTCCGAAAATCATCAGTCTCACTTTCTGTCTAACATAAAGTTTATCCTTTCTCAGATTGGTATCAATCACATGATGCTGCCTGAGCAGGATCAGGACACTGTCCTGCAATGGAGTTTTTCAGGGCTCCTTTTAACCCTCATAAGTTATGTAGAGAAAACATCAGCCAATCTTTTTCATTTTCCTGACCTCCCTTGTATATTTTTTTTTATTCTTCTGAATTCAGCTATATTCTAAATACAACTTATTTTTGCATTAAGTTGAGATGCAGTACATTCCCTACCATTTCTTTACAGGGTGGCAATAAGAAGCCAGGTCCTAGTAATTATCAACTAACTAATGAGATATTAATGCTGGCAGTTTTGCTGATGTTTAGAAATGATTTTGATGTGCGAGTTTAGGTTTATTCTGCAGAATTCCTGAGAGTTTTACCTCACTCATCAATTCTTTTTGTTTTACATAGACGAAATTAATCTTGAAGCTTAAATCTTAAATTTCATTAAGGCATTTAATTTGAAATTTGTGGATTTAATTTCAGGTTAAAAAACTGCATCTTGTTTTGTGACTTCTAGCTCTTTCCATATTTATAAAGTTTATTATGACAACTACTTTTGTCAGGAAGGTACAATACCAAATATTTTCCAAAAATATTTTGATGTAATGATGTTATTATTGTACAGTTATACAAACAGTATGATTTACTAAACAATACGTAATTATGTAACGTTTTTATCCCAAGGATGACGCCTTTATTTCATCCTTGTTCTTCAGAAGACACAAAGGAAAGCTGAAATAGTTAGATGGTCAGTTTGATTTAATTATTCTGCTGTTCTGTTCTATCTTCATCTCTGTGTCTGTGTAGGAACTTCTATTCTTATTCTGAGCCACCAGGTGCTAACATGGTAAGAACAGATATTCACAACCATTGTACAGAACACTTGATAAATCTATCAGATACCATTATTGCCACATTCATCAGGCTGACATTTAAATTGTCTTAGTCTGTTTCAGTACAGTATCATCCGAAAATTTCAACCTGCAAACAGCACAGGTGAAAGTGCAGAAAACAGTACAGAATACATTTAAGAGAGAGTTGAAATAATAGGACGAAGTAAAAACGTTTGCATTGTTTTAATCCAAGGGAAGAATTCCTTATTCTGAAAGCTGTTCTGAAAAATCAAATAGTGACTGACTACTTGTCTTGTAACTTGATAAATCACTTATAAAATAAAGTAATTTTGTGATTTTCCACTGTTTTTCTTGTCACTGCAACATATGCTCCCACCCTGGGTATTTCTACTCCACTGTGACAAACTGGCATCTCAGGCAGCTGTTCCTTTTAGTGTATAATATCAGCAGTCAAACAAACAAAAGAGCCATATTTAAAAAAAAAAAAAAAGAGCCAGCTTTTTCAGCAGATCATGTAGATATGCTCCAATTGCATACAATTAAAAAGTGTAAAACTAAAAAAACAAAACGAAAAAAAAATATAGGACATTTTAAGTAAAGAGGTAATGAAGGAGGTAGAAATGTAAAAGAAAAAAAGTGCTTAAATAAGCAAGAAACCAAAAACAGTCTCACAACCTCAGGGAGAATTTAGTGTTTCACTGTTATCATCCCACAGTGGTTTTATTCCATGTGCAGGCACTCCTGGAACTGTCTGAGTTTGAGCTCTCCAAGGCAAAAGGCAAAGCAAGACCTTCTCAGTGAGCTGCCTCCAGCCCTGGAAGTCACACACACCTGCAGTCCCCACAGGCCCCAGCTTTACGTCGAATTTTTATGACACTGAGCGGATTCCTGGCTAAGCCTCTGAGAATCACAAATGTTGTAGCTTTTTTTTTTAAAAAGTCTACTGCAAATAATAGAGGGCAATGTGAAGATCTTTGTAGAAAAAAGGAATATTTATCTTTCTAGAATGAAAGACTAAAGTTTTGTTCCTGTGGCAGTGAGGATTTTGTGTTTTCTAAACCAAATGTACCTAAAACCGACTGGATGGTGAGAGATAAACAACAAGAAGTTCTTTTGAAGCAAATAAATATTTTGAAAGGGAAAAATCTAACAAATACTGTGAAATACATGACATTTCACTTCAGATGATGACCTTGTAACCAGTAAATGGTTCTTGAATTTTATTCTGAATTCTATGGTATTGACAACTGTCAGAAAAATTAATTAATGGCTTAAGGGGATAATTGAGCTGATCTGCTATAGCACATTTTCAATCCTAAATTGAAAAAAGGTAAAAATTATAATTCCCTCCATTGCCAATCAGAAAGGTCCTTGAAATAATGAAATTCAGAAGTTTCAGTAGAGGAATGATTACTTTATAAATGAAATTATCTCTGTCCAGCATATTTACTGTCATGAGACATTTACTTTTGTTAATCATATAGACAGAGTAGGTTTATCAGGAGACATTTCCAAAGGAAATATACTTTTCTTCATTTCTCAGTTATAGGCAGGACTTAATGCCACAGAAAATTCTAAAATAAGAAATTCTAGGAGCCAACTTCAAGGGAAGCAAAAGGCAAAAACCTCCTCAACTTCAGCACTGACTGGAACCGTATAGTTTCATCACATGCTGCCAGTTATTTTCTTCTGTATTTCTAAAACCATTTCCAAAGTTACTCTTTGAGAATCAATCCATAATATTAAAAAGAAAAAAACTCCTCCGAACTAGCATAAATCAATCATCTTGTATCTTGTGCTTAGTTAATGACTGACACTAAAAGATTTCATAACTGCTAAAAATGAGAACCCTTTATCAGGGAATGATGCAAAATCTCTGTAAACAAAGAACAGAACCATGACAGGGTATAGCTGTGGCTAACACTGCATTTTAACAGCAAACACATCTAGCAATTTATTTATCAGTCAGAATTCTGAGTCCCTGTTATTGACATTTGACAGAATCATGGCTATGGTATAGACAGCTTCTCAGACCTGTCATTTAAAAACTCTGCAATTTTAAATGGACCCTCCTTCATGTCTAACACCTAATTATCTTGTCTAAGTGGTTTTGCCAGGCAAGGAAGATAAACAATTATCAAGGAGGGTGGTGAATTTGTAATGTTCAAAAACTGATTGTGTTTAAGAAAGAATACAGTTTTTACCCCTACATGCATGCTTAACTTAAACCTATGTTTTAGATTTATTTCTCTTTTTTTTAACACGCAATTAGTATCATTTCTTTCAATATTCGTTATGGCCAGTGAGATGAAAGATCAATTAACCAGACAGCTTTGCTCAGGAGACTTAAGTGGCGATGAGCTGGGAAATCATGAAAATCATGAAAATGCTGTAGTTGACACTGGCAGAAACTTTGAAGGCTTTCCATGTTTACTTGGGTTGAGAGGCACATTCTGAACTCGCACATCCTCTCAAAACGATGGGGTTTATTTGCTTTATTTAAAACTTAACTACTTTTCCCTTTTCTATATTCTATTTCCTATAAGCATGCACTTCTAGAATTTGATGTGGTTTCAACTGTTTAAGTTTGCTGCCTTTCTCAGCCCACAACTCCCTGCCTTTTGTCCCTGTCCACGGCAGGGATGTTGGAACTGGATGATCTTTAAGGTCCCTTCCAACCCAAGCCATTCTATACTGATTTTCCAAAGTGTGCATTTTGGCACATGGATTTGTTAAAGCCCTTTAGAAAACAACATGTAAGCATACAAAGCCTAAAGAAAATTAATTGTACACTTCATTTCTTTATGGAAAACAGAAGCAGCAAATAGGAGTGAGACCACTTTAAATTTACAATAAAGATGTATTATCTCCATTTTATTTTATATGTTCCCCAATTACAAGAAACACTCAACAGGATATTGTGTAATTGCACTCTAGGCTTGAATATTATATTTTACTGAAACCAGAAAAGTAATGTGTTAGGACAGGAAATGTTTCAAATGTCTGACATTTGTTAGAAGATCTCTAGAATTATGTAAGTTTGGAAGTAAATAAATCTTTGAGATATCTCATTGCAGATGTGAACACAAAGTTTAAAGCATTGTGGCTAAATGACCATCCCCGATACCCCAGCACCATTCAAACCCTCTGTTGAGGTCCCAGTGCAAAGCAGGTTATGGCAGCCCGTCCCTGGGGATGTCATGCTGCACTAGAATGTAATAATTTAGCTAACAGGAGAAATTATTTACTGTGAGGGTGGAGAGACAACCCAGGAGGTTGTCCTGAGAAGTTGTGGATGCCCCTGGAAGTGTCCAAGGCCAGGCTGGATGGAGCTCTCAGCAACCTGGGATAGTGGAAGGTGTCTATGCCCACAGGAGGGGTGTTGGAACTGGATGATCTTTAAGGTTCCTTCCAACCCAAACTATTCCATGATTCAGTGAATTTTTTTGTGCTTAAGACAATACTACTGCACTTAGGGCAGCCTGAACAGCTCATTTGATGGTCTAGAAAGTGTTAATGGGAAGAAATGACTCCCAAATATTGTTTGCCCCCTTTCAAAACACAGTGGCAAAGGTACAGGGACGCTGTGTACAGCAGACCTTCAGAAGGTCCAGAAGGAAGCACTTCTCACCACCTTTCAAATCAGACATGGGTGAGGGGGTGACTGCTGAGGAGGATCTCGATAGTTTTGGGGATGGAAGAAGAGAGATAAAACCTCCTTAACCTTGCATGGACACAATCACCAGCAGCACCAGCAGATCAGATTTGCTCGCTCAGCACCTGGTTTCATCCCAGAGCTATGAAAGTGTACCTGAGAAGGTACAAAGACCTGCCACAGCAAGGAGTGAAGTTCATGTTATTTATGGAAGTCATAACCAGGACTTCAGAAGACAACTGCTGCAAGCGAATAGACTTGTAAAAAAATACAGCAGATTTTCAGAAAAGCATACATTTTCTGTTTGCACAGCAGAAAGCAGTAAACTGCTGTGTAAATTTATATACAGCAGCTAGAACTGTAAAGCCACTAGGAAAAGCTGCTTCTCATAAGATTCTTTCCAGCCATATTTAGCATGTTGATTAAAACGAAATAAAGTATTTCCGAAGAATTAAAAAGGTAGCAATTTGTACAGGATTATTTTCCTTATCCCCAATTGCTTTTTTTTTGCCCTTTCATTGGTGAGGCAATTAAAATTTTAAATAAAAACTGAATGAATGCTAGTGAGCATTAATGCAGAACAGATGAAGATGGAAACTGGTAACAATCTGTTCTAGTAACCAAAATTATGTCTTCCATGCAAGCAAAGGTCTCTTTCTGAAGTGACCTAGCCTGTAATCCCTCGAAAGTATATAGGTTGATACAAGCAATGAGCTCAGCCAAATAACTAAATAAATGCCTGTGCAACACATTCTCCAACTAGGATTTAGCAACTGCAATAAAAATGGTTTTTTAAAACCTTGATTTGAAATGTAAATTGGGTTCCTTACCTGAACTAAAGAATTCCATAAAAAATAAGGTTAATATCTTGCAGTCTGATGGGAAAAGATACAACCTGACTAAGAATTCCTCCCTTTTCCTTTTACACTCAAGCATTTGACTGTTGCAATGAGCTGGGAAGGGGAGGTCAAAAAAGATGTTAGACCATGATTTGGTCCAAAGAAAGCTTCTTGGTTTGCAGGAGAAAGCCTGGCCCATCCACTCATGCATATTCACATATGTACCCCTGCAAGATGTAACCAAACCCCCATCCCTGCCCCTCTCTCCCCATTGGTTGGTTTGTAACACCCGCCCCTTTCTCCCTCTCTCCCCATTGGCTGTTCTGTATCACCCCGCCCCTTCAGGACTCCCTTATAACCCCCAGCCAAACGGAAGTTCTTCCTCTCGGTTCCTGGGTCACCATGTGGACCCTTTCCTTTCCCTGGGGTTCACATAATAAACCTATGGCGGCCAGTCCGAGAGACACCTCCCCACCTCTGGGGCGCCTTGCTATCGTACGCAGGGAGGTGCAGGCCATAACGGCCATGGGTCGGGCACAGCTGGCTTAGCAGAGGTCTGCCCTCACCCGAGACTCTGAGAAGGGGCCTTGTGGAACACGCAGCAGCCGTGCCACCCAGCACCAGAACCTGCGAGGTGCGTTTTTAAACATTTGACTCTAGATAAGGACCGCAGGAGGGATGGCAGTATTTAAAGTAACAGTAGCAGTAGCACTAACGGTAGGAGTAGAGATAATAAAATTAACAAAATAGGAATTGATGTGCTGCGTTCTGATTACTGAGGCTTTTGCTATTGAGCCATAATTTGGAGAGCTTCCTCACAACTGATCTGAACATTATGGGTCTAGAAATCAACATGGAAATGCCAGAACTGTCACCATCTCCACTCTGTAGCATATGTGAAAACCAAAATGTCTCAAGCTCTTTGTTTTTTGGGCTATTTCTACTTCTGCCCTGTGTTTCTGAGTACAGAGATGTCATTCAGTGTCTTCCCTGCCTGCATCCATTCTCACAGCAGTTTCCAGAGCTCCTAGTTGCCCAGAAAGTGACTCCTTTGTAATTCAAGAGTACAGAAAACGGGCTCTGATAATTTTCCAAGCTGATAGGTTTGGCTCTAATGATTTAATTTGCATGGTCACACATAAATTGCATATGCAGAAAGCTTCAGAACTTAACAAAGGCATGGATTTGGTGATGGGTAAAGGGACTGCCTTACCAGCTCTGCTTCATGAAGTTGTCTGTTGATGTGAAGTATAGCAAAAAGATATGATTTCCCTATTTGCATTAGGGTGTTCTCAAGCATTAGCTCAGTCCTGGGGACCTACTGCTTTCAGGACTTTTGCAGCTGTGGGATTTCATCCTGTTTTTCAACTGCTGACAAGCGGAAGAAAGTATTTGTGTATGAAAGCAGAAACTGTGACCCTTGCTGAAAGAAAAATATACCCTAAATCAGGTACCCTAAAACAAAAATCACCTCTAAAAAGAGTTTTCTGAAAATATAGCAAATATAACCACAGAATCACAGAATATGCTGAGTTGAAAAGGACTCACAAGATCATCCAACTCCTGGCCCTGCACAGGACTCCCCAAGAATCACACCATGTGCCTGAGAACATTGTCCAAATGCTTTCTGAATTCTATCTTTGTGCTGTGATCGGTTCCCTGGGGAGCCTGTTCCATTGCCCAACCACCCTCTGGGTGAAGAGCCTTTTCCTAGTATCTAGCAGAAGTTTTGGTGGGGGGTTTTTTCAGATTACAAATTACTTATTTCAACTAAATTTAAACCAATTCCTAATTAGCTGATTTCTAACGTAAGTTAGTGCAAACCAAGATCATTACCCAGTAAGTCACAAATATCAGAAACTTAATTTTGGCAAAACAAAGGTTTTACCAAAGATGCCAGATCTTCCAGAAATGACCTTGTCCAATTTTTCAGGGGATTTCTGAGTAAAATAACAATTGCTTCCCAGAGTACATCAGCGAGAGGCTTTGACTGATAAAGGTGAGAGGGCATGCAGAAATCTTGGCTTCCCAATCAATGCACAGCCCTTTCCAACACAGTGACTGTGTGAGGGAGGGTCTCTCCCTTCCCATTTCCCCTGAGGTCTGACATGACATGACAGATCTGTCAGCCACAGGCCTGTGAGGCGTGACATCCAGCAGGTTTGCTGTGATGCTGCTTTAACAGTGATTGAAGAACAAAACTCGATTTGTGAAAGCTTTCATGATTCCTCCATACCCATCAGACACGAGAAAAAAAATCTGTCAGAAGCTGCTCTGTCCCAGAAAGGAGTGAGGGCTGGCAAGAGGGCATCAGATGAGGAGAAAAGGCACTGCCATCAGCTGGCAGTGGGCACCAGCAGCTACTCCGGGCAGGCTGCCCAGCCACCTCAACTCAAGAGCTGCAACAGGAGCTGGAGCTTGGCCCCTTCATTCAGTTCCAGGCTCAAACTCCTGCTCTTATTATCTTGCTGTGGCTCTGTGGGGCAGCCTGGGGACAACAGGGCTCATTGCTGATTCTCTGACACTGTTGTGCTGAGCTTGGCATGGTGAGATTCAGTGTGCTAAAGCAAAGAGCTCATTCTCCCAATGGCAGAAATGTCTCTATTTCCTAAGGTGGACTTCAAAAATAGCCAAGGTGCAGGGAGATGTGGAATGGCACCAGGCCACAGTTCAGAAAACAAAGCTGGAGCTGGCCAAGTGTTGCCTGTAACAGAATGCAGAATGGGTTGAAAAGAATCAAACTTTTAAACTTCTTTCTTTCTTTTTCTCTCTCTGCATAAATACACATACAAGCATGCATATATATTTATACATATGTCCATATGTGTGTTTGGGCATATTAAATTCAGGCCCGACAAGCCTACAGTGAAAAACTGTAATGAATTTATTCTGGCTTTGTCATTGTCTCTCTTCGGCAAAGTAAAAAATTAGGTAAAAGGAAATACTCCCTCTTAAAATGAAACAGAATTTCCCTCCTGCAAAAGCACTTTATGTGACCATGCTGTTTGCCCATCTTTTTGCTAGTTCTTCACAAACAACTCTGGAGAAAACGGACAATTTTCATACAAATTTAGAAAAGTCCAAAAGATCTATTTCTGTAACTTTCATGAGAATCAATGTGTAACTGTAAACGAGTTGTGGCAATTTTTCCCCGTATTCCAGCCAAATCACTAGGAAACAGAGGAAACAGCACCAAGAGCAAATGTGAAGGAAATGAAGTTATACCAGTCCTGCTACTGATAGGACAAATCATTTAGTCTTAAAAAATAATAAATAAATAAATTAAGAATATTTTTACAAAATCATAGAGATAATATGTATTAAAAAGAGGCAAAAGGCTGAAATTGGCTAGGCATGACTCTGGATAAAGATTTTATATACGTCTTGATCTATTTATTTCCTATATTCAGACAGTGATATCACTGGATATGAGAAAAATATAGCTTCTAAAACTTTCTACAAAAGGAAACCAGAACTTATTAAATTAACAAAGTTCAAATTAAAGACCTGTATTTATGAAGGCATAGTATAAGGATAATTAAAATTTCCAGAGATAAATTAAGTGGAACCAATTTTATTGGGAGGCACCATATTTTTTAGAATTGAGATGAGACTTCTGTTGCCAGGAAAAAAAAAAAAAGAAGAAAATATTGTGATTTTAACGTCAGTCTTTTAAGATATGACTCCAAGCTGATGCCTCACTCCTAAATGACTGCAGAGTAGTTAAATCTCTTTGTTAAAAAGCGTTCTGGTAAATGGTTACACACAGACCCTCACTGAAAATGCCACAGCAGAATCTGTGATAGCTTCGGAGTATGTAAAAATAATCTATTCCTAAACATGTTTCTTCCAAAAAACAGCGGTTTATATAGAACTACTCAGGCAGATCAGGAGAAGCAATATAAGCAGCAAATGCCTGAAACCAACTCTTTTAAACAACAATTAAACATTTTTGAACTGCAAGATACACTGACTACAAACTGCCCTTTTCACATATTCTAACATGATATTAACAGATTTAATCTAAGTGTAGTTATACAACTTTAATAATTCTATTAAAAATATTCCAAAAAGGTGATTTTGAATGCAGCAAATGGTGGACTATTGAATTTCAGGTAATGCTAACAAGCCAGGCTTTTTCTAAACAGAAAGTTTCATGTTTCTCTAGTGAGCTCATGCCCAGTTATGTGAGCTTCAGTGAGCTGCACAAGGATTGCAAACTCTGAATTTCAAGGCCTGAAGCTCCTTTGTTCCAGTCCTAACACTGGTGTTCAAGTAGTAGGCAGGTATTACAGAACACTGGAGTTTAAACAGCGCAGAAAGCTGCCCCTCCAAAATCTCGTCAGAAGTTGTAGCTTTCTATGCAATCCATAGAAACGGCTTTGTTTCTTTAATCTTTCAGTTTTTCTGTATCAGTTGGTCTGTCTTTATCTAGTACCTTGCAACATTTGTTCTGCTGCAAGGGAAATTTTAGTTGAGCAAGAAAAGGTTTCCAAGTTAATAGGACCTTTTCTCTTGTCATGATACCAGCCTAACACAATTATTTTAACAGTTCACCAAATTTTAACTCTTGCTCTGATGCTCTACAACAAAACTGTAACTTGAAAAGAAATGTTTATGGTGGAATCTTCAAGTTTTGAAAGAGTGTATGGTAGGAATATTGGAAAACCATGAACTCTGTAAGCAGAACCAGCAGCAACATTTGATTACAGTAAGTAACAGTAACAAAATTTGATTAACACTGTCCATCTCTCTCCAAAATAGAGAGGGCTTGCACAGCGACAGATTGAGAGCACACAGCAATTATCTCACTTCACGATTAGCAAACTGATACAAGACTCAAAACTGCGGAGGACACTGAAAGTCTGCTGTGCATTCACTCATGGATTAAAGCAATTTTTAACTTTAAGGCTATGCTCTCTAAGAATAAGCAACACGTGGCAAACTTCCCAGGACAACTGGTTAACGTATGGATGGATGGATATACGCATTACAAGTCACTCCAAGGCAGAACAACACCCACAAACGACACCATCAACTTCACAGTGGCAAAACAAATCAAGCAGGAGACCAGAAAAGAAGTGGAAGGGTGGAAAAGTGAGCACTAAGCAAGCTGCTCCGTAACAAGGAAAACAAAGTGCTCCATTTAGCATTCTTATTTATGCTTTCACACTTGCACTATGGGAGCTCTATCTTAACTCATAATAGATGTTTAACTTCAAATACTTATGTCTTTAGTTTAGGAGGCAGACTCCCTTGCATTGATGCAGCATTTGTAGTTGGTTTGGGGTTTTTTATACTTTTTCACCTGAGGCAAACAGATAAATATTTCACCATGTATGTACTATCAAGGGCCTTTTCATGCTACTAATAAGGAAGCAGTGCGTTGCTACAGAGAACAAACAACTGATTAGTTGTGAAATAGTCCCACTGATACTGAAACTATCTGGAACTTTAGAAAAAGGAAACTGTTGTCTGGTGAATCCCTGAACATTGTTGTGTCTGCTTTTATATCTGTGCATTCTGGACAGAAAGTAAAACAAGAGTGAGACTAGTCAAGATTTACAGCTTTGCTCGCTTTTTAAGGTCACACTCTCTTAATGAGTAATTGTTCATCCTGGCACTTGCTGCCACTAAAACAGTTGATAGCAACTGTAATAGCAAGTCAGTAGTGATAGAGATGTATGTCCCTAACCCCCAACAACCTACAGCTGAGGGAGAACAATGTCTCGTGCATCTTTCAATTTTCTCTTACATTTTTAAGCTGGCAAATGCATTCTGAAGGAAAGTCACCTTCACAGACACACAGCTATTGCCACAGTTACATCCATAACAAATGCCCATTTTCACAATCAGACTAATTTCTATTAGTATTTCTTTATTTTTGATATGTCAGATGGCACTGCTGCAAAGAAAAAAATTGTTTTATGATGGCTTTTCCAATCAGCATCATCACTTTTATTCCAAGCTAGCAATTAACATTGTGCCTAACTTGTCACAATTTAAAATGAAGCATGTAACAGTGTTTGGAGGCAGAGTCATGACATTTGTGTCTGGCTGAGGCAGTGGTCACTAGAAGTCTCAATTTATCACTTTTAATTTAAACTCCCATGCCAATGATTTTCATTCTTAAAGCTATGACTGGCATTTGTGGATTTCAAAATCAAAGGGAAAACAAGCTACAGTTAGGAATTCAACCACTCAGAACAATGAAAACTTGTTTTATAACTGAGAGTGCTCCAGTTAAATCCCTCTGCCTGACAGAAGGAATGTAATATTTCAAGCAGTTCCTTTCCCACTTTAAACTGAAAATAACTTTTTATTGCAGCACTAAGCCACTACTTGCTGGACAGACGCAGACTATTGATGTTGTGCTCTCAGGAAATATTATGAAGGAAGTAAAGGTGAGTGCATCAACCTAAAGAACCATGCACTAATAACCAAATGTCGATCCCTGAACCGTCTGATTGTTGTTACTGTTCCCTTTTTAGACAACTGATGCACTATTTCACTGCTGGAAGGTAGCAGCAAAAACTTAAGAGACATTAGTAAATGGAAGAACATACTTCATACGAATTTATTGTGAAAATAAATGTCAGTTAAATTTCTGAACCACTTAGAAGGGGAATAATCTGGATTATTTGGTCCAATATCTCATAATTAGCAGTTAATTTGAATTAGAATTATTTTATATCAATTAAAAATTTAAATAGATAGGTACATTTTTTTTTACTTTTATTACTTGCTAAAATATGTACTAAATAAAGACTGAATAGAGACATCCACATGTCTGTGTATAGTGGTGTCATAAAAACACTCACCCACTCATGTCAGAAGAATAGAGAGTGAAGGAGTGAAACAGAACTCCACATATCATTGCACATTACTCTCTTTTACACAATAAGAAACAATCTCGTTCTATGGAAACTGGGAAGTAATTGAAAAATGTTAAAATAGACTTCATTGGATATTTGGACAGAAAGCTTTGTTTTGGTTTGTTTTCTAAATAGCCTTTCCTTGGCCATAGTTTTCCATCCAGAAAGAGATGCTATGATTTTTTAAATAATTCATAATCGCTCGGTGAATCAACATTTTTTGTTTTGAGATCATTAGTGTCATCCAAACACCAAAGATTTTAGCTGTGAAATAGCCAAGGTGATTTGAGGGCAATTCTCTCTCCCATTAGTCTCTCTGTAAATCCTTGAATTTACAGGATTATCTACCCCCACTCTACTACTCTGAGTTGGTTCCCCTCCTACTTTTGTCATCCAGTAAAGTGGCCAAAAGGAGCCTGCTACACTTTGTGATGAAATATCCCATACAGGAAATAAACTTCAAGAAAAAAAAACATAGAAAAGCAGTACCAATTAAAGGATTGATCATATAAATTTTGTTTTGCATAAAATGGCTGTGAAAGTCACGAGAAGTAAAATATCTCTTTTATTAAAATCTGGAGAGTTCATATTACTGCAGACAAATTCGTGCTTTTCTTGTTTCCTGTGGCAAATATTGCAGTTTTTACAAGGACTATCAGATATTGCTGTAACTCAGAATAATGGAATCTTTTCATACTTTAAAGTCCAAAGAGTATGCTGTAAAAACATTTACCCTTATTAATTTTTTTTATCTTTAATTATTGCAAAGGTATCTAAAAAACCCCAAGAGATAAGCAGGACTTTCTAAGTAGAAAGAACAAAAAATCCCAAAAAGTTCCATGGAAAATATGAAAATATTACAAAATATTTCCACAACATTAAATATTCTTATAGCAAACAGAAAGATGTTAACATATTGACCTGTACTTAGTTTTAATTAGACTAATGAATCAGTGACAAACCATTATTGTCACACTATTTATACGTATATTGAAAGACTTTTTTAATAATATATGGGTGCACATAGAAACAAAGCTATATATAGCAAGTATTATGCTTTTTTTATCTTTCAAATATCTTTAATTATAGAAAAATTTCCAGATTGATATTTTAATTAATTTTACTCTTCCATCAACTGAGACTTATAGTGACTTGCTCATAAAAAATGACATATATTCCACCCACTCCAATTTTTCTGAAGATGTTAGCATTATTCTCCCTAAAACTGCCTTAGAAAGCCACATTTTTAAGGACTGACAATATAATCATCATCTTAAAAGGAAAACAAATCTTATTCACAGTGCTGCTTAAAAGAGCTTAGCTTTATTATGTTTATGAGCATGTAAAGATTATCTAGGAGGTTTATCCCAGAATGCTGCTATAGATATGAATATGGAAGAGCAGTATCTGCATGGATTTTTCATGCAGTAGCCAGGCTTTTGGAATTGTTCACCACCCAGAATTGTGGCTGTAACATCCCTGATGATGCTTAGCTAGACATGTCAGGCCTTCTTTACGAACCAGCTGTGTTACAGATCAATGGTTAACAGAAAAGGAAAAATTATAAAAAGGAAAAGATAATGAAGCAAACGGGATATTAGATAAGCTGCTGAACTGATAAACAGATAAAACCCCCTGCAGTATGTCCCCAACCCTGCAGAGAACTGCACTGAGACACTTTGGAATGTGATGCCAAAACCTTACAGTCCACGGTAATGCCTTAGTTGGGTGTTTGGGGCAGGGCTGGAGGTGTTGGGACCCAACTTCTTTTCACACCAGCTCCTATGGGTTGCATCATGAGAAACTATTCACAGTGCAATTTAGCTTCAAAGATCTCACAAACATTCTTTTGTGTAGCTGAGATTAACGAATTTTTCAGTGTTAGTGTGTTGTTGCGTGCAGCAACGGTTACCATTGACACTGGCACCACTGAACCTGATTGTTTCAGGAAAAGGTCAAGGAGATGAATGCAGATAAAACTCTGCTCTTCTGCTAGAGATAATTTCCCAGCACCAAAATAATCCACATCAGGGAACTATGCTAATGAAACTCTGCAGTCACATATGTTCTCCGAAAAGGTACAGATTTTCTACCTTTCGTGCTCTCAACTTGCTTCTTTGACCAAAAAAAATATTCACTTCCAATACAAGCAAGCATATTCAAAGCTAAATACTATTAAACAGCACATTAGAAAAATGCAATTTGGTCTATTTCCTTTCTCTGATGATTTCCTATTCTAGTCAGAGTTGCATTATTTATAAACTGAAATCAATACATTCGGTAAATTTGCATAGAGGGATGCTGAAATATCAGTTAAAATATTTTCCCTTTTAGAATAAATTATATCTATGAATGAGATACCAAAATTGCATCTCATGTCTCGTTAGTAAATGATATTTCTAGCTTGACAAAAAAATGTATGAGTTGAGGGAAAACACAAACTCATATTGCTGAGTATCACAAACTCTGTTGTTGATAGACTGCAGCCCATCATCCTTGAGCTGAATTTCCTCAATCCCAATACTCCCTCCCTTACTCTACCCTGTAAGGTTTTTTTTTTTTTTAGTCCTCATTGATCTTAACTTTCAGGACAAAAGAAAGAATTATTAGAAAATTTTAGGAGAACAATCTAATTTTGAATAATGGAGCTTGGAGTTTAATATTATGTATATATGAACCAGTTACTGGAATCAGACAATTTGTTTCCCAGATAAATTTGAGCTAATATAATATAATGATAATTCATTTCTAAGCTGCAAAACTCAGTACTGGAAACTGGCTGAACAACTTGTCAGTACTTTACAGGAACATACAACAGCTGTTTGCCATGTATAACAAGTTAGAATTTATAAATCACTTAGAAAATGTTCATTAATCTCTAAACACTTCACTACAATTATAGATCAAGCTCATGATTTAGAAGCTGTTGCATGCATTATTTAAAATAATAGGGAAAATAAAAGTTTGAAACTACAACTTTATATTCAGACAGAATAAGCACAAAGACAATTCTTGCAAATGTAAATTAATTCAAAGACTGAGATTTAATTAACATTGCAGCAATTTATGAGGTTTGCCATTAACTTCAGCAGAAAAGTTGTGATTAATTATCCAAGTACTGAGGATGAAGGCAAAAGAACTAAGCAAGAGTAGAGGAGACAAGAGGAGTGTTCAGGAAACATGAGCAGAGCTAGGACTACCTTGCATTTTTATCCAGTGGGACATCTGTAACTGATGGGTAGTGAAACACCTTTGGGACACCAGATCTGATTTTGCAATTAGAGATTCCTTGTAAATATTTGCTTTAAAACCTCAGTTTTAAAATGCTGGGTGGTTTAATGTAAAAGATGGCACTGTTATTTCAAGGAAGATACACAGTGATGAAATTAGTCCAATTTGCTGAATAGATGTGTTTCAAACAATTATTAAATTTTTTCGTTTATTTTTCATATTATAAATTCTTTCACTACCATGGCTCGCTCTTTCACTCAGATTTGCCATGGGAATGGTTCTGTGTGTCGCGTTCCTTCTCCTTTTGGCTATCCTGACTCTACATAAAACACTTGTATCTGATGCAATGTATGTCACGCTAGCAAGTGAAAGCAACAAAAACAAAATACTCTGAACAGCCAGTCCTTCACAGAAATAGTTGCACTCGATCGAGGCCAAGAAGTATGAAAGGGATTTTAAATGGTTTTACTGAAAAAGTCCACTTTAGAACCTCTAGCCATGTCTTGAATATCTGATAATATCTCTGCTTAAGTGAAGGTTTTAAGGGAAGCCTTAAAAGAAGAGAAACAAAATAAAATATGCATATTTAATATGCAAAAAACAGTTTTCACTGGAAACCAGAGATTGCATGCTAGATGGAAATAAGATTTAGCAGAATATGAGTGTGGCTTTTTTCCCCTTATTTTGCTCCTGGCCAACCAATGCACCCCTAATCTTGACACTTCTTGTCTCATCTCTCTGCCAGATGAGGATTCAGACTCAAATATGAAGGCTCTCTTCAGACAGGTGTTTCTAAACACAACATGCATTTCTAAATTAAATATTAAGTGTGCATACCCTGGCTACTATAAATTTTTCAGAGAAGTAACCTTTATTGTTCATTCATAGGAGCACAGCAGAAATTTTACCACAGTAGGAAAACATTTAAATATGTAACACAGATAGGAAGATAGCTAACAGATGTCTCTCATTGTTAGTCTGGGCAGAAAAAGGTAACAGCATGTTATTAGAAATATCTTGAAGCTAACAGAGCTGTAAAATAAACTTCTAAAGCTTAGGAAACGATGTAAATTTGAGTCTGCTCTCATTCCAATGTGCACAACTTAATGCCATTATTGTGTATAAATTAAAACTATTTCCAAAATGTGAGCCTAAGGCAAATGCATATGGAAGAGTCAAGAGTTGTTGAGTGTAACGAAGAAACTACTTTTAAGAAGCAAATGAATCAAGCAAAATGTTAACAACATTATTTCTTTAAAGACCCTAAGCATTATCAGAATTGGTTTCTAATTTCCCTTGTCCTTCATTTTGAACACACTGCCTAAAGATTTGTGTGAAAGTCATGACATGTACCAACACAATTTGTGTCAGACTGACCATTCACGATGAATGTCTTCCTTTATTACACTTGACTAAAATCACTCCTTTTGCCAAGAATGCAACAGAAATCTTCACTTCACTTGTCATAATACTGTAAACATCAGAGTTGCCTTTGTTTTGTTATTGCTGCTGGTTTTTTCTAGTTTGCTTGGTTGGTTTTGTCTTTTTTAATGAAATATCTTTCCGAAAATTTTTAGGTAAACTTTGAAAACAGAAGGTTCTTGACGTAACTCTGAAGATTTTCCCGAGTTGGTCAATTAACACTTGTTGCAGAAGTTTCTAATTCACCAGTTTATATCTGAAATATCTTGTTCCCTACCCTGAGTGGAACACTCAATAGTGATTCTTCCCACTATATATCATTCATTGTGAGAGGTTCCAGATAACTGAAATGTGCTTAATTATCCTAAAGGGTTCTTAGGCGAGTTTGGAGATAGCACCAATGAGCTTAGTTGACATTCTAGTTAAAATCACCACAGTCAATAAATGCACATCTCATTCTTAAGGGTTTTAATCATGTGCTGAATGCCCTTCACAGCTATGGACTGCAACAGGAACAAAATCATGGTATATTTCTTATCTCAGTGCTATGTGCCTGCCAATTTCTTTGTAATGACTATTTTACATATTTCTCCACAAACACCCCTTTCACAAATTGAAATAAACTATTATTATTAAAAAAAAAAATCATTGCAGCACTTGGGCATTGCATTTTAGTGCTTACAACTTAAATCAGAAATTTGCTGAAAATGCATGTCATGGACAAATTGCTAATGGTTATAAATAATGGTGTACTCTGCAATGAAAGAAACTATTACAGAAGCTGAAAGACCACATTGGTAAGTAAATTGTGGGAAAAAACACAGTAGTGATTAACCTTTCCCCTTCTCATTCAAACTAGAATTTAATTTTGTTCTCCTCATATTGTGCAAGTTAGAGGAACATATCTTAAAAGATAGGCGTTGGCTGACTTACTTATGGCTAATTCTGGTGTATGGGAGATGAAAGTAAATGCAACCAGGTTGATTTTTTGCTGCCTTAAAAAATGACTGGCCATTCATAGTTTCCAGCAGAAAAAGAACATATCTGTTAAAAAATTTATAATCATTAAAAAAAAAAAACAAAAACATTCAGGAAATAAATCGAGATTGATTCAAGAGCCACTTTTCTCCTATGAATACTGTATAGTAATCAGGCCTATGTGCAAAGAAACATCAGCTGCCAGTAGTGTAACTGTACAGAGGTGACCAGCAGATGAAAATCTGTGATTAATAACTATGTTGCACAAAGACCTTGGCTCTAAACTCTTAATTCTGGCAGACCTGAACAAGTCTGAGACCTGAGATGTAGAATTTCTGCCTAGTGGTTTTCTTTCCAATTGAAAACGATTAATTTATATACACACTGATATAAATATGCATACATATTCATATCATTAAACACCCTGAATATTCATTGCATAATGCTGAATTCCTTTCAAAAATGTATTGTTTAAATGTATTGTTCAGAAGTGACTTAAAATAGAGAGCATGCATCTCAAGCATTTTTAAAAATTGTAATTTTTACTGTCTTCCCATCATGTTCGGTATAGATGTTTACAGACTGTCCCTAGTCAATTACCAACAAGTTGATATTTCTCTTCAAATTTTTCACACAAATAGCATCAGCAGTGCTGATAACAGTGCAGTGTTCGGTGGAACTATCAATGCAGCTGCAGATGTCCAGTAAACAAATGCCACAGATTTCTTATTTATTGTCATCTATGAAAATTTCTTTCTTTCACGTGGCCTTGAGCTCTGGCAATGTCTGATGGAGAGTTTGGTTACTGTTTCATAACTGTCTTTTATGTGACCTGCTATTCCAATAATCAGCCATCAGAAAGAACTGCCCCTTTAGATATATAAGCTATTAAAAGAAACAGTTTGGAAGATGGTTCAAAGGGCTTCATCGTGTCATTATCAAAAGAGAAGCCTCCTTGACTTTAAAATTACAGAGGACAATCTTGTCTGTAGAGCTTTGAGACTCAGGGGAAAAAAAAAGGAAAGTTGACTTTTGATTAGGGTGAAAGTTAGATGCTACTGTGGGAATCAATTAAGGATGAGTGAACAGGGAACTCCCCTGCCACCCCAGTGAGGATCCTGAAACTCTGCTGTCACCAGCCAGAAGGATTAATCCTCATAAACTGTCCTGGTAGTGTTACTGAGACACAGAATGTCAGTCAGATGAGGCTCTTAACCACTTACACCATCTCCACAGTGATTATACTACTATATGCCATTAATTCATGGTGATACAGTCATATTTGTTCCTGGAAGAGACACTGAAATCCTTCCACGTATTCCTCAATTCCCACAGCAATGAGTGATAAGAGGTTGCTCTTTCTACAGACTATCTCCACTGAACTACAAATATGTCTGAGGAGCCACCTGTACTAGAAATTGGCCTTATTTAGAAAAAAGGAATCAGATAAAAGCAAGCCCTTTCAAACACTGGCAAGATTTTGCCATCAGATTAGGAAACATCACCTAGGATGTATCTGCCAATGGCTCACATAAAATGAGATGTATTAGTCAACAGAATTCTGACAGATTTGCACTTTCGGAGTCTGAGACTATCAGCTGTCAACACTAGACAGACACAGAAAAATGAGACAGGTGTTTAGTACAGTGGTAGGGTGTGTGTGCCCTCAGAGTGAAGCCTCTCATGACTCAGATTCTGCTAGCTGGTAGCAGGTCTTTGATGTCACAGAGACCAGAGTCACCCACAAACTGCAGAACTGAGAAAGGAGAAGACTTTCCAGGATGCAGTGGCAGAAGGAGAATTTCTCCAGTGTAAACTTTCCACCACTCGGGATATGTTTCATACTCCCACTCCTTGCAGTGTAATGTTAAAACCCTCTCTGTTCTAAAGGAATAGAATGTATAAATGCACACTGAGTGAATGCACACATGGACTGTTACTTGGAAATAGGAACTACTGTTTTAAGTTCTGTTTTGCTTAATAATTCATTATTTACTACTTAAATTATGCATGAAAAACCTCAAGTACTTCTGAATTTTCTTTAGGCCATGCAGACACTATGACATGCTAGGAAAGTTATACAGTGAGATGTCTCTTCCTTCCATTAGTCATAAGAGAAACATAAATTACAATTCAGCATATAATTCTCTGCTTCTTCACACAATGATTTAAAGTCGATTGAACACAATTATTTTGTACTCAGCATATTTACTGCTGTATAAAACTTTCTCTCTCCCATAAAGAAAAGGCATCCAGGCACTTTCCTGAACAATAGCGTTGTAAAACATTTTTTGATGAGGCTTTTTGTGAAAACATGTTTTATCTTTCAGTTGTTTACAAATCACTTTAGCCGTGATTTGGGAAAGTGGTTTACATGTGCTAATGTTCCTCCTTGAGCAGGAACTTTAAGTGCTTTTCTGAGCAGAATTTTGTTTATCTGTCCATTTATCTGAGTTTAAAAGTAAGGATTATTCTGGTATCTCAAAACATTTTGAAGCAAAGCTACTCAAGAGCAGCATATAGATCACTTCCCTCATCTCTCCATCTGCAACATTTGTGGTTTTTAACACACCCTGCCCCATCCTGCTTTGCCACACTGGCTGGACAAGACACAGCACATGTTGTGATTGTACAGGACCATAAATAAATATATTTTCTTTGCTAACCAGTCAACAGACAGGCTGAGTGGTCAGTCAGCTGGTGTTTTTAACACAGAAAGCAAGCCTCATGGAGCTGAACTGAACTTTGTTTTTCAACTAGCAGATCTAACCAAGGGCTTGGTGACTCTAAGGGGTCATTCTTCGCAATTCTGTCGAATCTTTTTCACTGTTATCAAACTCATGTTGGCTAACAGGTCTCTTTATGGTGCCTGACAGACAATGTGACCACAGAAATTCTGTTTCCTTACGAAGCTGAGGGTTAAAAACCAAACGTGCGGATGTCAAATTTATTTTTTGTCAAATTTTGTATAAAATTGTATAAATTGTATAATTGTGTAAAAACTTGTATAAGATTAAAGGAAAAGGTAATCAATATTACCAAGTGAATTTTACGAGACTTACTCATACTAATGTTAGTAATTTTTTTCAGTATTTGATCAGGTCTGGTAATGCTTTAGACATCAAATTACAGAGAGGCTTGAGGGATGCAGTTTGCAAAGCCTTTTTTAAGTGTTACTTTCCTTCAGTCTGCTCCTTGTCACTGTTAAAGCTGAGTACTGCACTTAATCTTGTTGATACTTGAGACTGCATGAGGAGGCAGTTAAAATTTTAATGTTAGTTGTGGTAGGGCTCTGTGCATAAAGATGAGCTTTAATCACTTTTGAATTAGTTCACTTCTCCTGTCAGCAAATATTCCCCCTCTTTGATGCTCTCAGACTACTCTTTTCATTAATGTGGCAGAATACAATTCTTCAGTTTCTGTGGATGCCCACAGAACTCTTCACTGAATTACTTTATTCAGCAAAATGCCAACAGCAACATTCTTCTCTGAAAAGAGAGAAAACCCCCTGAAGAACAAGCTAATAACTTTGCATGTTTAATGATGAATCTGTTGATTTCACACAAACTATCCAAAAGAAAAGACCACTAGAGGGAAGTAAATCCAATATGCTCAAAGAAAATAAAATGCCGGCTACTCTAAATGGCTGTAGCTAACAGAATCGTCTGGATTTACAACAGCTGAAGATTTTTGTCTATATTCCTAACAAAGATACGACAAGTGGATAAAACAATTTCTATATTTATAAAGAGGTCTTGCACTTCGTGCAACGTACATACCAAAACCATTAAAACAGTGTGTAGGAAAACATTCCATATAAAAAGGTGGTATGAACATGGGATAAATATGTTGTGAAGGCATAATTTACTATATGCCTGTATCTTTCACATTAGACCCACATCGAATGCAAAAAAAATTGATTTAAACCAATATCTTTCAACTTCTGGTAAAGTGGTCCTTGTAAAAATTAATATATTTTTGATTTGTTGGCATGTCATATGTTTAATCTTGGATCTTTGTTTTCTATGAATATGTGCACAAACCTGCAGCATCATGCAATACCTACTGTCCATTTCATCAGAATTAAGACTATAAGGAAAGACTGCAACAGTGAGTTTATAATAAAATCGCCGCAACGTTCAAAAGCTTTAGTTCTACAGCTTACTTTTCTGAGGTTGGATACCCTAGCTTTTTCCACATCCCTTCTTATTTATGACTAAAAGTAACTCACGAAAAATGTTTATTGCTCTCTCAATACTTTCCATCAACAAAAAACTCCATGAATTTTCTTCTACATTTCATACAACATCGTATTTTTTTTCTTGTCCTTTTAAATATATAGTCACCATGCCTACGGCTTTATACAACTACACAGTCTGTAAGCTTACAGAAATGGTTTTATCTTTAGAACTACATTTTATAGATGACTCCATTTCATTTATTACAGTGCTTTCTCCTGCAAAGCTGTCTTTTTATCCAGGTAAACTGACAGATATTCTGAAAATATGGTCTTAAATTCGCTGAAGTCCTTTCAGTAGCATTTTAAGTAATGTAAGAATTATTAAATGGAATGCAAACAGTCCAGAGTTTACTCTCAGTGTGTCAAAAATTATCAAAACATTGGTCTTTTCCCTGTTTTGAGTAATCTGCAGTGAAAATCTATATCCTTAAACCAGGCACAGACAACAGCAAAAGACATTATTTTTTAAAAGCTTACCACTTAAATATCACAAGCTGTGTTCACACAGCTGTTATTCACTTTAAAAAGGAACTGTGTTTCAGGTGACCTCCACCTGGGCAAGCTTGGTGACTGCATTTAACACCATGGAGCAAAACATCTGAAAAGAAGTTCACACAAGGGAACTTTCTGGCACCTCACTTTTTCCCTTTAGTGAGAAAGGAAAAGGGAGATGCAGGTTTCCAACATGATACATTGCCTCAGTGCTTCAGGCAGTTCTCAGTGCAAGGCCTATATATCATTAGGCATCTTATATAAGTAGCTCTTCTGTTACCATCATGGACAGTGAGTGAGTGGTTTTTGTGCTTTTCCTAATCCATTTGCATGAATATTATTGGTATTACCAAACACTGTCATTATTATCATCATCATCACAGCAAGCTGTTAATTTTTGTATGCCCAAAGGCAAATGAGTCATTACTTACTCATCAACAAAACTACTCGTCCCAGATACACAGGTAAGCAGATTTTTGCTAGGCTGATCAGTGAAAGAACCCAGGGCCTCCCTACAAGTGGAACCTAACAGGATCCCCTGAACATTAGCACTTTTACTAAGCAGAGGCAGATTATCAAATGTGTTCTACTCAAAACAGTAGTTCTAACAGCTCAGTTCCTGTTCTACATTAAACACTTCAGCTGCAGTTGCAATGTCACTGCACAGCAGGTGAAAAACATTTCTGGAACAAATGTCAGCAAGGGATAATTCTGAAATAACCTTCTTGTCCACAGTTACACAAGCCAGAAGAGAGCAGTGCTATATGGATTGCATTGTTGGTAACCTGTGATGCTGTTTCCTGGCGCACACATAAGTATTTCTAAAGAAGAAAAAGTTGCAGAAATAAACAAAAAAATAGAGAGCTCTTTTAGTTTCCCATGTTTCTCACAAAGATTCACCTTGGACATGAATTCAAACTGAAATGGGGGCAAGAAAAAACTCAAAGCAATAGTGCAAAGTTTACAATTACAGGAATAAAAAAGAATCTCTCTTAGGATAGCTCACCTGAGGAAATGGCTCATACAGATGCTGAACTATCTTACACTGAGGCAATGCTGTATTAGTGCTATGAAACACAGATACCAAAGGAAGTGAGTTCACTTTCACTCTGCCTTTGAATTGTGGAGTTGTCATGGATAACCTGTGGTGTTTTACTCTCGCAAAACTGAAATTGCAAAAGCACCAGACAGACTCCAGTCCTGATGAACCACTGACACAGCTGGTCTCAGATGCCTAAAGCTTGCACTTAATTTTAAACAGAAAGGTATGGGTTTGTGCCCTGTGTAATGGGGTCAAGGGCCAACTGCCAAAAGCATTTAATGCCCTCATCAGCAGAAGCTGAAGGTCCTCGGGAAAGCACTTAAAAACATTCGGCAATCTGCAAAACACCCAAACTCGCTGACCCAGACTTCCAGGAAACAAAGGATCCCCACAGTGAGTGCACAGGTGACAGGGACAGACAGGCAGTGCTGGCACTTACCATCTTGGTCTGTGGTGACCGTGATAGCTGTGAACTGCTTGGGGGAGAAGCTCAGCTCTGAGACCCCGTTGGTGGCTTCTATCTCGAAGGTGTAGTTGACGTGCGACACGAAGTCGAGCACGGTCACGGAGGAGTTGATGAGCCCTGTGTGCCTGGGGATGAAGCGGATGCCCCCCCCACAGATCTCACACTGGCTGGCATCCGACCCGCACTTCTTACAGATGACACTGTAGGTGAGGTCCTTTCTTCCTCCAGTGTCACTCGGGGGACTCCACTCCAGCATCAGAGCTGTTTCGTTGATGTTAAAAACCACATTCCTTGGAGCAGAAGGTGGCCCTGCAGAGAAGGAGGGGAAAGCCTGTTAAGGCACCGTTTTCTACTTTGGAGAAAAAAATTGCCTTAAGGCAATTATTTGCAAATAAAAGACATAAGGTTATGTTTCAGTAACAGATTCAGTGTAAAAATTAAAATTATCTAAAGACAATCCTTGGAAAAAAGCAGTAATAATAAGTCAGTGACATGATAAAAGGCTGAATAATCTAAATAACTCAGAATTAATTCAGAAAGAATTTAAGGCAACACAAAAATGACCTGATAACACAAATTTTCAATAAGTGGCTCTTGATGCTGTGGGATACTGGGACAAAGCTAAAACTACAAAATTTATATCCTTATTTTATGTCTAGTAATGTAGGCTTTTCTGAGACTTAAAATCTTTGACATTTTATAAGAGACAAATTGAGTAATAAATAAATAACAGCTTTGGAGTAACAACAAGAGGCAAAATTGTTTGTATTAGTTCTGCAGTGCCAGATATTTCTTTCTATCCTTCACTGCTTATCCCCAGGGATTTCTTTGCCGCTGTTCATTAACAGCGTTAGGTGGCAACAGGCCAAGACTATTAGGCACAAGAGACAGTTCACAAGTTTTCTTTCTTTCCCACCTGGCATCTCATCAGCATCAGGATAACAGTGAAGACATCACCTTTGCAACTTAAAGCTCTAAAAGGATGACCACGAAGCAGGAGAAAAAGTCCTTCTTTAAGGCTATGAGGAGGAATGCAAAGACAGTTGCATCAGGCAGAGTGTGGGGAAGCTCTCATCCAACAAGTAGGTGGTAGAGCTGTCTGTGCACTGTCAGATGAACCACAAGTGACCAATTTCCCACTCATCGCACAACAGTCAAGGAATGTCCAACAAGTTTTAAGCTGTTTGCTGACTTACTGTGTAGGATCACATGAAAATCATCTGAGGCTCTATATATACATATAAAAATAAATATGTAGACTGATCTAGTGATCCTCCCCCTGTACTGAGCACTGGTGAGGCACCTTGAGTCCTATGTCCACTTCTGGGCCCTCCACCTAAAGAAAGGCATTGAGGGGCTGGAGTGTGCCCAGAGAAGGGCAACAAAGCTGGGGAAGAGTCTGGAGCACCAGTCTGATGAGGAGTTGCTGAGGGAGCTGGGGGTGCTTAGCCTGGAAAAAAGGAGGCTCAGGAGAGACCTTATCGCTTTCTACAACCACCTGAAATGAAAGGAGGGTGCAGCTGGTGGGGGTGGGGGTGTCAGGCTCTTCTCCCACGGATAAAGTGACAGGACAAGAGGAATGGCCTCAAGCTGTGCCAGAGAAGGTTCAGGTTGGACATCAAGAAGAATTTCTTCAAAGAAAGGGTGGCCAGGCATTGAAATTTACTGTCCTCAGGGGTGGTGAAATCAAATTCCCTGGAGGTGTTCAAGAAAGGATGGGATGTGGCACTTAGTGCTGTGGTCTGGTTTACGAGGTGGTGATTGGTCAAGGGTTGGAGTGGGTCATCTTGGAGGTGATTCCAACATTAATGGTTCTACAATTCTATGATTCCATATCACATTCCACAGTCTAATGGAAGAACTTTTAGATAGGAATTAATGAAGGGGTGAAGGGAAGGTAGAAATTATTACAGGCTATCTGAATAATCTTATCTCAGTTTCTTATTACATTATTCTTCTTCCACTTAA
The DNA here is from genome assembly GCA_013398855.1 of Mohoua ochrocephala. NCBI lineage: Eukaryota > Metazoa > Chordata > Aves > Passeriformes > Acanthizidae > Mohoua > Mohoua ochrocephala. Next base: position 56,795 of record VZTA01018462.1, on the reverse strand, counting down.
CATGTTTCAACCAAGCACTTAGAGATGTATGGTTCTCAAAACCAATTTGGACATAATCCCAAAATAAAAATTATGATAAGAAACATAGACTTGGAAAAATGTGAGGCCTTATACTCCAGGTGTTGATATATGTGAGATGACGGTGGTAAACTCAGCTGCTGACCTTTGGGGTTTTTGGGCTGAATGAGTTGAATAAGCATTACATTCCCAGCTCTCAATAAAATCACAGGGCTTCACCAATGGTTATCAGAACCTGAAAATCTTTCAGCTTGCTTTGCAGCTTTTGATGATTTATACAACCTGCCAACAGGACTTAGGCATAAAGTTTTGATTGAGACACTGGTAAAACTTCGAGTCAGCTTTTCCTTATTTCAGAGTTTCTTAAGCAGACTGAAAGACTACAAGAAGCATTTTCAAATGACACCAGCTAACTTTTAAACAGAGTGTAACATTCATAATTTTTAAGTGATGCTTTTTATTTACTTATGTGGCATAAGCATGGGTATAAAAGCTGGAATGCTTGCAAATAAAAAAGTTGGTATGGTGTGGGAGTGATAATGTGAACTAATAAACATTAAGCTTTTCTGTGAACTGTAGTTCAGTTGCTTTTTCATTGCTGGTATTTAGTTGTAACTTTTAATAACTCAGATTATGTTTTCAATATAATTAATTTTGCCCTTAAGTAAATGATGAGCTATCGGCTGGATTTCAAGCACTTGTTAATTAAAACATATGGAAGTGTTACACTGCTTTGCATTTTTTTTAGTGGATAAGGAAGTTTAAAATTTGTTGAATGGATGAGCATTTATTAATATAAGTATCTGTCCAGAGTTCATAGTTAACAGCCAAAAAAGTCCCGGACAGCAAAGAACTTGTTGTTTTTCAGCAACTCAAGGAATCATTTAGCTGAACTGTATGTGGTTCATTTGTACTGACGGTTGAGATTTCTGGAACCTGTCAGATGAAAGTCGTATCTGTAATTTGCAATTTTGATGGTGACAGAGAATATTCTGAGTTTTTCCCTCCTGGTCTTTGACTGTGACCTTGTGGTAAGTGCAAACTGAAGCATTTGAAATACTTTAATGTTACAGCATTTATAAATGCAACTTGCTAACAAAGGCTAACTATATTGATACTTCATTACTCAACAGCATGGAAAACAGAGGCAAGGTACAGCCCTGAAGAGGATGATGTGGTCCAAAAGCCCCTACAACCTTAGAGTGTCTCAGAAGTAGAAATCGCCAAACTTCCCACAAAATCACTGTGAGGATGATGGTTCTAGCTACTCTGGAAAACAGTCCTGAGATCGGAATAAGCTAAAACCAGCACACATTGCCTCAGCTTCAGTTCTTATTATTTATGTTCAGAAGACAGGAATAATTATGTTCCTTCTAAAACCGTGCTGTGAGAATTAAATAATGACTGGGTCTTAACAAATTCCCACTGTTAAAACCATGGAGGAGTTTTAGGAATATGGAGGACGAGCCATAATAGCACTTCCATATGTGCATAACTTTAAGTGGATCAGTAATCCCCTTGAAATAATTGGTAATACTCGTCCACTTAAAACTAAGCATCTGTGTAATTGCTTGAAGGATTGGAGTCAATGTTTTAAAACTGGCATAAATTTAATCTTACATAAACTATAGATATTATGACAATGGATCATCACAGCTCATACTCTTTTTTTGGTATTATTTCATCAATTTTGGCAGGCCAAAACAGGATTTTTGTGAATCTGGGCAACAGGAGAGTTTTGTCCGGCTTGGTGGATTTTAATTTTCTATCAGATTTTCCTTGTACTATATAGAATGGCATCTACAGAAGAACCAATACAGTAAATAAAATACTCTTTTAAAAATACATATTTTTCATTTGTACTAGAGAGTGAAGGTTCTTATAGTCATGATTTGGGACTCAATCCTCAATTGTAAGAAAACATGTATGTACATTCACATTTCAACGACAAGGAAAACATTATCAATTATGTCAGAGGTGTCTTAAAGTATATGACTGCCCCCTTGCAAAGGCAAGAAAAACCCTCAAACACACTTCATACTCAAGGCCCCTCATGCCAATTTGCATGAGGATTAAATAACTTTTTAATTGCTGTTAAATTATGCCAGTTAAACTGTGATTTCATGCAAATATTAAGCTGTAATGACATGCAGTGAATCACTTACTAAGATTTAGAACTTGGAACAAAGAGAGACAATTAATTGTAATCCTCAGATTCAGCTAAATTATGTGTCACTGGGCTTTTATGAATGTGGCCTGATTGCTTTGTTATCATTTATAAATTATACAAAGATTATTTGACACATTGGAAAAACCTGGCAGCAAGAACCCTTCTGCAGACATCTGTATGGAAAGCTCTCGGGGTTTTCCTTATATTGATTTTTAAGGAAAACAAGTATATTGGTGAAAATAAGGGATCCTTTCCTCACAGCAAAATTCATGACTTTGAATTTTATGCAAAAGAATAAAATACAGTTCAAACGGATGAGCATTACAAAAACATGCAGCTCTTCTGCTGAGATGGAACTCAGCCAGAGTGTGAGCAATGTCTTTTGCTTCAGTCACAAATTACAATGAGGAAGTATTTTGACACTTTCTGTGGAGGAGACTGGCATGGATGTCTTATGTTGAAGCAGGTCTGCTCTGCAAGCAACAGAGCTGTTTGTGCCTCACACAGTGCTTTGCACCTCATCTTGTTTTATGTATTCTCTTCCTCTGTGAAGGCAAAGTGCATTTTCCTGTGTATGGAAGGAAGAAGAACAAACCCAGCACTGCAGAAGTCTGGTGAGGGCAATGCAGTATTTTACACACTAGAGAGTGAAGATTGTCTGGAAAAAAATTCGTTGCTTTTCAAGTGAGAACTGCTCATTATACACTACTGGACTCTTGGAATTTTGTGTCATTTGACTACTGAAGTTACAGCAGAAGGGCAAATATTAACCACCACCTTAGGATACTCAGAATCAGCACCTGCCTGTGCCCCTTGAGTTCATAACTACTTTTATATATATATATATATATATATACACACACACACACACACACAGAGTATAGATAAATAGTGTCACTTGATGTAGAATTACATTTTTCCCTTTTCACTTGTTCTTTTCCTTTGAGGCAGGCAGGAAGAATGGAAGCCAGTGACTGCAAACCAATACCCCAAGTCTGAGCGTAAGGATAAACTGCAAACAAGTGTAGGAAAAAAAACCCCAAAAAACCAAAAAAAACCAATAGAGGCCGTAAAGACTTCAAGTGTGTTGGCTGATTTTGCTGCTGAAATACAGTGTTGCCTCTTAAAAACAGAGGATACACTTTGTGGCAGAGGTTATTGAACAGACCATAAGTTTGTCAGGTTCAAATTGTCTAAGCATAACATTAAAAGAGAGACATTCAGACTCAGACAACTCAGACAACCAATATAAGCCTGCCTGACCTTGAAAAGATGGATCAATTCATCCAATTACTTTATAGTGGGAAATGCTAGACTTTATGTACAGAGTAATCAGACAGGGGATTAGATATGATGCTATTTGTTGCTCACTGTGTATGCAGGGAGATCACTGATAGAGTACTTGCATATGGCACAGAAATACAATAAGAAGGAAGAGTAGCAGCGAGAGATTGATAAGCAGTGTAAGACAAATGAAAAGAGCCGAGGAGGAGGAGATTAACAATATAGTCTAATGTAATTTTCATTCCTCTTATTGAAATTAGGTTTCTATTATGGTGTTCTGCAAAGTGAACACTCTCCTTTAACAAAATGCAGCTACATAAAGTAAAAACGGGAGCTGTACAATTTTGCAAAAGCATACAGTACTTTCACAGACTTAATCAAAGTGGCTTTGAAGCTCATCATGAAAGAAGTGGATGCCTATCTTAAATCAGGGTGGGTTTTTTTCCCATAATGCTGCATCTGCAAGTTTCCCAGTACTGAGGAAGAGTTCTGGAGTGAGGACTACTGGCTAACCCTACACAGGAACGAAAAGAGAGAACCAAATATTTGCTTATCTTAGGCATATTACCTTGCAGGACATGGGGAGGCAAATAAAATGGGCATCAGTAAAGTCAGTCAAAATGTTCGAACATGAAGACATTTGTAAGGGGAATACACTATTCATTCTGTGTTTCATTTAAGAGTAACTCTCATTTCAAAAATCCCAAGAAAAATTTCTATTTCTTACGTCATGTCTCATACATCAAGATACAAATTTGAAAATGAACACCGAAAACGCAGATCTGCTCCAAAGGTGGTTATGTAAAAATGGCATTTCATTTCTGCACAGCATTTTCTGTCTGTTTAGTCAAATTTCCTCATTTTCTCAAAACTTTTCAACTCCTTTTATTACAGTAAAGCAAGAAGGAACAATCTAAATTCCACTCATCTGTACCTTTGTTTATTAAATTTAAATTAGCCACATCTGCGCAGACCCACCAAAAGCAGTGAGGTTGTATTTGTGACAGAAACATAATTTTAATAACTGAGAGACTGATTTGAAAGCAGTGGGGCTAAAGATATTGCTTAGGGAATAATTTGGCCTGAAGACTCTTCATTACTGCTGATGTGCAAGATAAGAACGCAGTCTGCCTGTCAAGACCTTCGGTGTCATTTGCAGAGCTGAAAATTAGTGAAATAATCATCATTGTAGGTGTAAGATGAATACATCTGCTGTGACAATCAATAAAGTACTGATAGCTTGCAGCCTAGGCTGAAGGGGAGACAATGCATGGTGGCACTGAACCAAGAAACCAGAATGTGCTTCCCTGTCTCCTTTATTTCTTCCTTCTCCCAAGTTGAGCTGAGATGAGGCACTGATACCCATGTTGTGGTTGATTTTTTCCCTGCCTCGACTCACTCAGTTACTTTGGCTGACATCCTCATCAGGAATGCGGAGGTCTGGCACCAGGTTTTTCCTGACCGTTTTCAGCCAAAGCAGCTCTCTGCACTCACATTTGTTGAGAAAGCAGCAGGGTGTTGAAGTAACTGCACTCTGATGCCACAGGGCTCTCATGCTCCTCCCTACCTTATCAACATATCAGGGTATCAGGGCTTAAAATTGTGCCCTGAAAGATAATTATGGAACCATAATGCCATGTATGAGTAATTTTTTCAAAGAACTCTCTCTCAGCAATGAAAAATCAATGACTTATAAGTAATATGGAGCTGCATCTGCATGATGTATGAGTGAAACCCTCTTCCTAAGCAAGAAAGCATCAAGAACGCCTGCGATGTGTTGGTTCCAGGAGTAAGTTTTCAATGCCCTTTGCTTGAGGCATTGATTTGAGTGGAATTATTTGTAATCATCATTTTCCTGTGGGAAGCCTGAAATGACGCTGTTTATTCCCTCATATACTTTGTGCACAATGCCAAGCCTGTGTGCCCTGCTCCGGAGTGAGCTGGGACAGGGGGGGACACTCTCTGAACCCTGAGCCCCTGAAGTATCCAGAGGCTGGGATTTACCTTCCCCTCTGGAAATCCTATGGTTAGATTAGACAATTTTCTGCCTTGGGTCTGAGGAGTGCCATTTTTAGCGACCATCACCCTCAGGTAGTGGATGGACAATGTCTTGTTCTATAGAATGACCTCAGTGCCTACGACTTTGTAAATCAGCTTCAAATTATCAAGTGTATTCCCAATTTTCCCAGTCTAGTGTCATTGGAAAAACCAGCATGAGCAGAGGAAGTAGCTCAATTCAGTCAGCTCACTTATTTTTATGCGATGCTGCATAAAACATCCCAAAACACGGATATGCACTGATGGTTATTGCAACAGCACTTTGTTTTTAGGGTTTTATCTCTTTAAGTCTTTGTATATTTAATCTGTTGAAATACTTCATGAATTTAACATGTTAGTGTTTTTAGAATTCTCTTAACTGTGGCACAAAAAGTACTAAGATTAAATTCTCTACCAAAAGAATTAACAAAGTGTTATACTGAAAACTGGGTGTCTGAGATGACCTTGCAAAGTCTTTAATCACCCTTAATAAATAAGTGATTTTAATAGCCTATTAAAATATAGTATTTCACCCACAGATTTTTAAATACTGCTGTTTGTTCCTAGCTTTGAGATTAAACGGATATAGTTGCTTTACAATCAATAAATTAATCCCAGTGAGTAATGAACCATGAATGAAAATCTATAAGAAATATTTTATTAAGTGGTAAGAAAACTTATGCTATGTATTTCTAGATACAAGCCCATTGATCAAAGTAATAAAAATCTCTTCTCAGAATTTCTGCCCCCAGATTGCTGGACAGCAGGTTTGTCTTAAGGACAAATTTAGGTTAGCCAAAAATCACAAATTTATGTATTCTAAAATTCATCCAAAAAATTGAATTAATTTTCATTATCACAGTTGCGTAAGAGGAAATAACTCCCCGACAAAAGAAGGTGATTGTGCAAGAGGTTTTAATTATATTCTGATTGGACACATCTTTTTCCTTTCTTTATTATTTTCTTGTCTTTTTTGAGAGTTTAGTTTTTATTGGAATGGGTGGGGATTATATTTGTCTTATACTTTTCATTTAAATCTGAGGAGACAGCAGAGCATATTATATGAGTTTTTTTTCTTTACATGACCCCAGCCTTTTGAAAGTTTTTGCACTAGCATATTTTCAAGTATATAAGATGTATATTATTGGTTTTGAAAACACATTGTCACCCATATGACAGCGATTACTCTCTTCCTATTGTAGCTCAGAATTACAAGATAAAAAGTCACCAAACTAAGAAACATAGGTATGCTTAGCATTATCTAGACTAGACAGAAATATACTGTTTGAATTTTAATTTTGAAAATCTCTTTTGGTTAAGTTAAATGGAATTCTTCACAAAATGTACAAAATCATAGTTCTTTTTAAAATACAAAACCAAATAAATGAGGCAACAGAATTGCAGACACAGGTAATGACCAGACTTACGGGTACATGCCATAGTTGGTGGGTCCTTCTCAGCTCTGAAATAACCTTTCTCACACTGACAGATGGACGTTGCTTCTATGTGAGTCAAACTGTGTGGAGGGCACTTGGAGCACTTCACATTTCCAGCAAATGCTTTATAGAATCCAGGCCTGCAAGCTGCAAAGTAAGAAGACAAGTTCCATTAACAGAAGAAAATTTTGGTCGTTAAGTAAAATCTGTTCCAAGCAGTTATAAGGCTGCTTATTTCTTTTCCAATCTAGGTGTTTTGATGATACAATTCTTGACAGTTTTATTTTGGTAGATGGACTTAAAAAAAAAATAAAAAAAAAATCTGTTCTTGGTATATAATAGGGAATTGTTAAGAGGGACAACTTCCCAATTTATAGTCAGTCCTCAGTGCTGCTTGAAATTGTCTCTAAACAACTTCACTATTATCACTAAACGTTATCTATGTTTTATGTACATGTGTTAACCAAAAAGAGTGAGACAATTTCTTATCTGCCAGAGCTGTTTATATGGCCTCCTTATTGAAGTAATGGACAACTCGTAACACTTATATTACCCCCACAATGCCTTGATGAGACAGGGACGACATCCCTAAATATTTATGGCTGGGTCTGACTTGCCTACAGTGCCTCAAGAAACCTCTGACAGCAGGGCCACATCAACTGGTCCCTGTTGGCTCGAGAGGCTGGAGGATGAGGAAGGGATGGAGTAAGAGATGAAGAAAGGAGATGCTGACACCCTCCAGCACAAACCTGCACAAGCCTGAGGCTACTCCTAATTGTGTTAGGAAACAACCTGGATAGCAGCCAGCCTTGGGACAGGGAACGTTGGGATGCTCAGAGCTCATCACTTCCCCAGTTACTGGGAGCTGGGGTCCCTGCTGTTCTTAACCACAGCACAAGCTCACAAGCCTTTTTTTGCTGGCCTTTAAAGCAGAAACAAGTCATTAAAATAAATCTTATCACAGATCTGTCAGGCATGCATTCTGAGATATTATTTTAAAATCATCCTCAGACTTCATCACACACATTTAAACAGAGATTTCTTTCTTCTCCTGCCAGCTACCACATTGGCACATGCCAGCATGTGTTGCAGTTACTGTCTTCTGGCTTCCCCATATGAAAACATTAAAAATGAAAGAGCAACTCAGACATGTATAGATTTTACAGACTCCTTTTCCCCCTGACTCCTCCAGTGGTACAATGGAAACCAGTGATATAAATATAATTTTGAGGTTTCCATGTGGCTTTTTCTCAGTTTGACATATTCAAGACTATTTCCTTTACATTGCTAGAGTAACTAGGAAGTACTTCCTTCTCTTGTAATAAGATACCAAAAGATTTAAAATGAGGTGTTTTTAAAAAGTACCTCAAAGTATGCATTTAATGGATCCAGTGTCAGTTCCTATTGAGTTATTAAAGAGTATTAACTCATAGATAACATACACCCAGAACAGTTTTTCTTCTGATTCCAAAGGCTTTTCTTGATATAAAAGCAGCTTCACTAGCAGCTGAATGAAAAGGAGTGAGATGACACTGAAGAAGATAACACTTGATTGCCTCTCAGAACCCAAGAGCCAATTTTTCAAATGCAATTTCAAGAGCTTAATTTTGACCCAGCAATTTCAGCAGTTCTCCTCTCAGCGTGTTGTTCTGACTTTGCTGAATAGACATTAGGGAGGTATCCTGCCCTGCTGTCACTGACTGGAAAAAAAAAAAGGATTTCTGGTGTTAGAGATAAAAGGGGTGGGAACAGCAGGGATTTTCCCCCTGAAAGTAGGCTACTGGTCTGATGCAATTGTGATTATAGTGAGTGGCAATTTTCCACTGATTGGAAAGACAGCAGGTTTGGTGCAGGGAAGAAGGCAGCGCTGTAGATACAGGCTGTAGGCACTGACTCCTCTTAGCTTTGCTGGGAAGAAGGGAGGAGGTAAGGCAGAATTGGGCGAAGGGTGTTAGGCTTGCCTGATCTCTCCTTATTTTCTCAGACCCAAATGGTGCCCTGATAAATATTAAATTCTTGCTTTATTTCATACATGACGTTTGTAAATAAAGAGCTGACAATTCCAGGTTACAGCTTCATTCAAAGCAAACGAGTGCTCTTTAAAATCCTTATTACTTCTGATATTCATGTCTGTCAGTTCTGAAAGCATTCCTCCTTCTCTTCTGTCCCCCAGACAACAAATCACTTTGGATCAAAAGAAACAGAGTATTCTCTTTCAAGAGCAGTATTTTGTCTAAACTTCAAGCAGTTCACTATTTCAAAATAAAACTCAAGGAGAAGATTCATTTCCAATTGAAAAAAAAGCGAATGTTTTATTCTGAAATGGTATTCTCTATTGTATTTAAAGCAATTATGTTTTTGACACGCTAAGTCTCTTACAAGAAAGCACATATATACTCATGGAAAAGGCGGGGGGGGGAAAAAATGGATTAAGGTAGATCATTTCACTTCTTTTGAAGTCAACTCAAGTACATCTATCCTGTAAGTCAAGTATATATCAAATTTGTGGCAGAGAAGCTACAGGGATATCAGGGGAGCTTTTCAATGGAGAGGTTTACAAAGCCATTGACAACCCACTCCCCATCCAAATGCAGAATCCCAGAGTCATGATTACTGACACTTGCAAATAAAAACCAGCCCTTCATCAACAAGATGAAGTGACATAAGCTGAAAGCCCTAAAATGATCACAAGCTTGGGAAAACTCATCCCTCTGGAAAACTCAGAGCTGACTGCCAAGATTCCTGGCAAAAGAAAATAAACTGTTACTCTATCAAAGTCAAGGAATATGCAGCATGAGTCTGAAATAGAGCACTTCAGCTGCTGTACATATCTAAGCTTAGACTCTGATAACAATTACTGTGTGTCTGTAGCAATTTAACCAAGATAATTGCTAAATTCACCATTTTCCACAGAAAATCTGCAAGGATTAGAGTTACTACCCAGGTTTTCCTAAAGCTTGCGTAGGAATTGCCTCAACAGATGTCATTTTGGAGATACGTGAAGGAAAAAGAAAAATAATTTTTCTGTTCCATTGGCCTGATGTGTCTTTGTGGAGTTTAAGGCTGTATAAAACCACTGTAAGCCAATGTATCTTATATCAATTTCAATCAAAATTTGCAGGCAAATTGCACAAAGGAGTCAATGGTATGTGCATTCCACTGTAATTTCTGATTTATGCACGACATTTTGTAAAACTGGGGTTTGTAAAAGTTCTGCTATGAGATTCCATTGCTGCATGAAAATCACGGTGTGCGACTGCAGGTTGTGATATCAAACCCCATACAAGCACTAGATGTTGCATTCGAGTCTGGAGTCCTAAATTCCATGCTTTCTAAAATAAGGATTAGGATGTGACTCCATAAAGGAATTAATCAACAGGTTTAACCAAATCCCTCTGATTTTGCCCAGCTTCCTGCTATTTCCCTTGTGTATTCTGTGGTAGTTTCAGTAACACAAAATTACTTAGTGCACAAACTACCTGATGGGCAAATCAGAAACTCAAGACCTTTTAATTATAAATGGGTTGCATTTTTGTATTTGGAGAAGGAAAAAACATGATCTTTCCTATGGAAAGTAAAAGTATTACAAATAAGTAATACTTATTTGTAAGTATTACTTACAATAAATGATATAAATAATAATTTTATGAATAATTATTATAAATATTATTTATACATATTAGTATAATTAGTAATAAATTATTAATAGAAATATTATAATAATATTATTATTATTATAAACAAAATATTAATAAATGCCATGTAAAAGTATTACAAAGAAGTTCAAAGTTTGTTCCATGTGCTTTTGTATGCAAAAAGTTCAATTTTGTATGGGTTAATAAATCAGTATTTCCAGTGTTTCTCATAACATTTTCTTTACTCAGCTAATAGTTTTGCACCTGTCATTTTCACAAATAATTTGTGCATATGTTAGTGTAAACTAAAATTTAAACTGTGAAAAGCTGCCCATATCTGAAAAACTTTCAAATGATGACTACTCAAAAAACCACAAAGTTTGTTTTTATCAGTGTTACCACAGAGTATTTTTTGTACCTTCAAAATCACTGGGTGACATCTTGTTTTCTCTAGTATTATCTAATAGAAGTGACTTTGTGAGTTACTGATTATAGGAACTGTATGAAATTTGACTTTTGTGAAGTCTGGGAAAAGATAATATATTGTCTTAATGGTTCAGTAATTAGCAGGGTATCTGAATGAACAATTCAAAGACACTACAGTTTTCTCCAATGAAATACGAGAGACCATAGAGAGAAGCACCGATAATTTAATTGGCTTCATAAAAGATAACGCATTTATAAATGTGCTTTGCTGCAGCTTCACTAGGATTTGACTGTGAGGTTTGAAAAGTACAGAAGTTTTGCAATTCATATCATTTTCCCTATTTAATGTTTAGTAGATAGCATTTAGTTTTGTTTGATCCATGGCCACCTGTGGGCTGCCACCTGCAGGGCCCAAGGTGGAGTGGACAGGCTCTGCCAGGCCCTGCTGGTCCCCACAAAAGTGCCAGGCCCCATGGTGCCCCCAAAACCTCAAACAATGTCAGGATGTATCTTATGGCAAGTGCAGAGAAAGCCAGACCTCGCTGAGATCCACCTGGGAAACGGGACACATTCCCAACCCCGGAGATGTGGCCAAAGGGTGCCCTCAGCACAGGCTGGCGGGACATGGGGCCTGGTCTCCTGGCATTATTCAGGCAGTGAGGAGGGAAGGTTTCACCTCGTGCTGGATGGGACAGCATTTTCAAGGGCCTTTTGAATTGCCCAGTCCAGTAAATAAGGCCAAGGCTCCATCACTCCAAAACACAGCTGTGGGCTGTCTTGCAGAAGAGTCTTTAACTGCTCGAGGCTGTAACAGCCATTAAGTTCTTCCCCAGCCTCAGAGGTGTACAATGTACGGACACAAAACCCCAGAAAATGCAAACACAGTGGTCATCTGACTGGTCATAAACCTCGTTCCTTCAAAAAAAAAAAAAAAAGGCAGCATTTTCACTGCTCTGTGGGAGCACATCGTTGTCAAAGATTCCAGTTTCACAACATCTGAACTGACATCTACAGTGTTAGTTGAAGTAAGGGGAGTCCAAAGGAAACTTAGGAACAACTTTTAGGTATGTCTGACACTGTTGGCCTGTGGGTGGGAAGGCATTTGTCATGAAAATGGATTTTTTATAGCTTGCTGAGAACTCATCAATCAAATTAAATCAAAGAAGACTCTGTTGTCATTTACAATGAATGGCAACCATCAGTAGCTGTGGAAGAGGTGTTTTAATCTTTCTGAATCACACAATTTGTTATGCATTTCCACCTCATATATGTTTTTAACCTTGCTTACTGGATCCCACTAATGCCCCGTGAGACTGATATCTTTCATATTTGTTATATTCTGAATGATTTCAGTTTTAAAGTCCTCTTACCCCTCTGCTATCTGATCACTTTATAAAAAAGGCAATCCAATCAGGCCTGTTCTATTGTACCACTGTGCACAAAGAAGGAACTATGATATTACTTTAACCAATTTATATTTTAGTAGAAGTGTCTAGAAAAGAAAAAAAAAAGTATATAGAAAAGAACATGAAAAAAGAATGCCACAAAAGTTGGATGCTGTACATTAAAAAAGGCAGAATACAATCACAAAATCAAGATTAGGATATTACAGCATTAGGACAATAAAGCTACGGGGACAACTTTTGATTGTGAGTACTATCTGGTTAAATAATCTCAAATCTCTTCTTTCTCACATGATTCCTGTTTTATTCAGGTCACGAATGAACTGTGAGGGGGATTCACTTTGGGTAATGTTCAAACTGATAGTGAGATGGTGCAGAATGAGTTGCTAGAAACCTGAGGCCTTGTGAAAAATTCACTGGAGGAAGGCCAGCCATCACAGATTATAAATTATCAAACATGCTGGTTAGTTCCAACCACAAAAATAAAAGACATCATGTATCAAGAAAGCAAAGCTCTAGTTTGATTTAGTCCCTACAGATAGTAAGGAGGGGATGGGTGACACCCCTGGGAAACTTAGTGACAGAATGACCCATCTTTGGGGGGACAATGGACTGATTTCCCTTTTTGGTTTGTAATAAATTCGACGGGTTATATTTCTGCGTGCTTTGGTCTGCACTTAAAGGCATCTGTGTTGATATGCTCTGGTCAATCTCTTCTCTTGCCAATATCTCTGCTCTCTAATACTTCTATTCTTAGATTTGGAGAACTGATAGGAGCATTACTCAAACCCTTGACTTTAGAGAGGAGCAAGGCAGAGGAGACAAAAAGAGGCAGGTATAAGGCTGCCTCTTCAAATATAACTACATAATGACAATAGCTAAATGAAATTTAATGTTCTCCCTCTTGGTGCTAATTCTTTTTTTTTCCCCCAGTGACTTATACTCTGTCATTCCCACACTTCAATATTCTATGGATGTTGTTTATGAAAATTATTGGAAGAAATGACAAAGGAGATAATTGCCACATATCAAACAGTATTTTCAGTTCACATCAGTGCAGTTTTTCTCTGTATGAAACATTCGTTTCAATACAATAATTCGAACAATTATTCAGGTCACATAGCATGTTTTAAAAGAATTTGAAGTTTATCCAAAAAATACATACAGACAAGATATTAATGATATTAATTTTATCACTGCCTGTCATACTAGATACAATCCAACAGCTCATGAAAGAGCTGGGGGCTGCGCTACACAGCCCAGGTGATTCCTCTTCTGCACAGACTCCTTTTTGTATAACGAAAAAACCCCCTAAACCAAACAAAAATGAGCATCCTAAATTCTAGACTAGAATTTAAGAATATGATTCTAGGTACTACTCAAAGAAAGAAATGGAAAATGTTTCAATCCTGATAAAACTCTTTTTCACTTAATTCTTAGAACCAGGTGAATTTTTTTTTTTGCCAGACTAATACAGTAAATCAAATTTACTACTACGACAGGTAGATGGGCATTGTAAGGGTGTTCCAATGAATACACAATTAGCAAATTAGTGTTCCAATAAATACAATCAATGACTACAAAATTAGCAAAACAATAAGCAGCTGAGAAGAGGTTCGTTTCATTGAAAATATCAAACACTGAAACTACCGATAAAGACAACATCCACAAAAAAACCCCTGCTCATAACACAGGCTATAAGGTTGTGAAGAGGGGCTGCACCCTTTTCAAATTACCCTTTAAAAATGTTTTAGAAACCATACTCATGAGTCAAAAGAGTGATTTTTTTAGAAAAAGTTCCTATATTGCAAATTACTGCAATTTTGTGTGTCTTTAGCTCAGATACAGCTTCCTAAAGTCTCACAGAAGTGCCAAGTGACAAAAATTGCTGGAAGACTGAGGTACTTTATCAGTGACGGAAGAAGAGAGACAAAACCAACAGGATGCACCTTCACTGATTTGTGCTGCTGACTCCGTGGTGGGGACCCCGGAAGTCCAAAAATTGGTTGAGGTGGGAACTACAAATACTCAAATGCACTGCTGCACACCCAAATTGGTCTGTATTTCTTCTGCTATTTCATGGATAGACCCCATAGAAAAACTGCAATTAGACAGATTCCATATACTCTTAAAGGAGACAGTATAAATACTATTTTCTACGCTGCATAATTTTTAAAGGAGCATCACTGTGTTTTAGGAAGATAGTGAATGAAAGGAATCAGTCAGGCTAATTAGGGCACACAATAGAAATGGTAATCGAGGAACATGACAGCAGTGGAAAAGAAGGGAAGTAATTTCCTTCAATATATCAGTGCATACTCCTGGGATCAGGAAGGTCTGCAGGAAAAGAATGGAAGGAAAAGATCATTACATCTCCAAGCAGCCATCTCCAGCATCTTCAGTAATCACCTTTAAACAGAAAGGAGAAATGCAACTCTGAGAATACTTCAGGGCAATGCAGAAGTTACTCATTTAGTCCCCAAATCTGTCCACAGTAGCTGTGAAAATTCCTTTATTTTAAAGTATAGTATCAGTAATGCTTTATTTTATTGTTCTTTTTTTTTTGCTTTTTAACCATTGCTCCATTGTTGAAATTAGCTGGAAGAGGACTTTTGGGGGGAAGGGATAAGGCAGGAGTGTGGTAAGTTTCTCAACACTGCCGTGAATGCAGCAATGAGAAATATCATTTATTGTAACTACAGAAGGAACCTGTGTTTGCTGGAATTTCTCTGTATCATTTCAAGAGGAATTAGAGTCCAACTTGAAAGGCCATGAAGGCCTCTCTTTTCACAGAATCATTCGTGCTCCTGTGTACAGCTGAAGACTATGAGGAGACATTGCGAACAGGCATTAGACCATACCAAATATTTCTTTCTGCAAGAGAAAAAAAATGGCCTGAATATATCAGATCCATGTTGTGGCTAATTCCTTTTGCACATTATCTATCTCCCTGGGTCTGCTGGTGAGAACAGTTACAGAATCATCATCTCCTGGTCTGAACATAATAACCAAAAGCTAGACAAATACCTCCCACTATTCGAAAGATTCAAATTGCTTCGTACCAGGTATGACATTGGTACGATATTGCTTCGTACCATATGTACAACATATAAAGTGCCTTCTTACCAGATATATGCACAAGAATTGCTGATCTGTGGAGAGCAGTTTGTCAATCATATTATATCCTTATTGCATCTATTATATCAAATGCTATCATATATGTGTTATTCTCCCTCTCTGTCCCTTCAATTGAGATCATAAACTGTAGTTTCTGTCATCCCTCTCCCCATTTTTTCTTCTTCCTGCCCCTAGTATATAAAACCATTCTGGTTTCAGCTCTGTATATGTGGTAAGCATGGATTTCTCTTTTCCCTGTGCAAGAACAGCCCATCGGAATCTGCAGAGGCACTTTTCTCTATCCGCAACAAATTAATCTGCTAGCCTGGGTTAATTAATTCCTATGATAGCCATTATTCAATTTTCTATGCATGTGGGGTTATTTTGGAAGCAATTTTTTCTGAGGCTGTATCACTTTTGACAAAGACCAAACTTCCAGCCTGATAGCTGTTGCAATGATGTTTTGTTGGCTGGCGTTACGTCAGACTGATTTTCTGTGTAAAAACAGCATTTTACCAGAGCAGTTCTCAAATAATTAATGCCACTTGGCTTCATGCCTCTGCAAACACTCAAGGTGTGCACTGAAATCCTAAAAAAGCTCCCCCTGCCATGACTAACTGCTTTATTACAAAACTGTGGAACAGCTTTCTAGAAAGGCACATCTTGAAGGAATGAAATATCCTTACAGGCAGTTATTAGCAACAAAAATCGGAAGAAAGCTGCAGTCTCTATTTACAAGGTTATAGTTTCTTGTTATGGCCTTATTATAACATTGCAGTTTTTAATGACTTAAGATCTAAAACTAAATTTTTTTGGGTTCACTGCTTTCACTACAGCAATTTTTTTTATAATAGATCAGCTGAAGCCATGCAATTTTTTTCTTCTCTGTGTAGCTGTCTCTTTTACAGTAATATAATTAGCAAGAAGCAACAGCAATGAGAATACAATCTAACCCACTTTAAAAAATACTTAAAATAACCCAATATTTAAAAGGAGAAGCTTAAAATTATGCTTGCATTTTTAATTATGGTTACCAAGATTGCACATTCAGGTATAGATTTGAATGTGCGATTAATTTTAGGCCCTGCTTTATTTGCATGCACAAGTCAGGAGTTTGGGCACACAGACAAAATTACTGTAATCATGGGGAAAATTTAAATGCCCCGATCCAGACAGGTAATTGTAAAGTTGGGTAATTCATATGCAGAAAATGCTGAAATGTACTTATAAAATCAGGCATTTGGCCTTTGAAATAGAGTCCTTTTGGATGTGTTTGCAGAAAAGTTCACAAGCTTGATTTTTAAACACACCAAACATGATTAGTGATTCCCAAACTATTTCGGTTCTGACTTGCCATTGAAAATAAAGTACTTATGCCTCTTTGAGACTCAAATACCATTTCCTTTTGTATCATCTCTGAATACCCACAAGCTTACAGGCAAATAATCTTGATAATTAAAAATTAGTTTCAACCCATCTTTGTGTCTTCTACACTACTGTACTAAATTTTTTGTAATCTTATTCTATTCTATCATCGTTTTAAGGCATAGAGTAATACAATGTTACACTTGTGAATAAAAATTCTGCGATCTATGTCAGCAACTAACACAGTATTCAAATACCAATTTTGCCATGGAACCAACACATAAAGTTCTGTAATTAGTCCATTCAAGTTTTCCTTTGCCTTTCCCCCACATCCATGTAGAACCACTTGCAGTACTTACTCCCAAATTATAATAACTATTGAATTGTATTTGCACAGGTACAGATGACACCAACATTCTTGTATTCTTTTTTTATTTCATAAGCAAACGTTGCCAAAACTTCTCCCAACTCATCACCACTACAGCATTTAGATTTATGTGAATTTCAATGTACAGGCAATGCCTTGGTAACTCAAGGGAAAGCTCTGACTACTGTCTCAAATACTCATCTACCGGCCTTCTAAGACAGGAATAAATCCTTTGATGATGCAAACCCAACCCCATTTTAACAAAGCCAAAATCATGAAGGCGCCCTTTAGCTGAACAGGTTTCTAATTTGTGTTTCACCGAAGTAGTTATGTGGGACAAATCTTCAACCCTTGTGTCTAGAATATTTCACATGATTGATGACAAGAGTCAGAGTTAAGTACTCCTACTGAACACACTGATATTTTACAGGAGTCTCACAGAGATGTGAACCATGACTTTAATATCAATTCTCAAATAAACAAGTTGATATGAAAAATGCTCCCTCCAATAAGACTTCTAGTATTGAGAGAGAAATTTGAGCTTAAGAACACAGGTAAGTATTACTATAAAAACATATTAAATCTGCATAAAATCTGAATTTTTCCTAAAAGTGCTGAAGAAGTACCAGAGAGGCTTAATTCTAGTTTTCAACTACATTGGATGCACACTACAGTGTTAAGGACTTTCCAAATGAAGAAAATACCATTATCCCCATCCTGAAAAATCCCACCCAAAACCTTAAGCTTAGAGAGGTCAATGGGACTTATTCAAGATTTTCCAGCAATTAATTATCCTGGCTACAGGTCCACAGGCCAGGTGGGGCTGTAGCTCTTGAAATGAGGAGCCAAACACCCCAAAACAGCACCATTAGGTCATCCTACAACTGAATTTACTTCATTCTTTTTTTCCCAGTTTTCTTCACAGCTGCAAAGAGAAAACCAGACAGATATTTGGCATGAAATTGACCTCTTAACTACAGATTGTTTAGCTCAAAAATTATTTTTTAAAGTTATTACCATCACCCTAGTAGGACTGTGAATATGGTATCCTGCTATTCTTAATATGTGAATTCACATGACTGATTTTATTCTGAAAGAAAAATGTTTAAAGTTTTTAATATGCATATGTGTTTTTGGTAACATTTCGAGGCAATCATCCACTTTTTTAAAAAAAATGGCAACAACTGTTATATATAATTTCAGATATTTAATGGATGATCACACATATCTGGGATAATCTCTCAACCAAAATACAAATAAAATCCAAAATTAGCATTACACAGTCCAGAAAAATGACAACTACTGATGCTGCATTGCCATTCCTCATCAGATTGTGAACTCAATTATGGTAAAGTTTAACTCCATTTCAGCTTTTAAATACTCATTAAGAAGTGTGCAGGACAGTTTGCTTTTGAGTGGATAAGTATCTGCTGTTCTAGCTGAGGTGTGGACACGTGACAGGAAGCAAGAGAGCTCTGATCTATGGACTCTGGTTGTGCCTAAGTCTTACAGCAGTTAACGTTACATTTATTTCACACCTGGGGGTGGCACATTGCTTGTATGTGGTCAATTTTCACCTTTTTCCTTCACTTACATTCACGTTTCTCGTACTGTGAGCAAAATGACTGTGAGACAAAGGTCAGGGGCTACAATTCTGACAGTAAATGAGACATTGCTGCCTTCGTTCAGTATTTGGAACTGTAAAATTCAGGGACCTGTATTCATCTAAAGAGTAACAATGGACTGTACCATTTAACATCTTTTATATTACAGTCTAATCTTTTAATAGAAAACTCAAGAGAGACAAACAGCCACTCCGTTAAACTCAGCCACGATAATGTAACTACACTTGACGTGTGCATTTTCAATTACTACAAAAAGCCATATATCCACAGATGTTTAGTTTTAGGAAAAAAAGATAAATGATACATAAATATAGACATAAAATTATATCTGTCACCCTTCTGGCATAGCATTTAGAGAGTATTTTAACTATAACTTAGATATTTTAATTGCACTGTATGGTCATTGGTAACTATCACTGTGATCATCTATTCTCTTCTCCTGCATAAGAGTTTTTTTTTTGGCTTAGAAACTTCCAGATCTATTTCAAAGATCATCTGTTTCACAGTGACATCATGGATCACCTGATTTATTTGCTTCCTTACTGGTTGCAGTCTAAGAATTTGAAATTTTTCTTGTCTACCACCATGATCTTACTCTCCTCCCAAGCTGCTTTTCCTGGCCTTTCCTTCTGTATTATTATTCCAGAATCTGCCTTTTTTACTCTATTAATTCGGTTTTTATGAGTATTGGGACACGATATCCCACACGTATTCTGTACTGAAATTTTTTTTTATGAATTCACAAAACTACATTAATTTTATTTGGGAATAAAAACATATTTCTAGAGAGTCAGCCATATGAGGGGCGGCTGAGGGAGCTGGGGGAGTTCAGCCCTTGAGAAAAGGAGGCTCAGGGGAGACCTTTTCACTCTCTACAACCACCTGAAAGGAGATTGTAGCAAGGTGGGGATCAGTCTCCCAGGCAAAAAGTGACAGGAAGATGAATTTGACAACTCAGAGAAACCAAAAAACTGAAATGGAGACCTTTCCCTCAGATGACACTTGATGCCATTTATGTGGTGCAAGAACTTTTGTTGCGAAATGTAACATTGCTCAAAACAGAAAGATTATCTTATATTACCTAAGGATAGCAAATAGCAATCCTTTCAATCTGTAATTCTTACAATGATAAATGTTTTGGGGTTCAACGGAAGTAGAAGCTTAGGTCAAAAATGGAAATCGATATTAAATTAATACATCTCATCTCAGTTATAAATTTGCATGCATCCATTTCAAATCTATCACAGCTGATAAAGAGGAGCCTGACTGGCAGTCCAATTAAGAAAGGCACAGGACTGCAGTTACAGGTAATTTCATTTAGAGGTAGCATTGGTCTGAGAAAACATATACATCATCTCTGGTACTACGCGTGATATCAGCTCGGGCTACAAACCTATAATGTTTCTAAGAAGTAGGAATTAATTACACCTTCTCTCCATCCTCATCCCCTTTTCCTCCATCGTATATTATAAATACTGTACTTGCAGAATGGATCCTAATCAGTCTCTTTCATATAGAATGGCTACGCATTCAAGGCATACAAACATCACACAAAGAGGCCCGTCAGGTATATTCCCTGCCACTTTTGATAATATTTGGAAGAAAATAATGACCTCAGAACCTTTTTTTTTTTTTACAGAAGGATTCAAGACAGCAATCAAAAACATAAGAACAAAAAAAAAGTCAATACAAAGAGGATGTGTGTGACTTACTATGTTATAACATTGCTGAAATATAAAATTGGAAGCAACCTCTGTTCAGTGGTACATGAAGTGTTAGCCTTCATAATGCTTCTAGTGTCTCCTTCATTATCCCAATTAAGTCTTTAAGATTTCATCCCTAATATTACAACTGCTTCTTTATAGACTGCTTTCTACTGGAAAACTGAAGTACACACAATCTTAATGATGTTTGTGGAATAATGAGATTTGAATAAACTATGAGACTCCTAATCTTAATTGGCAAGAGGTGTGGGAAGATGGAAAATCTCCTTTCCCTATAATCTAATCAAACCCAGCAATATCAGCTTCCAGACTGCAACGTCAGCCTTTCCCCTGAAGGGCTGAGCAGGAGGTTAGGAAAAAATTAATTGCAAACATTAATGTAAATACCAAAAGTTCGCACTGGTCACTTAAAGAAAGCCACTTCAGCAACATTTGTGCTTTCTCTTGCACTCTCTCGCTTGTGTTGCTGGTACTGCTTTCAGCATCCCACCCCAGCCGGGTGAAGCAGGAGCTGTATTTTCCCGAAGGGTTAGTTGAAAATGGAAATGATTTCATGGGAAGCCCATGAGAACTCCAAAACCAGAACCACTACAAACTCACTTTTGACTTTTCAAAAACAGATAAAAAGAAGAACTCTCTTCACACCACAAACAGCAGTAATCCCTTTATGGCTCCTTGAGTCTACATAGGCAAGTTTGCCTAGATTTCTAAAAACAGCCCGAAACCACAAAAAGATGAAGAGATACTTTTTTGTGTTAATCTCCGCACAGATAAAGTAAAGTCTGAAACCTCCAAGACAATCCCCAAGGCAGGGATGTCTGTTTGCCTACAGAAATATTTCAATGACTACTAACGGTATCTATCATCTCTCTCTCATCTTTTCTCTAAAACACACAGAAGCAAAGGTGAGGTGTTTGATACACAGTGGAGTTAAGAAAGCAGCTGGAATTACTGCAATTTATGCATAACCAGCCAGCCAAGCTGTTGCAGCTGATGGTTATGCATTTTAGCACAGCCTGCTGTTGGCACATTGTTTAAATAAAAAATATGATGCCCACACATTCATAGCAATGACGAGCTAATGAGCAGTTTCAAAGCAGTGGGCTGTTGCTTCCTAATTGTTATTTGGACTCATTTTTGATAAGTTAGGGCTGGGTTTTGTTTTATTAAGTATTATATTTTATGCAATGTATCCTTTATTACATAATATCAAGCCGAAGGGAGGGATTTCAGCCAAATAAGCCAAACTGCCATTCTACTGGGCAAGCCTGGTATGCACTAACCAGAAACATGGAATGAGACTGATGTTTCCGGAATACCATGGCCTTCCAGGGCAAAGCTGGCAAGGGTACCCTCAGGGTCAATGTCAGTAGTGCAGTGGCCAGGATTTAAAATGCTATAACCAATGGACCATTATTTCATCAGATGCAACGTGCCGTGGCTTCTGTCTTACTTTCACTCATCTCAGTGCACTAAAAAAATTCAAGGGACACGGAGTTACTTTTTTCCTCTACTTCTTTGCCACGTTAAGTTCAAGCAAAGCACACAGAAATAGAACTGACCTGAACAAATGACTGGCGGTTTCTCGTGGGCTTCAAAGGCAAAAAGGTGCTACAGGAAAAATGGAGCCTTTTACTGACTGTAGGCTTTACCCAGAATAGAAAGAAATAGAATTTGTTAGTACTTCTAACTGGAGAAAAACACCTGGCAACTGCCAGCATTTCCTTTGTATGAGACAATTTATAGGAACACTTATATGTACACTAAAATGCCCAGCTGTTGAATTGGAGAGGAGGTCTGTTCAGAGGGTGATGCACTATATATCAAATGAGAAGTATAAACAATAATAAATATATAATAATATATTGACCCTCACCCTTAGCAAACCCTAGCCCTTAATTTTGCAACCAGTTTGAAACCTGCTAACATTGACTAGAAGTTGTTTTCACTAATCTAGTAAATTATTGTTAATTTATTGTGAACTCTGAAAAGGTGCATCCTGTGGCTTAGGCATTCATGGTCAGGAAGGAGGGTCCACTTGATGGAGTCTTGTGTACCAAAGGACAGTGGAAACAGTAGAGAGAGAGATGATTTGGTGTTGTCAGTACAGACAGGGACCTGGACACTTCATGTAAGCACTTGCATAGAATAATAACTGGGCACTGCTAAGAAAACAGCCAACTAAAATTTAATCTGCTAAATTGGCAACCAGCCTGATTTAGTTTTCTTCACTGTATGCCAGATACCAGTATTTTTATTTTATTTTTATTACAAAACCTCGTGGGTTTTGGGGGTTTATAACTCATATTTTTAAGCACTACAGTCCAGTTCTGTCCATCTAGATTTGATAATTAGATAGCCCATGGTATCACAGAATTCCCTATGACTGAAGTCAGTGCAGGAGCATTGGTGGCTCGCTGAGTGCTCTGTGTTGTTGAGAAAAGGATCTTCTGAGACCTGCTCACAAACAAAGCAGAACTAATCAATCCCTCTTGGACAAGCTGATTACCTGGAAATCAATCAGTCAGGGAGCTTGTTCTGCCGGCCTTCAGGATATGAGCAAATACTAAATGTAACTTCCAGCAACAGCAGCACAGAAAGCACATCTGTGAGGCAAATATCTGTAATGCAGATACAGAGAGCACTGAAGCACAGAAGTTCTTGTTACTGTCCCAAAATACTCTGCTGTGACATGGGAAGCACAGACATTTCTGTTCCATCAGTCAATGTCTCACAGCAACTAATTTTCCACCAGTGATCAGGAAGCTCAGAGCACTCTTTCATCAACACCCAGGGAACTGAACTAGGTCCTGGTGCAGAACACTTTGCCCTCCTGCTAATGCAGTTTGTGTTTCAGATTCTGTTTGTGACAAGCTTTGAATTCTGTTTGGGTTTAACATGGCATTACAGCTGCTGGGTGTTTCACTCTGTTACTGCCAGGTCCAGAGATAGCACAACCTGGGAAAGGAAAACAAGTGCCTGCAGCAACTGATTGACAGGCCTGAAACACCTGGGAGAAGACCATCACACAAGAAATAATGGCTTAGAGAAAAACAAATTAGGGGCCGATTTATATTCCAGGAGACATTTTATTGCCTGCCACTCTCCATCCCACTGAAATATTGTGATGGATTAGGGTGACAGAAGAGAATTGCTAGGTGCTGGTAATGACAATTTGAACAACGAGGTGAAGGAAACACACCATGCTCTGCCTCTCTCCAGAACACGGTGAGCTTATTGTGCAGGGAATGCAACCCATTAGTCACTGGAGGCACCTCAAGGTATGTTGTTTCTCTCTACAGTCACACTGTGGGCATCCTTAACCCCCATTCTGGTGAAGTTTAAGGGCTGTATTCTAAGGTCAAAAATTAAGAGGGAATTGAAGACTGAAGGCATTCCAAATAGCATTAGGAAATAACTGTACTAAGATCTTCCATTCGATACCAACCCCCCTAAAATTAATGAAAATATCTAGAGCCATGTGAACAGAGCTTTTCTGCCAAAGGAAAGTGGTAGCTGAAAAGGGATGGGAAGACTGGGCTAGGCATGCAGTGTAGGTGTAAATTGAGTCATGGCTTTCCTATAGTATCAGTGGCCATGATCCAGCCTGGCCTCAGGTAGTGTGTTACCATGACAACTTGTCCAAAAAACCCAAAAGTGGAGAGAGGAATCAGAAAAGAGAAGAGAACCTTTGTTTTACAGCCCACTGTCACGAAGGGAGATGATTAGAAGTGAGTCAGAATTCCCAAAGCAATGGAGCTGTTAGTGGTAGTCCTGAGACCTCTCAGATCTATCACAAGAGGTCCTAGGACTGTCATAGAAAAGAGGAAATCTTTCATCAGACTGGGAGATTTCCAGGGGTTTCAGGGTGCTTCCATAAAAAGCCTGTATCCCCTCCATCAGCCTGGCTTGCTCCACACTGAGTCTCTGACACCTGCTGGCTTGTCACTAGAGGGGACAGAGGTTTTCCGTGCCCATACTGCTCAGTGTGCACTATGAGATGTAGCTTCAAGCACAGGCGTTCTGAAGTGAGGTTCAAAATGTCACCCTTGAAAGGAATCCTCAAAAGCAGAGGATTTGAAAAGGAAGATGTGCTTGTCAGGTAAAACTGTGGCAGCTGCTGACACACAGCAGCTGGAAAAATAAAGGACATGATGTCTTACCCTCATCTCAGGGGCCCAACCCTGGCACTGTCCAAGCACTGAGCTTGTTTCACTTCATCCTGCCAAAATTAGAGCGTGAAGAAGAACAGGAAAAGAAATTCAGGGAGAAATCCAACAGCCTGTGGGCAACTCTTCAGGAACCAGCCACCTTCATGCTAGGGAACTCCCTGTTACGTTTCCAGGGTTAGCCCAACAATGGTGTTTTATTCTCTACAGTTACCTGAGTTGGGTCAAGCTACCAGTTTGCCTTATAATGCTCAGCAAAATCAGAAGCCTTTTGGAGGGGATTCCAATATTGGATTTGAAATCAAGAAAATGCCCCAAATACCTGGACAGTGGAGAAACAGATGGAATTTCTAATGTTTCATACCCATTTAAATCACAGTTCTACATATAATACTTTACATGTTCACCAGTAACCATTAATAGAATTTTCATTAGGAGATTTCATTAATGTAAAAGAAAAAGATCCAAAAATGTATTAACTGAGTTGCAGGTGTACCGTGAGGTGAGAGAGCAATTATCAAGATCATTATTATAGTACATTAGTGTCTAATGGTGTGTGATAAGGATTGTAAAGTGCCCACTGTGTACTTAGCTATCTTTCAGCTGACATTCAGAGACAAAAAAAAAATTATCTGTATTGTACGTATATGCTGAATGAATGAGAAAATAAAGAGCAGCATCAAATGCTTACAGATGTAGAGCAGAAAACCAACACACAGACAGAAAAAAATTAAATGCTCTTTCATTTTTATAAACAGCAGTGCCAACTTTGGACAAGATGACCCATAAGAAGGTGCTGAGATGGTGTCCTCAGTCAAGCAATTTCTGTTTCCTAGGGTGTCTTAAAAAAAAAAAAAAAAAAAGGAGTGTGTGTGTGTCCATGCACACACATGCACAAAGGACTACCATTTTTATATGCAATTTTTAAACAAAATGCGTTTCTCCCACCACAATTGACTTTTTGAGCAAAAGATGTTTGGCTGAATCAATTTAAACAGCAACATGGAGTTTGGCAGCAATCCATTTCTGCTGAGATTAAGCCAGCTGCTACCGAATCCATTGATCCTTTTAGCTATTGATTTGTTAATTTAATAAAAACCGAAGTTTTAGAATGTGAACAAATTCACAGTGCTGAGGAGACAGGATTTTGATAAGCTCTGCTGCCAGACTAATCTAGCAACACTGTCAAATGAGAAAATCACACATGATTTAAAATATTAAAGATTTCCAATGTGGCAGATTGCTTAAAATACACCTCTAAATAGAAATGCGCCCTGTTAGAAAAAAGCTCTCATAATTAAAAATGTATAATTTTAAAACAGCAGATCTGCTCCCTTTGTCTTCTATATATCAATACTAATGATTAAAGCCGTTTTACTGCACTTAATGCTCCTATTTACTTTGAAAAGTCAAATTATCTTTAGGAGAAAAGAACAGATTCTATTCTTATTATGAGGAAAATTGCGACAACTTCTAACCAAGGATCAGGTTCTCCCTGAGACAGCTCCACGCACACCAGTCCTTCATTGTGCAGCTCTCAGCTTTTATTCTCAGTCAAGAGCATTTCCAAACGGGCTGAGAATCCACAGCCTAAACATGCCGTGCTCTGAGCAGATACACAATCTGTATCCCTGGCACTGGGATCTGCTGTCTTGTTCCCTCCTTGAGGCATTGCTGCCATTAGGGTGCCCTCGTTTCCTCATTAATTCAATTCCCATAAATGAACGCTGGCGACTCAGAGGGCCACAGCTATGGCCGCGTAATAGGACTGCCAAACTGACAGAGTGACCTCTCCTGCCCATGGTGTTTAGAGCAGATCAGCAATTCACCACCAAAATAGATTTCTCCCCGGAAAAATGCTAGTTGCAGAAAACTGATGTTTGGGGAGGGGTGGAAGACGATGTAACAAATCCGCAACAACGTGCCTGTTTTCTTGCCAGCTGTCCTGAAGAACTCGCTGGGGATCAACAACTTCAGCGTCAAATGCTGCCCGGACAGAGGTACCTCACAACAGCTTAAAGCAGCTCCGAGGTGAAATTCTCTGTGGACTGCAACAGATTGAGGTCCCCTAATACCAGCATGAAACTGAAATAAGCAAAGTATGTGAGAAATTGTAAATAAAGCTCTTGAGGAAAGTAAGTCTACCACTTGCAATTCTTATTTCCTTAACAAGGATTAGCTACAACATTGGTCATTGCTCAGTTTAGCCTTCTGCAACACTGATAGATGGCCACTGTCAACTGCATCTACACTAAAGAACAAGGGTAGAGTTGCATCAGTAAACCTTGACAAAACAGAACAAGGAATGGAGGAAAATCTAACAATGCATGATAAACTCAAGCTTTATCATGGGCTTTCTGAGGAAAAGGTGAACAGAAGCCTTGACATGGCCAGGCTTTGGCTGCTCAAACTCTTCTCAAAAAATCTGTAGTTGCCACAGCTGAAAAGCACATTCCAAACGCACCATTCTACCCACACAGGCAGTTTCTATGGTTTTTAATTACTGATGAAGGTTCCTAGGCACTAGATGGGAAATGCAAGTTTCTCTTTAAATGGGTTTCACGACTTCATTGCAGTCTTTTCTGAACTTTCTTCCACTGCAACAAAGAGGAGATGCACAAAGAATTGTAGGGGAAAATTAGCAAGGACGCACATTCTCTCCTCCAAAAATTAAACCAGAAAGTGTGAGAACAGGGGGAACAGCCCCTAGACAACTTCCACCCACAAAAGTTGTTTGCTTTCCTCATGGCCTAACTATTGCTTTAAGACTTGGATCATTCTTATTCTAGCTAATGTTTACAGTCTCCATATAATATATCTATGTAGTATTGTTATGAGGTGTATAAGATATAGAGGAAAGATGAACATCTTCCCGCTCTACAATCTGCTAATAGTGCCAGAATTCAAAGAGCAGTCTCCTAGGCGCCCAAATGAACAGTTTGAAATAAAACATTCACGTGCCATGCCAGCAGGCTGAGAACATTATTTAATGAAAAGAAAGAGCAACAAAGAATTAATACATCACTGTTGAGACAAGAGCACCTCGATAAAGGAACTTTGCACATTTTCCATTCCATACATGTTTGCTCTATTACTCTAAACATGAACATGGGTAAAGAGCACAACAGACAGGTCAAATTCAAGGAAAACTTCATGTTTGTAGAGGGACATGGTGTGAAATTATGGAAAATGCCAAAGCCCATAAAATCTGGGTAAGTATTAATGCGAGTCTTGAGGAAATCCATACACATACAAATATTCACTGGCCATGAAGTTTCAGTCTCAACAGAAGTAACCCAAGGTCAAAGCTATGAATGGTGTGCAGCCTGTGCAATAAAAATGTAAATATCCTTCATTCTATGGAACCACAAATGTGTTTAGCTACACTGTGCAACTGGTCATCAGCACAGCAAGGAAGAGAGGGATGAGTCTGTTCTTCACAGACAGGCACTGCAGATACTGATTACCAGAACTGTAGAAAATCAGCTCTTGCTGTTACAGTTTTTCCTGTAGATGGGCACATAACCACATCCACAGACAAATCTGCATGGATCAAAGAAAACAAGGAAAAATAAAACTAAAGGTAGACCGCTTATTCACAGGCATCGGTAGTGAATAGAGGATTGACAAAACACCTGAAACTATTTTGAACTAATTAAAAAAAACATTTAAAAGCTATGTTCTATTTTTCTATCTCAATTTATTTGTTGTTTTGTATTGGGACAGTGACAGGTTGGTAATGTGACATAATCAAAGCAGCTTTCCACGGGGCTTAAAGTCAATTTCCCTTCCTAGTCTTGATCCAATTTAAAATATATTGTCCTTTTCAGTGAAAATCTACCTTAACATGAAGACGGCTAAAACTGATAGTCATGCCAAACCCTAAATACTCCCAGACAAAAAGGTTTATATTTCAAGCTCTGCACTGCAGGAGCTGTTCTTTCTGGAGATCTTTAAAGGAACTTGAATGACATCAACTTGATGCAAGACTGAGCTTTTTGCACATCTGCCTTAGCAGCTCCAACCATGAACAACCATGAAACATTCAGTAAATTCCACTGATGTGATTAAATCAGACACAAGTTGGGTTTTATTTAGCTGCCTTCAAACTTGATGAATCCCAGAGCCATCACCAAGAAAATAAACAGTGTGATTGTGAAATGAAGTAGTAGATGCTGTACACTTATCCTGCGCTTCTATAGCTCTTGGAACACTAAATGTACTTAGGATGGGTTATTAATGTGAGAATATTCCAGTATTCCCCTCATTCTTTCAAAAAAGCCATTGGTCACTGCTACCTTTTGTGTCTGAAGGAGATAGGACATTATCTTACCTACTAAAGAATGGTGACTAAAATAATGTTACATCTTTTAGCACTTCATCCCAATAATAAAACTGAGTTCTGGTGTCATCCTAGATGACTAGGACAGGATGATTCCTGTACCTGATTCTTCAGCACAGAACAAAAAAAGTCTAGAAACTAAACTTGAAGCATAACAAAGAATTAAAACTTCAGATACTTAAATTTAATCCGCAGTTTGCAGGAGAAGTGGTCAACAGATTTTCTTCCAACAGAAATTAGTAACTTCAATAGATACTTTTCAGAATCAATCTGGCTAGTTCTGTTGTAATAGTTAATGCAATTACAATAATAGGTTTTAAATGGGTTTATATTTCAAGTATGATTGTGCTGAATTGAATTATTCCCTACTTATCACACAAATATTGGATGAACATTCCTCATTTTCAACCCACACTTTTAAATTGATTTCCCTCCACTTCAGCACGATTAAATTTCTAAAATAAAGCAGGCAGATACTTCACACTCTCAAGTGCTGTCACAAATAGTAAATCTTCTCTAGAATGTAAAAATAACTGCAGTAAGTCCAACCTCTCTATACTAATATGCCAATGTCACATAGCTGAGGAAGTCTGCAGAAAATTATCTGTTCTCACAACCAGAATTTCACTTACACAAAACAATGCCTTTTTTTCTGTTTTTTTTTTTTTTTTGCTTTCCACTTAGACATATTTAATTGTTGATGAAATTTTGTTAAGCATGTTTAAGGTGCTACGGAAAAGAAGAATAAAAACGGGTATAAACCAATGTAAGAGGGGCTGGATAATGATTTTCTCCTCAAACAATATGCAATGACCAGTTTTACTTCTTGATTCAAGCACAACTGGATGACTAGGGCTCAAAAATTAAGTAAGAGTCTGGTGGACACTTAACAATGACAACTGGAAAGCAACAGCAAGAAAAAAATAAGTCACTTCTAATAAAGATGATCAAGACCTTTGGATCTGTACACAGAGGTTTTCCTTACAGCTTTCTTCATGGTTTGAAGGAGGGACAGCATCATAAACTGGGAAAGGCCACAACCAACAAGAAACAAAACTCCACTATCGTACAGAACCTGTACAGGACAATTGTCTGCATTCTTTGACAATCGAATATTGCTGGAGAATCAGACCTTGTAGGAAAATTGACAGAATCATGTTTGGATCTGTTTTTAAATGCTCTGCACAAGCAATTGTAATAATAATTCTTAGTAACAAATCTGAAATAAACAATGCATATGTTTCCTGTAATAAAATATACCTGTGTTAGATACTGAGAAAGGTCTGTAAATTATATCTTGTTTTATCATGCCCTGCCATCTTCCCAATGAGAATGAAAAACCCCCAAATCCTAAGTCAATATATCTTATTATTATATGCCAGAAACCAAAGCAGGAATCATTCCTAATTCTGTTTCTAAGTTGCAGGAAGCGCTGTAGTTCATTATGTTCACCTTGTTTTTCACAGTCAGCTGCTAGAGGTTACAGTTTTCCAATATGTTTGTTCTTCTCTTAGAGTCGATGTTTATAAGGCCAGAGGAAAGAGTGGCTGCTCTGCTGTACTTTGAAAAGGAGCAGATGCTCTCCAGACCACAAAGATTATTGGTTACATGGACAGAGGAGAGGGAGAACTAAAGCTAAGACACCACAACCCCAGGGCTGAACACTGTTAAAACTTTTATTAGTTCCACATCCTCCAGAAACTCATTATCTGAAATAACATTTGATATTTCAAAAGAGTCACAGGGAGCATAAGAGTCTCTCTTACTTTCTCTCCTTTTACATTTTCATGAAGAGTCTAAGTGTATTCAGTTTTAATAATACATTTTAAATTTTGTTGTTTGTTTGAGGAAGATGTTTCAATTCAGTATTGCCTGTCAATAAATAGAAAACAAAAATAATTCTTGATTCATAGAATTCCCAAATAATTCAAGTTGATCAGATACAATTTGCCCTTGATAATTTCATGATGGTTGTACCAAGCAACTTCTTGTTCTCATGTGCCTGGGTGTGGTTTTCAGGGGATTTCTCTGCAGTATTCATATGGCTTGGCCTGGATACTCTTAACTTTGTCTCTCTTGAAGAGGGGTGTGACATTTCCTCTCTTCCAGTCACCAGTAACCTCCATGGAGCACTGTGACCTTTAAAGGTGTCAGTAGCTTCACTAGGACCTTGCCCAGCTCCCCTGAGTGCTTCCAGTCTGGTCTCATGGGCCACTCTCTAGTGAGTTTAAGTGCTCCCTAACTCGGTTTTCCAATACTTTGGATGATGTTCCATTCCCACTGAGGCTCAGCGACTTGGGAGGCTGAAGAGTAGACAGTGCCAGTTAAGACCAGTAGAAAAAAACCCCTGGCATTGCTCTCTTCCATCTTTATGTAATAACGATATTTTCAACTTCCTATCCCATCTGACTCCAGAAAGTCCCTCTGACTTACACTGACACTCCCCAGGCAGCTTAAATGCTCTACCACTGTTACATTCCGCCCCCTGCCCCCCCCAAATTTCTCACTCACTCTGAATGGCAAAAAGCAATTCCCTTCTATCCTATAAAGTGACACATGCATGGATTTGTTACCTAACCAAACACTACAAGACACAGACTAACATTAGGAATCAGCTCGTTTGTTTCCTTGAATACTTGTGTTTTTCAAGCCAGTCTGGACTATAAATATTTTGGTCACATCCTACCATCTGCACTGGCAACAGCAGCAGCTCACAACCTCTCCTCAGCTGCTTGCATGCTCAGAACCCTCTTGACACATGGCATTCCTAAGTACTATGAAGTATGTCACACATGCCAAGTTTGAGATTCTCTGAGCTAAATTTTATAATTTGCTTCACTACAAGCAAAAGAGAGGCCAGAGAAACCCCCTTATCCAATCTGTTAATTTCCTACTCTGTACTTCCAGTGGAGAATGTCTGATTTACTATGGTTGAGTTTCTTTGTCTAATCTTACAGAAAATCATCAACATCCATCTGTTTATGCCCCACATTTAAGTGACTTCTCTGTTCACTGAACGTGAGCCACCTTCTGTGGGATGCAAAGCAGAACGTTTTTTATTACCCAATTTTTTAAATGCCCACAAAGTTTCATGGTGATTCAAGAGACTGCAACAACTTCATCCTTCGCTTGAATTATTCGTGGCCGTATTTTGTGAGAGCAATAGTTGTCACCTCTNTTTGTGAGAGCAATAGTTGTCACCTCTAAGAGATAGATAGATAGATAGATAGATAGATAGATAGATAGATAGATAATGTAGTCTTCTGTTATCAACTTCCTGATGTAGCTGAAGCACTCAATACACTTCAGATTCATGGAGGTGGATTTGTGATTTCAATTTTTTTTTAATGACTTATTTAGATTTAATTTCAGTGGTTTCACTTTTTCTAGCAAATTGTGCATTTAATTCCAATAAATTTCCAGTCACATTATTATCATTGATAAAGCAGAGGTAACAGCTGCCACCCAAAGACAGATTCACTGTCCTGAAAATACACACAGATTATCCCCTACCCTTTATTTAAATTGCAAAGAAAATTCAGGGATGTAATTAAAATTTATATAATTACCTTTTAGAATCAGGAAAAAAAAAACATGTGAAGCAATAATGTTGGTGATAAAAACTCCAGAAAAACTATAAATACTTTAATCCCCATTTTTCAAAACAAATAGCAATTTTCCGTCTAAATTGTTAACTTATCAAACATTTTGTGTTTTATATTCTGATATATGTGAGATGTTCTAAATAAAGTATCAACGTTAACAACACATGAAAAATTTTGATTCAGAAAACCAACTATGTGCAAAAGACAAGTATGAAGTAAGCCAAAATAAGATATATTAATTTTAAATTATTTAAAGTATTCAAAAAATTTATAAGTCATTTGATTATAATACATTTTTTCTGTTAGGATCCTATAATGAAATTTCACAGATTTAAGATGGATCCATTAAAAAAAAAAATCAATTCTGTATTTTTATTGTTCTATTAAATTAATTTTTTGCAGCTGTCCTAAGATAACTGAACAATAAATGCTTTTGTTCTGATTTATAAAGGAAAGCAGATCCAAACTCTTCTCTGCAACAGGAAACCAGCATTTGATCAGGTTGGTGGGCACTGTGCACCCCCAGCTCTCTGGTTTTATGCTAAAAGGAAGCTCATACTGGGAGCTTGGAGTGCAAGGAAATGGTTCTAATCTTGATCAGGGCAGAGTCCTCCCTTCTGGTCCCACATATTCCCAAAATTGCCAAGTGCCTCGAGCTGGTCTTGGTAAAAACAGGCATCCTGAGTCATTTTGCTTTGGAAAAGAATGATCAGCTTCCTTAATGGGAATCTATTTTAATCAACTACCAGAAGACCTGAAGCTAAGATCATTCTTTTCTTTTGCAGGAACCACCGAAGCCTTTGTGCAGGTGACAAGTGCAAGAGGAGTATTTCATATACGGGGATCATGAATAAACTCCTTCCTTTCCCATTGATTCCTAGTGAGCTTGGATTTCATTTTAAACCAGTTTCAAAGCATGACAGCAGTGGAAAACACAGTAACAAACATCATTTAATCATGAAACGATGTTCTGAGGAGCAATGAAAGCATTACTTTTATTTTTGCTTCCTGATAAAGGGTGGAGAGTTGATCCTTGCTGCACGGAGAGTTTCAGTAACAACACCACCACCAACAAAAAAGCCTGTTCTTTTCTCCTGGAGAGGGTGGCACTCTAAACCATGGCCAGATTGGAACTCTCAGGAGCTGTCTGCAGCTTTCTGCCACGGTTCTCCTTTATTTATGACACCTGCTGCTGTCCTGTTATAGCACAGGCACAGCAGGAAACACGAATGAAAGGAAGAGGCACAAACACGCCCGGCTGGATTGTGTTTTCCCAGAGGAGCAGCAGGAAATAAAAATGAGAGGGATTATATTGCCACTTGCCCTGAGGCAAAATGTTAATAATGGAGGAAACAGCCTTATGCTTTCCTCTCCCAAGGGGCAGGAAAAGGGATCTTTCATCTGGGGAAATTGAGCTTTTTCTGTCCCTAAAGGTGGCTCAGTAGCTTATAAACACATATTACTGCATGGGGTAGTTACAATAGCAACATGTAATATAAGGACTACATTTTTGTCTCAGAAATGAGGTGCTCTTGCCTTCCAAGGTGGCATCAAAGCTAATCCATAAGTGGGGGTTTTATTCCAGGACAGCTTTTTTACTACAGCAAGTTCCTTTTTTGCCTTGATATTGCAAGATTTTCACATCAGATAAGAGCTTAGAAAATAAATACCATGGTCTGTTGTCTGTAATTTTTAATCCGGAAACGTATCTCAATGGAACGTAAGAATTAAATTAATTTTTAGATGACTAAAGTTGACAAGCTTAAGTCTAGACACTGAGAAAACAGAGTTTAGCCAATCTTTCACTATACCATTTTTTCAGTTGTCATTCATCTTTCCACAAATGGCACCAAGCTAGTGACTATGAATTTTGAAGGAGGTACAAATAAGGACTGTGTGTTCTTTTTTTGGTGATAAAACCAGAAAACATGCAGCAGCAAAGGCATGTTCCTGATATCATCCCTAGATCAAACAAAAATCATCTCCCTATTTCATGACAGTAAATCATTGTCAAATATTCATCTTGAAATACTAAAACAGAAGAAAATGAATCGGATATGACAACGGAATTTCCTCACCGTGAGAGATTTAGAATGACTGTAGAACACACCATGCTTTACTGTCCCAAATAATCATTGCTGTCTCCAGCAAATCTGTTGATAGGAAATATTTTAGCACCTTTGCTACCCCTTTCTGTACTCAACAGGCACTTCTGAAATTACAGACATAAATGAAGCCCTTAGGATCAATGCAGTTTACAGGATTTTTCATTTCCTCTGCACGGCTTTGGGTTGTGGCAACTTCTTTCCTCATACTTAAATTATACTTCCAGTTTAAGAACACGTGTACCTGACTCTCTATCAGTATTAAATGGAATTATGAATATTTATTGCTGAGAGAAAAGTTCTTTGACTATATTAATCCCAGTGAGAAAAGCTACTGACTTGTGTCCAGCTATTAAAGCTGATTAAACTACAAAAGGTTCATTTTCCCTACCAAGGAATCACAAGGAATCTAAAACAACTCCACCTCCAAAACTACAGTAAAACCTCCTATTTAAACTCCTTAGCAAGATTCAAATTTATAGGGGAAAAAAGAAAGAACCAACGCACCCCCCCACCCCCCCAAGAATACCTTTCTTTTATTTGTATATTTTTTTCAATCTGTTTGTTTGTTTTCCAAAGAAAGCGATAAGAACTGTCCATTAAATTGAATCCAGGCTTGCCAAGACTAAGTCTTGACACCTGACTTGACACCTGAGGATGCTACAGAAGTTTAAATTCTGTTCTCAGAGAATGAAGAAACATATGCCGGAGAGATGGCAGCCACCCACATACAGAAGTGAGACAATATTGGTAATTTTTCACATGTTTTCCAATCATGCTAGTGGCTTTAGTCCTTATAAAGGATTAGAAAAACAAAGCAAGTTATGGGCAAAATATCTGCTCTGCTTAGTCTACAGCAATTAAACTAAGCCAGCCAAATAACATAGAAAAACAGAATACATATATTCAAGTACAAAGAAAATCTCTAACATACAACATACTGACCTTGCAGCAAAAACACCCATGTTTTCTACTAACTGGAAAGGCTCAGCTGCTGGTTCAGATACAGACATCTAAAGTCGGATATGATGAATCTCACCCTGCTAGATTAGAAAGAAGGACTGGTCATTCAGTTCACCCTCCTGATAAATGACTATTCCAGAATCAGAGATATATAGCACTCAGGAGCCAAATAACTACTGGCTATAGGCTCGTGTCTATTGTTGACGGGCCAGAATAATTCACTGCAGCGTCTCTGCACCTGCCTCTGATCCTAATAGTGAAAAAATCCGATAAATCTGTTTTCCCTGATAGCAGCATTGTATTTTGGAATTCCATTCTAATACAGGTAGAGCCCACAGTGCTCTCTGTCTCCTACACTCTGCACAGCTGGCTCTGCCCTGGGCTGCCGCCCTGTCCCCACCCAGCTGCTGCCACACCACGGAGTCCTCATCCAAAAACTGCCACTCCTGGGCGTCTCTGGAGGTGTTCAAGCCCAGTCTGGGTGAAGCTCTGAGCAATCTGGTCTGGTAAAAGGTGTCCTGCCCATGGGAACAGGATGATCTTTATGGTCCCTTCCAACCCAAACGTTCCTACAAGTCTGTGATCTCAGTAATCACACCAGTACAGATGGTTGAAAATTTGCAGCTGCCAAAATAATTCAAGATTTCACTTTACTCTTTTGCCTTTTCCTGCATTACACATGCTAGCAGAAAACCTTTCAGCAGCCATACTTGTTTCTTTGCTCATCCTTGAAAACCCACTTAAGTAAATATATGTTCTTTGATGCTCAGTGCTATCCATTACAGAGCTGCAGCACCATAAAGCTGAGAGGACTCTACTACATTCATCAGGAAATTTGGATTCTGAAGTGTATCTTTTTTTTCTTCTTATTCCCATGGGGAAAAAAAACCTGGCAGAACTACTTCTTGCATTTATCCTCCTGTGCAAGTCAGAAGAGGAAGTGATGATAAAGTGTATTTTAGAACATTAGAAAATGTAGTTTGAAAAGCATTTCTCAGATCTATAGTTCATAATGAAGTGTGCAGAATGATGATAAGGATGAGCTACCCTGAATAAGTACTAATTTCATTCCTCCTTATCTGTCTCTTTTCCATGTCATGGCATCAATTTCAGGTTACGATTACCTAGATAAAATCCTGCCCTTAACACCCTTCAGCATTTTGTGTGTGTTTGTGTGTGTGCAAAGCAATTACAGAGAAGATCATTTGTTTTCTTTTGAGTACAATCTCCATGCCTAAGGCACCAAACTAATGAATGAAACAAAAAGTTCACAGAATGAAAAACTGCAAGAATTTATGTTGCTGACTTAATTTATTATGAAAAAAAAAAGGGGAAA
This sequence comes from Mohoua ochrocephala, assembly GCA_013398855.1. Taxonomy (NCBI): domain Eukaryota; kingdom Metazoa; phylum Chordata; class Aves; order Passeriformes; family Acanthizidae; genus Mohoua; species Mohoua ochrocephala. The sequence goes on along the minus strand of VZTA01018462.1, from coordinate 19,668 downwards.
AAATTGGGAAAGTGAAGAAGAAACAGGAAGAACTAAAGAATTAAGCATGTGTTGTAAGACATCTTGAACAAAGGATCGTGATTCTTTCCAGACAGAAATGGGCAGAGAAAGGATTGCTCAATTTGATGAGAAACCAAATAATTAATTTCTAAGACACTGGAAAGCTGAAAAGGAAAAAAAAAATTAGCTTGAAAACACAAGCTGTTGTTTGGTTGTTTTTTTTTTCTCTTGCCAAGTGATTCTAATGGCACGAGCAAAGCGCTAGAAAATTCTGGATTTTCTGGAAGAAAAAGCTGTTGTATGTGGATGTAGAACAATCCTATTCGGGTCTGATGGCATTTGCAGCCACTCCAAATGCCTGCAGGTCGGATATGCAAGGTAGATGCTGCCAAAAAGGGAAAGTCCTGTGTTTCTTTCCTTTCCTCTCTCAACTTGGCCACTTGGAGCAGCCTCCTTCCTTGTGTGAGATTCAATTATGAGTGAGTTGGATCAGCCTGAAGAGTTAAGAGAAAAACTCCGGGGTTTGACAGGTTCACTTTGTGTCAGCAAATGGCAGAGCTGATCTCATTCGCTGGGTGGTTGCCAGACTTACTCCAGGTGGCTGTGAGGCTGGGACAGGAGCATGTGGCTGATGAGACAGGCCATGGCTTTAGGCAGACACACAGCTGGACTGGAATAAGGGCACTGTGAAGTGCAATTTGAATTTTTCTGACCTACACAGTTCCTGTGCATGAGTCACCACAGGTATCATCCCCAGGGAAGGCATCAACACGAGTCGGGCCAGGGGTGCAACCCCGAAGCTGGATCCTCCTTGTACCAGCTGCACCCGGCTACAGTTGTGACAAATATCTGAAAGAAGGGGTCAGAAAATCCCACCAGGGATATTTGTGGAGCTGGGTGGACTCAGATCCAATGCACAGCTGAAGTAGAGAGGGTACAGTGAGGGCTCAAAGGGCAAAGACAAAAACAAATCAGGAAAGTGGAGGAGGATGTGGCTGAATAACAATTTTGGGAAACGTGCCTGTGGCTGGGAGCCAGTGGAAGAGGAATGCCGAAACAGGGCACGGAGGGCTTATGTGTAAGGAAGGGAACTCTGATGGGAACAGAGGAGGAGAACTGCTGGAGTGTGTGAAGAGGGATCTGGACCCAAATAACACAACCTGAGATGGGCACTGGGACCTCCTGCATGGAGACAGGGTTTGGGAATGAAGAGAGCCAAGGAAGCTCTCAGGTCTCAGTTGGAAGGGCAGGATGGCGGCAGATGCTGAAGAGATCAAGTCAGCAGAGCAGGTGGACAGGGACTAAGGAATGCACACCTACACGTGCACCTCCTTATCCACAAACATTAGGATGCCGCTTAGAAATCCAAAGCCTCCTATTTTAGTTCCAACTAACTGATGGAAACCACTGAGCTGCTTGTTTTCATTTCAGAAGAATATCCAACAGAGAGGGGCAACCCCCACTGCTCTCCATTACTCCCAAAGGAGGTGGAAGGAGGACAGAGCAGAGCTGAGACAGAGGGGACAGCAGGTCTTGGTGACATCAGCGACATGAACAGCCAGATGAGCGTTTTGCTCTCCTGAATTTGCTTTCCTCCTAGAATCAGCTTCCTCCAGGCTATATATGGAAATCGGTGAGGAATAAACTTAAAATAGCAACAGCACAATGGTCTGGTGAAACATGACTTAATAGGATAAATAAATTTTAAAAAATTATTTATCTTGCTGATATTTTTGATTACAACAAGAACAACTGACTATTAATGGCAATATAATCTGTCAAAATTTGCCTTCTGTATATCTGTAAGTGTAGGAAATGAGCCTCACAGGGTCTTTTTGATTGATATAAATTCAACTCCAATTAACTAGGCATCTTTATGGCTTAATATAAAAGTTTTCTCCTATATATTGATATAAATTTAAATTTAGTAATAAATATGATTGATGCATTATTAATAAGATCCTGCATTGTGATAAAAAAATGCATACACTTAAAGATTACAGATTCAGTAAGCAGAAAAAACCCCAGATTTTCATACAAAATATAAACAGATTTTCTCTCATTCTCAGATGAAATCAAATGCCACAGCAAGCCAGAAAAAATACTTTTAACAAGTTATGCTCACCAATAGGAAAGCTCTCATAAATGGAAGGTTTCTCACTGATTTTACATACTCTCTGAAATATCATTAAGCAAATTGTGACTGCCAAAGTAATAAACCTAAGTACCCAGAACACTTTGTACACATAACATTTCTAGTTACACAAACCTAACAGCACATCCAAGGGGTTTATTGGTCTCCTCCGTACATATTAAGGGGGGAAATTTGCTGTCCCCCATGCACTCACTCCCCATGAAACTGTAAATGAGAGTTGCAATTATCCAGTAATGCAATATGCAAAACCAGACTCATAAATGCATTACACACAAATTCACACCAACACATTCCCAAATACATTCAGGAAGGAATGGGAAAAGACCTGCAGGCTGTTTGAACCATTTAAATCCAGCAGCATCTCCAGACAGCCAAAGAATCCAGAGAGCCACAGGGATATTTGCTCTACAGAGAAGCTCTGTCCCCTCGAGCCGTGTCTGGCACAGCCCATGGAGCAGCAGGAATTTCCACAGTCAGAGTGTGGAGTGAATGTAGGACCCTCCTCCAGCTATAAAACCTTCCCAAAATTAGTGCGCTGGGGCTGTAAGCACCAGGTTTATAACACAGTACTGATCTCAAGGCTATTGAAGTCAAAGGGAGCCCTTCCATTGATTTTGTATTAGCTTGGGTTTAGTCTCCTAAGTCAACTCATTGGCTAGACAAGCCAGACAAAAGCAACAGGGTGTTAGATGTAGAGTTCAAATAGAAGATTTTGGGTTTAGTATAGATTTTGGATGCAACAGAATGCTTAAGACAGACATCTTAATTTTTTAGAAAACAATTTTCTCACTTTTACTCGTTTAAAAGATCAGTTGGGATAATACTGCAGCTGTAATAAGCCCTGTACTTGCTTTGTTGTTTGCAGGAGTTAATGTAGTAAATGCCGAAGAAAACCAAGCAATAGGAAAATATATTTACAATTGGCCTTTTTTTTTTTTTTTTCCCCTGAATCCATAGGGCTGAGACTTATTTTAAAGTTCATGCTAGTATAGGCTCTGTGTTGATACAATTTTTACCATCACGATTTGTGGCTTACAAAAATGCAGAGAAGCCTGGTGATATTAAAAATGTGTTCAGAAGAGATTTTCTGAAGGCTTCTTTTCCTCTGATTCAAGCCTTGATTAAAAATGATTGGGTTCATGGCATGTTTATTCCCACTCATTTATTAAACAGACAAATCCTAATTGGTGTGTGTGCATTCTTAAAGGATGTTATGAGGAAAAACACTTTTCTGTAACCTGCCTCTTGCTACAAAATGTTCTGGCCATTATGTCCAGCTCTGAGCTCCTGGGCAACTGGCTTCAGTCTCCTTTCTGCAGGTGGTTTCAGCCAAATGACCTTGTCCCCTCAACTACAACATCTCCAAAGTGTTTCGTAAACATCTTGTAATTATCTCAATAATGGGATTTGCTCCTTGTAACAGATATATGGGTTTTTTTGTAAATAATCAGCCCAGGAGTGTGCCTGCACAGTCCTGATCTTTTCAGCTGCTCAGAGGTAAACACACAGATGGGAAGAAAGATCAGGCTGCTGTAATAATTAGCCTTGAAAATTCTGAGCAGGTAAAATGCACCAGCAGCATGTACTGAAAATAAAAACACCAACGGGTTTCAGAGAAAGTTCAGCTTCTCCTGGTGCTCCTGAAAATTGTGTCAAGCATCAATCTGTACCTCTAAAATCTGGCTACTCAATAACTGCTTCCTGAAGATTTTTGGAAAGATATATATGCACATCAAAGCAACTTCTGAAAATTAGTCTGGTGTGCTTTTGACAATTTTACTCTGATCTCAATTTTTACACCCCAGAAATTGCCTAAAATCCATATGCCAACTGCCTGCTTCATACAGATTTGCTATTTTTCTTTCTGCGTGCTATAGACAATAACGTCTCATGATGATGTGTGCTGTGAAGTTGCAAAACCAGCAATAACATTTTCAGAAATTATTTTAATTTGAAAATTGAAGTTCTGAATACTATGGGATCTTTAATTCAATACAACTGGTTACCTTCTAAAATGGAACCATCTGGTAACACATATTTGGCTTTTTACAGTTAACCACTGCTGTAGAAGTTTTTACACTCATAGTGTACCAAAAGGGAGGAATATACATTTGGGTATATATAAAATAACAATGGGATTTACTGGTGTTCTTTATCAAAATACACCATCAGGTGTGTCAAAAGTGCAAAAACCAATGCTTTATGTCTTGTGTAAGGCGCACATGGTGGGCAAAGCGAGGTAGAAAGCGGCTCGTTCAAAGGGTCCTTCTCTCAGAGGAGCCCTTGCAGTGCCAAGCAGCACTTGCCTGCTCGCTACTTTTCGCCTGTGCAGCGAAGCACACAGCCAGACCCACGAAGGCTGACGAGTTTAAGCGCCGCTAGAGATGAGAGATGGCCCTCAGCCAAGGAATCCCAAAAGGTGTTTTATTCGGTGGGGTTCCGGTGCCAAGAGAGCGAGGGTCTCTTGGGACAGGTAGAAAAGGGGGTCTCGAGGGGACGTGGTTACATAAAATTCAGCCAGTAAGGAGAGAGGGGAACAGGGGGTTGGGTTACATCCCTATACCTGAGACGTAACCCACCACCGTGTTAACCCAGTCAGCACCTCTGTTTGCTCAGCTACCGCAACAGTCTTGGATGAATTACAAATAGATGTGGAGTTCTATACTGAATTTGGACTTAAACTGGAATCAATAGTGAGGAATTCCTCATTACTATCACAGTGTAAACTCATCAGAGTCAGTCTTTTTTCCCTGCGAGCCTCTATAGACATTTATTTAGAGCCTCCAGCCCTTTCCAGGGGATACCTGACCCCGTACTGGCTGTTGCTCAAAACCATCCTATTTACTGCAGCCCAACGTTTATGACAAGTCACTGAGCTGCTTGGAAACTCTACTTTGCACCCTTTTCCTGACAAGAACTGTTCTTCATAAGACTTCAGCTTTGATTCCCCAAATACAACTACTTCTTGCACAGATTAGACAACCTTTAATCTATTTGATACATGCCACAGCAATCTGCACTGCTCTACTTCCTCCATCAGAATTTTGTGCAGTGTTCAAGGCAAGACAGAAGACCACAGCAAAGATATGATAAAAATTAATGAGGTAAGGAACACTAAGGGGTGAAACATCTTAGAGATTTAATTTCTTTCTATTTTGTAACCCAGTCACAGTCAGTGGATACTGGACATGAAGTGAATATAAAAGGTTGAGATGCATTCTTTCCAAAAATCATGTGGCATGTAGAGGATGCTTGTTGCTGTAAGAGCCAAAATAAGGACGGGAGTCACAATTTAAAGAAAATAATATCTTTATATCAAGAATTTTCAGAATAACTGATAAGAAAAATGTTGAGATATATAATTTCACGTTCATAAAGCTCACAGCAATTTACTTATTAGATATCCAGACCACAGCTACTCTCTGGCTGATGATACCATATCTGTGGAGAACCTCAACCTCCCTCTGAAGTGTTTGGTATTGGCTTTATCAAAAAAAGGAGGCTGGAGTGGCTGGAAGTTGTCTAAGTCAGGAGGGCAACTCCTATTTTCCTATTAAGTGAAATGTTGTGACCCAGCTACTAAGAAAATACATGAACTGTAATATAAAAATCAAGTAAGTAAAGTGTTATTATAGATGAAGACAGTTTTTCACTGAAATGGTTTTAAAATAAATGAATGTGTAATAAAGATTTAGTTTCTTACAAAAAAAAAGTGCTACAAACTGTCACAAGTACATAATAGCTAAAAATCATCCACTAGAAAAAAATGGAAGAAATTTAAGGCTTAAGTTTCTTCCTGCAAACATTGCTTTTTCCTTAACCTAATACTTTGGAGGGTCTGTTATTTAATGACATCTTTTCATCAGTCACTTGTAGTCTGAAAAAAACCCAATTGCAGCATTTACTGGATAAATAATTCTTCCCCCCCCCCTTAAAATTCTTGGTATTGATTTCAAAGGGTCCTTCTTTAGTTTGATGAAGGCTTCGTTTATTAAAATTATTCTTTGTTCTATCTTTATTTTTTAAAGGTGGGCTCTTTTTTTAAAGGTTTATAAAAACCTTTTTATCTGCCTGGTGGGCAGGCACTGAACTTACTGCAAGCAGACACATAACTCTATATTTTCAGAAAACTACTGTGAATTTTAGGAGACTCTTTAGAAGATGCTGTGGTTTAGGCATGAGCGGAGCATCCCTGAAGCTGTCAGCTGAACACCACAGGAGGGGAGCACCTGTTAGAGTGAAATTTTCACCTCTTCTGAGGATCCCTGGATCCTTCACACGTGGTGAAACGTGCCACTGACCTCTGCATTCAGGAGCAATAATCTCTTCATAAAACAGAGTGATCACATAGGGGTTTATCAACTGTAATTACTGCTCGGTAGCACAGGAAAAGAGTCTCTTAAATCAAGTTAAGAAGACCATAAATAATCAAAACACATTTTGGCTTCTAAAGAGGAACCCTCTTGCCTTCAGTCCTCACAGTAATATACACTGCTTTCTTTACATTCCATACGCTACGCAAAACAACCTCAAAGAGTAATGCCAGAAGTCAGGATTGCCCCTGATTTTTCTTTCATAATAATTTCATTTACTAACAGTCTTTAAAATGCAGATGGACATGTTTATTTTAGCTGAATTCCAGTTTGCAAACCGATCAGAACAGAAAATAAATGACACGCAGGCATCACACATTTACTTCAGTAGGAGCAAAGAGGAACTCTGAACACTCAGAATTCTGTCTCTTTATTTATTACCTGCACGTAAAAAGCGAAGTTTAATCCTTGCTATGCAACTAGAAAAGGAGTGATGAATGTAATGGATATAATCTGCTTAACATGAACAGCATTAGAGCACTAAAAAATCTCTCAGGAATCTTCAGCACAAATATGCTGCTACTAATATGGAATGCCTCAGTCACATAAATTACAGAAAGCAGGAAAACGTTTTACAACCTGACTACAAGATGATCTAACTTTAATCAAAAAGTTATTCTTAGTCTGCAGGTTATAAATGAGGTTTGTGATTTTCACTTATTTCATTTTTGACTGTGAGGCTTTTTATTTTAAAATATGGCAAAATTCAAATGACACTACAGATTTTAGGCTGATGGAAATTGACACACCTGAAAGAAAATCTGTGAGAAAAATAATGTAAGCAAGTGTATAGAATTGTTGATGTTATCCTAATAATACTATAATGCAGATGTTACAAACTAAACTTTAATGTATTCACATCTCTGAATGTCAATCTCAGAATATTGATCGAAGCCATAAAGAGTCCTGACAAAATTATCTAATGGTATGAAAAATCTGCAAAAATGTCTGAATTTACCAGCTCAGAACAACCTGATTAGAAACAACTCAAACAAATTGGTTTTCTATACAACAGGTGAATGGATTTCAAAAAGTTTGCTATATTTTTTTTAAAGAATGTATCATTCCCTGCCTATTGCTAAAGTTTAGAACAAATTTCCTCTTTTATTATGTAAAGCTCTCTTATTTATTATGAAAGTGTTCTCTTTGGCAGCTGCATTATACTGTAGTTCAGCTCATACATGGGATAGTTGATTTCATACTTAACATCATAATTAAGAAGATACCTCACAATTAAGGAAATTTCCAAAGGAAATTTTCCTTTAGAAAAATTCCAGTCTCCCTGTGTAATGGGTACATTTAGAAGATTTTAAAAGCTGTTACCTAAAACCAATGGAACATTTACTGCAGTGTTACAATGTGGTGCATCTGCTCAATATTCAGATGTAATAGCCCAGAAGGTGCCTGTTTACCCATAAATATAATTCCACATTGTTTCCTGTTGCCTTTCACTATAACAAAATTATCTTAGAGTTTCTTTCAACTCATGGACAACAGTCATTGCTTAAAAGTGCTCAAGAAGAATATGGGAACTTTCTTGTTTGTTCTTAGTTTATTTTGGTCGAGGGTTGTGCAACCAGAGCAGAATTTGACCATAAAGCTCATAAGCAGTTGACATTTTATCATTTCAAATTATTTTAGGGTTCCTTTTCTGTTTCAGTACCATGAAGTTCCTGAGGAATGGTCTTCAGATAAACCAGTGTTAATTCAAAACAAAGCTGCCTTGAGCACCAGTATAATTTCAAACTCTATAAACTGTTCTGCCCTTCCTTTTGTTCACTCATCACAGTGTGGGAGGCTGGTAAATAGACAGGAATCCAAAGAAGATGCATCAAATCTTCAAATAAGTAAGAAAAAAAAAGCAAGAAGAGGAAACAGCCATTATACAACAAGCTGATAAATCCATTGTTATCAAGTCTTCACCCACTAAGACATTCCTTCATCTGAAATGACTTAAACCTTTGTCTCCTAAATGCAGAATCCAAAAATAAATGAGAAGTTTTCAAGAGATGTTTGATGTTTCACTCAGGCATGGTGAAATTGTTGTGCTTTTATACTAAGCAGAAGTTTAAACAACCCTTACAAGACTAAACCAGTCTTCCAAAGAGAGCTGAAGCTGGATGCACAGCTGAGCGTAGCAGAGTGCAGAGATTTGAACGCCAAGGCAGAGAAAGCCAGAAATGACAGAAAGTGCAGTGGGAAACCCCAAAGCAGTGGGTGCTGCACTTGCTGGGCCACATTCACTGTGCAAGAAAAGCTCCCATTCTTGTTCAGCCATCTACAGATACTTGACTCTGTAGTGAGTTTCCTTTGTGGGAAATGACAAAAGAAAATGCAGGCTGAATGTCATTTGCTAAACTTCGTTTCATGTCACAGAATAGTTTGAGGAAAAAAAAACCCTGTGTCTATTTTAGTGAGGTAGCAATCAACCTCCAAGTGAATCAAAGTGTTGAGCAGTGAACAGAAACAGATGGCTTCCTACTGCCATGTTTTTATTCATGAATTCAATTTTGGATTCAAACACCAGTGCAATCATTGGCAAGAAATAAACTTCATTCTACTAAACTGTCAGTTGTAACATTGTAATATATTATGAAATTCTTCCCAGGAGGAGTGAATGTGTTCCTAGCAAAGTTAAATTATCAGGGACAAAAATGGAGAAGTAAAGAACTGGATGAGTCTCATGTACTTAGGAGGAAGTCTGATTTATGCTTAGTGAAGACCTGGATCTAAATAATTATCAGAATCAACTTCATGATCTAGTTGTATGCTTTTATCTTTGTCATCCTAGAAGAAAATCTACATCGCCTATCTTTAAAAGACTCTTTACATTCATATTTGGGTTTTATGCTTCATAAAGCATAATTGGAATTAAGTTTATATCAAAACTAATAAAAATAAAGAGGGACAACTGGGAGTCACATCATCGATTATTCAGTCAAGACTTCAGAAAAAGTCTGAATGTTTTCTAACAAGACTCAAACCAAAGTTACTTCCTTTTTATAATTACTTTTAAATATAATTAATGCTCAGTGCCAGAGCAATTCAAGGATGAACTGATTCTGCAGAAGGTGATGATTATTCAATAAATGACACTGTCTAGAATCAGGACTAAATAATTATCTGGAATTAGCATTTATTAGTCAACACCATTTTATGAAAAGCATGCTGAGGGGCAGGAACATTATTTTACAGCTAAGTATTAACGTAGCAGAAAATGCAGTAAAATTGAGAAAATAAAGGCAATGAAATAAAGTGCACTACAGTAGGTTTAGGTTGTACTGACCCAGTGGATCCAGCTTCTTGTCCTAATCAAAGAAGTATAAGCAGATCTCATGAAGGCTGTTTATTTTATTCTTAAACTCAAAGTAATTTTATTTCTGTACCCTGATAAACTGAGTAATATAAAATGTCCCTTCAAATATGGTCCTTTCAGCTTAATTCATTTTCACTTCTAGGTTTGCACTTCAAGGCAGTTTACACAGCTCAGCATCCAAAAGTAACTGAAATGCTTCAGTCAGCTGGCTTCAGATATTTTATGTTCTTACTACAATTTGTAACAATGAAAATGTTTCTTACTTTATCATTGAAGTATAAACCGAACAACTTTTTTTTTCTTTTTTTTTTTTTAAAGCCAGGCTGTGAAGTGTTCTGCCTAAATATCAAAATTGAGTATTGCTTTCTATTTATAAATGTATAAATACAAATGGCAAGTTACAATTGCCTATCAGTGTGGAAACCAGGCTGTCACTATTTTTGTGATTCAAGCCATTTAGTCAATGGCAACTTGAGGGGTTTATTTTCTGCATCTTGAAAAATAACATCTTGACGCTTTGAAGTATTGCTTTGTAGGCTGTAAAAAACCCATATGCTGCTATTTTGACAATGTAACGAAGCAGGGACGAAAAACACCCATGAGTCCTTGGAATATTTATTGCAAATAAAAATGTAGGCTTTTTTTATTATTCATTATTATTTTAGAAAGCCACATTGTAGTGGCTTGTAAAGATAAAGATATAAAATCCCCATTCTTAGAGAGCTTTTGGACCAGCACGGGGCACATTAAATGACCTCAGTGCTTCAGGTTTAGGTTTCTGCTTCAGGGACTAGAAAGATGTCACCCCGTTAGAACCAATAAATATCTTCATGTTTTGACAAACTGTAAAGCATAAAGGAGAAAAAAATACCATTTTCATTATTTAAATTCAGAAAGTTTGAGTTTTATCCTTCTGTGGCCAGAAATATAGCTGCTTACTAATCTTATAATGGTTATTGCAAAATCAGTAATAAAATAGGAGTAGATAGAGAAAATTTATTTTGAGAGAAGGGAAAGCACAGGGAAATAGACTCTTTAGTGCTATATGGCAACAGAAAAACTGATAACTGAGTAAGACAGCAAATCAAGTTGAAAGGCACTGATTGTGGTTGCGTGAGGCAGGAAAGAGTGAACAACATCTTCAAAAGGAGAGAGAAGGGTGCCTGCGTATAGAAAGGAAAAGATGAACGTGGTGTGAAGAAAAGTATAGTAAAGATGTCAAAAATAAAAATAATGCAAACTACTTGACAAGACCTATATAGCCAAATTTGCCAAATTTGCCAACTGTGTGGGTGAAGATTCGATTAGTGAAGCCTGGAACAGCCTATGGAAGAGAAGACTCATCTTTGCGAGGAATTTTACAACACCAGAAGAACTGAAAAGAGTAAAGATTTATATCAGAACCTAAAAAGGAAGCAGAAGCGAAACAAGAACTGATTTTGTGGTTAGAACCTGACAAGCATCAATGAGGAAATCTAAATTGCCTGCCTTCCTCTCCTCCACATGCGCTGCTACAAAGGCAACTTTTCTGAATGAGAAAAGTTTCAGCTTTATCAGTGCAACCGCTCTGCAGCAGCACCACCTCCCGTTCTTGCACCTCCACATAGCTGGAATTGCCCTAAAAGCAAAAAAACCCCACAGCGGCCTTGTGTCAAAATAAGGACACATTTGGTAAGGCTACAATATTTACGCTGGGGTTTTTTTGCTTGTTTTTGAAGGGGTGCCTCAGTCTGGTATTGATGGTGTTGTCTGAGTTCTTGCCTCAAAACCAAGTCAGACATGCCAGGGTTGGGCTGTCCCCACTAACCCTCCAGTCCCTCACCTCACAACTGAAATCCTACAGCATTTTCTGCCACTAAATTCCCTGGAATTTCTTTATTACCCCCAAGTGTGCATTTCACAAAGGTTTTCTTCCCCAAAGTTCTCCATCCTCCCTTATATTCAAATTTCCTTCTCCTTGCAGACCTGAGTGCTTAGAGGCTTCATGCTCCCAAAGCAAAACTTCTGCTTAGGACTTCTGTATTTTCTTCCCTCAGATCACTTCCTATTAGCTCCAACATGCTTTCCGTCCATTTTTTCAATTTATGTTTCTGTACCCCAGCCAACCCGGCTCTTACTGGCCCCACTGGTACTGATCACTGCCCTCTCCTTGGCTGCTGTGTCTGGACAGCCCCTAAATGCAGTTGGTGCTCTCCACCAAAGCCATACCCCAGGACATGTTTCTGACATGGATTTCAAAGGTTTTAAAAATAACCATCCTGGGCAGGACAGAAGAGGGGAAGAAGGCAGCAGAAGGTGACTGTTTGGAAAACCGTCATGCAGCCCTACTGGCATAAAACACCAATTGCTGTTGCGTATTCATAGTCCCCCAAACATGAGCTCAAGCATCACTTACTTATTTCTTATATAAATACACATTCACATATTCATTAGATATAAACAAAGGGATGAAATGGATGTTTCAAACTGCTGATCTACTGCAGTAATTGGCCCGAGACTGAAGGAAAGCTGGAATTCTGTGCAATAGGCTCCAATATTTTAGCTAATTCCTAATGCCAGTGACAGCAACTGCTATAAAGCTTACTAGAAGTGTGAAGGTACTTTTGATGGTTCACTAGCCATAAGCATACAAGTGCAGCAATGAAATTAATTAATTTAAAAAAGCTTATTATCTCAAAATGGTTTGCATTCTTTCCTTGGCAATTATTTCACTGTCCTTCAGTGTTCACCTTTTAAATGTTGAGCATGGAAAGAGGAAACACTTGGTTTCTCACCAGACAGCAAAGGGCCACCTGCAAATGCCACGGGCTGCTACTGCAGAGTTGGTTTTTTATCTGATGCAGTTGTTTAGCAACTACAGAAGAAAAACAACCTGACACTATGCTCACTTGCACACTTCACTTAGAATGTATTGCTGCCATTATTCAGGAGTGAATCTAAAGCCCACCAATTGCACCTACTTTGTATATAAAAAAAAAAAACAAAGCAAAAAAACCCCAACTCAAAACCACTCACTGGCCTGACTGAATCAAGACAATCAGCAAGACAGGAGGTGCCCAGTTTTTCAAAGATCCCTGTTCCAATTATATCTATACACACACAATCACACTGCAGGATCAAGAACTACCTAAAAAGAATTTCTCCTGACACCCAAACCAGGATTGAGGATCCTGGAATAACACTAAATTTTTATTCATACATCAAGACACAATGTATTACAAATTTTTGGATAAAGTAACTCCTCTTACTGTGTAAGACAGGAACTTGCATACCCTGGCCTGTTCCTTTTGCCAATAATATCCTAAATGAAAATGGAAATTGCCACTAATAGAAAAAAAATAGCTTTTTTAAAGGACACTGATGTTCTCATGCTCTACAAAAATATTTTTATTATTATTCACTTTATGTTTAGTCCTTATAGAATTTGTAATTGCCATCCATCTGTATATTTAGAAAGTGTTACACAAGCTTGGTGCAGTGTACATATACTGTAAGAAAGTATCTGCGTTTAGCATAAAAAGAAGTTAAGAAACTAAACTAATTTAAGGTGGGTGCTTCATGCACAGCAGGAAAAGAGAAATCAATTCAGATTTGTAGAAATACTTCTAGATTTCTATTCATAAAACATTTTATTTATATATGCTTAAATAAATTAAATAGACAAATTCAGATTTAAAATAAAATTTGGCACACCTTTAAAAAAGCAGCTCTTTGATGTCAAGACTTCTTCATTGTTAGGTTGATTTTTCAAGAGTCTTAACATCTGACAGACCCCAGTGACGGTGATGTGAAGAGACTTGTCCTCAACATTACAGACAAAAAGGCTCCGTAAACTGCCTTTGTGGGACAGGGAAAGGGATCGCTCCTTCTTTAGGGGAAACACTGAACTAGAAGGGCCATTTGTATCAAACTACATTCTCTTTAGGAGATGGAAGCCAAATTGTGTGCAATCAGAGCTACCGCTAAAACAAACAGGAAAAGCTAAGTCCTGGAAAATTAGTCGGTCAATACCATGAGATAATGTTCTGCTTGGGAATATAAAAATATGTTAATAATCCAAGATCATCTAGTTCCTTCAGGAGCTACATGTCAAATTATGACTCACATTTATTTTATAATGCACCAATAATTTATAATTTCAACAGTGAAATCCTCTCAGGGCTGAAATTCAACATCAGAGAAAAAACCCACAATTTATTTTTTCCTTTGTTGTTTTGAATATTATTGCTTTTAGCTATGTGTGCATATTTAGAATTTCACATACATGCTTAAACAAATCACTGACATAATATTTAAAATATGAACTTTTACAGGCAATTAACTGGTAGTGTTGTTTATTTCCCCCTCAGTGTTCAGCTACGATTTTTCTCTAGAGCTCCTTTCTTCCATTTTCCACTTTTCCATGCAGCCACAAAACTGTGGAACAGCTGGGATCCCACATTGTTTTACTTATACAGCTGCTGGAAATGAACCAGCCCTCTTAGCCAAGAAGCAACAGGGAAAGACCAGGAAAATATTTGTACTTACGAACATACTGAAAAACTCCCAAAACACCACTGCTCATAGAGAATTTTTGGGATATGGATCTCCTGAGTACCCTACTTGGGATTCAAGAAACACTGGAAAAGCAGATCCCCATCACTCTCCATTCCTGGTGACCTGCCAGGGATCAAAGCTTACTTAAAAAATTCTACCTGAGGTTCCTTTTTAAGCACTTCAAAGCTAAACCTTTTGTTAATGAACAAATTATTTATATGGGGAATGCTGCCCCATTTGCTAAATATTACTGAATTAGTTTTTAATGACAAAGGTTTTCTGGAATTTAAAAGTAGAGATAAAAAAAAAAAAAAAAAAAAAAAAAAAAAAAAAAAAAACAACCCAAACCAATGGTCTGTTTTGTAGCTGATATATCATGAGATATATATATACACACACATATACATATACACACACATATACACACACCCCATTATCCATCTGCCTCTTCAGGCCTTCTCTCTGAAATAATGCTGCTAGTGAGGGCTCTGCCAACTGCACTTGCAATTTTTTTTCTGTTTTAAATAACAGGCAATTTCAGATCCTGCTTACATTACTCATACGATTTTCTCCAACTGAAAATCCTTCTGTTACTCTTTTCCACCAACAGAGAAAATGCTGTTTGATTTGCAATCTGTTCCCTGCCTTCCAGATTTCGAATTTAGGGTCTCCTCATCAATCAGTTTGCTACTTTCTTTTAAGAAATAAACCTTCACCTCAGCCACAGAAGAACAGGATGAGAAAAGTTATAAAGTTACAGCCATCCCCACACATGCATTCACATTGAATATCATCAGACAAACTGTACCCAAGAGAACGTGCAGAGGGATGTAATTAAACAATGTTTAAGCAGATCACCTAAACATTAAAAAGAATAGCTAGGGAAAAACAGAGGGCATTAAAATCCTCAGGAACAAACTAAAGCAGATGCAGAGCTAAACTTTGTATCACTGTTACCATTTCCTTACTTGTAAAAGAAGCAATAGCTAAATTTTTATCTTAATTGCCACACTATTAATCTTTTCCTTTCTTTCCAATACTTTTGTGAACCACTGAGTAATATGTTATGATCTATAGGTTGAGAAATTTTTGGAAGACTTTTCTGACTTAGAGAAGCAAAAAGGTGGGAAAGACTGATTTTGCATCTACAGGGGAATGGATGGCTTCTGATTTCTGCCTGAAGGCCTTATTTCTTACTTTACGTTTAAACTATTTAGTTATGTGAATAAAACAAAGTAGTTTGAAATTTTTAATGACTCCTAAACTACTTTCTCCCCCTCATAACTAGAACATGAAGCAGGGATACTCAGGGGGAGTTTTAATACTCCAAGAGTTTCATGGGATAAATAACTAATAAAGTGTTTGTCTAATATAATTGCCACTGAGAGATGAATCTTTTGCAAATCTCATTAATAAAAATGGGTATATTTCCTGAAAACACCTTTTTGTTGAATGAAAAAAACACCTACCCTTGAAAATGAAGTGCTAAGCTTCAAAAAAAAAAAAAAAACAAACCAAAAACCAACACAACTTTTGTACAACTTACCCAAGTTCTATGTGGTTTTTGTATTCATAACTAAGGTAACATTAGTCACCCAGATGGATTATAACTTGGAACTTTTTCACTAATGGAGATGCAATCTTCAGGGACAAAAAACCCACAGAATTTTAAAGCCACTTTATTACTCCAGGGAGAAAATAAGAAACAGCTCAGGTTCTTGATTTAAGATTGCAGGAGCTTAAAGTTCACCAATTCCAGCTGCTGCCACTGTGCTCAGAAGCCACCAAATGACACGAAACGAGCAGCTGGTGCAGTCCAGAGCCACCCTAAGCTCTCCATTTCAAAGAGTTTCACTGGGGAAGGATTTCTTTACTTTTTTAACCAGAAAAATAGTGGAAATATTGGCAAAGATACCTCCAAAATCCTTTACTCTCTCCAGCAACTGACTGAGGGACCTGCACCTCCTTCAGCCTCTCCCAGCGTGGACACCTCATGAGGGGCAACTGGAAAGCAGGACTACAAAACCAGGCTGGAAATGAGCTGTGGGGTTCCTGTGGCTGCCAGGGACTTTGTTCATGTCAGTAACTTAGTAATTGTGGCAGTTTCGTTTCTCTGTTTATTAAATCAAGGTGCAGCTCAGCTTGCAGCCAAAGGAAAAGCCCATGTTATTACCAAAGTGATGAGAAATGCTGGAAATGGGGGCTCTCCCTCATTCTACCCCTCTGGGGTGCTTCTTATCTCAAAAGCAGATTAAAATACTCCAAATAAACAAAAAAATCTAATAATTATGACAGTCTAAGATATGCTAAATTTAGAGTTTAGAGAAAATCCACCATCCCCTGCATAAAAACATTGCACATTTTTAAAAAATTAATAACACAAGCCTGGCCATCAGAATTGATTTAATCTAGAGGAATAACGCCCAGCTTTCTGGCTAAATCTAAGCAAGCCAAAACCACCTTTTAGATAGTCACTTAATTTTAGAGATAATTTTAATAATTGAGCTTCTAAACTGCCTGGGATCCGTAAATGCATTAATTAGTAAATGCTACTTTATTAGTAAGTGTAAATGACAATTCAGACAATTCACACCTTTAACATAAATAACTGAATTCTAAGGAGAAAATAAGTTTGTTTCAGTTTCTCATTGGCCCAACCCTAATTTTGGATTTCTTAATGACAACTCCTGAACAATGAAGCTGAACAAAACCTTCTCGTAAACCAACATAAAAGACACTGATGTGGGAAGATATTTCATGAGCCGCCCAACAGAATTACAAAGGGAAGTCGTTTATAAAAGAATAAATGTACTTTTTTGTATTGTACTTTTACAGTAATTTTCAAGTATTATAACCTATTCCCATTATATATTGACTGC
The DNA here is from genome assembly GCA_013398855.1 of Mohoua ochrocephala. NCBI lineage: Eukaryota > Metazoa > Chordata > Aves > Passeriformes > Acanthizidae > Mohoua > Mohoua ochrocephala. The sequence continues at coordinate 2,409 of VZTA01018462.1, read as the reverse complement.
AATATAAGCACAGCCTTTTGCAGAAACAAATTTAATGTCCCTATTCTCAACCTCAGTGTTGATGCTTTAAAAAACTCCCAATACTTTAGAAAATGTTGCCTTCAGATGAGAGTCCTAAAGTTAGTGTTAACAGAATAATTGTTTATTTTAAGAAACATTCTCAGAAATAAACCTGTTATTTTGGCAAACAAGGAGGCTTGTATTGGTGGTGTTCTAAAAATAGGTATCTCAATATTAACAATGATTATCCTGAATTAAAGATTACACCTGTTGACTTTTGCCTTCAATTCACTGGAATAATTCCTCTCCATTAACACAACAAAAGTCAGCAATCGGAGTCCCTCTGAAAAGCCACAAACTGAAACGACTAAAAGTGAGTTGCATCTTAAAAAGCAGCACATAGCTCATTATAGTTTTACCTGATTATTAGTTTTCTAATATTATTACTACATAAAAATCCTGGCCTAGTTTACCATGCAGTCATCTGTTCTTCCAACAACACATCTAAAATAAACAGACAGAAATACCCCCAAGAAGGCAATTTTGTTAAAATGTGTTTAGCTCTGATGCTAATGACAGAACAAAAACCCACACACATTTAAAACCACAAAGAATTTGGCCAGCACTAAGTGTTATTAGCTACTAATTTACCTTTTGTTTATCTCTTTCTCTCGGTTTGAGATGTTTATTCTCTACCAGATCATCATTATATGCCTTTCCTGAAACCACTTTCAATTGCTTTCATTGAAGATAAGCTTAACATCCCAGTGTTTATACTCAGAAGTATCCTTTCTGAAATGCAAAAAGCAAAATGTAGGAATTCTCAGAGAATTTCATTTTAATTTTCTTTTTTTTTTAAGGGGGTTTTAGCTAAAAAAGAAAAAAAAATATTTTGAAATTAATTTTCACACTATACCCACCCTGTTTCAAAAGTATAACTTGAAAAAGACCAAACCCTAGTACACTTAAAAGCTTAAAATTTAAACAAGAGAAGAAATAGCCCCAGGTGGTTACTGCCAAAGACATACTTGAAACTTCTATTTTTAAAAAACTGATATTAGAATATCTGTTAACTTGAAAAATAATGCTTATTGCAAGATAAGTTTTAGGGAAAAAAAACCATTAGTATGGAAATAAAAGCTTTGGCTTTTGCCTTGCAGAGATTCATTCTCCTCTGGGAGCACGACCACAGTGGGATAATTAGCCTGACATTTAAACGTCAGTTTAAATCCTTTTGAATTGTTTATGCCCTTTAAGGGAAAACAGCTGATTATGAACTTCAATATTTTTCATCAGTCTGGACAGAATCCCAGGTTTCTAATAAGTCACCAAAACAGATACAGCCATACTTAATTTTAATAAAACCTAATAAAATTTAAGTACTAGTAGATCTTTCTCCTTTGACAAAGCAAGTCTTTATTGCTTACAATTTATCTTGTAATGGTAGGGAACACACTGTCAGTGAACACTGAAGGAAAGGTAGTTTAATAAAACAACTTTAATTTAAGTAAGCCTCCTCAATATAAGTTGTGTGATATGCAGGTTTTTGACACAAGTGTAAAGCTGAGTGTAAAGGGAAAAAATGCCAAAAATTGAGAAATATGTTGTTTCAGGAGGGAAATAAGTGATATTTGGTACATGACTGGAGGGGTTGTTAAGTCTGGTCTTTAACATGAGGACACACAAAACACGGATCTGCTTTTTTCAGCTCCCCGTGGTCCAGAGGGCTCCTACCCTCGTCCTTACCTCAGTAAGCAGCACACCCCCCTCCAGCCAGCCCCACCAAGGGAAGCTGAACCTCCTCCTCCTCAAAAGCCTTGGAGAGACTTGGAAAAAGAGGAGAGGGGAAACACTCCAGCCTAGGACATCCCACGCCTCAACCTTATCGATTCCCAGCTATGTCCCTCACTTGTTGGCCACTTTACAAAGCACAAAACAGGAAGGAGGTTGCTTAATTAATGCAGTTCCTTCATTAGCCCTGTCCAGCTGCTCTGTGAAAGCTGCAGGTACCTGCAGGTGTTTCTGAAAGCAACTCATCCAACCCTCCAGGACCTGTTGAGCACCTGGCAGGGAGGCAGCTGCTCTAACCTGACCTCAGCAGCTGGGCAGCGATTCATTTGGAGCCAGCACAGCTGGCATCGCACTGGAGCCAAATTCCTACGTCTTGAGAGATGACATTTAATGTTGGTTTTTTTATGCTGGCATCTCACAAGTCAGCTGTGTGCCATTTAAGCTCTTTTAAATCCAGGTTTTGCAGACACAGAAAGCAGCAAGGCTTTCCACTGCTGTTATGCAAGGCGATGTAATTAACAGGGCTTTTTTCATCTCCCACTTCCATTATTTCCATGTAGCCTGAGACTTAAGATTACCACTGTTCCAAGAGGTCCTGTGTTGCAGTGAGCTGGGAAG
>VZTA01018458.1:0-10476 GCA_013398855.1 Mohoua ochrocephala | reverse complement strand
TTCCAGCCTGACCCATTCTGTAGGCTTGGAGAGTTCTTGTTCCATGTTCAGCCTTGGAGAGATATCAGAAATCTGTTAACTGCTACATTTCTTTTCCTGTCTAGATAGAGGAGGACACATGCATGCACATGTGTGTTCTGGTATCTTACAGGCATAATTTCGTGTCATATTGGGTGGAAAAAGAACTATGGCTGGGTTCTTGAAGCAGCCCCTTAGGAGAGGGGACTGTCAGGATGTCTCTCTGCTGGCAGTGCCCACCTGCCCTGTGTAAACCCTGCACTGCCTAGCCAAGCTCCAGGACCGGCACGACTACGCCCTTGCGGAATTCCTGTTGAATATCCAGGAGGAAAGCACTGCACTAACCCCAGGGGAGTGCTCCAGGAGTGCAAAGGTGCTGCCTCTCGGTGTGTTGAGCCCTGCACTGTCACAGTGAGCCGGTCACTCTGCCCAGTGCTGCATGGACCAGGCAACCGTTCCCTCTGCTTCTCTTCACAAAGCATATTTTACAACACAGCTGAGGATTTTTAAATGGTTTTGCTCATAAATGCTCCCCTTCGTGTCTTTTTAAACATTCTCTCAATATTCTAGTTTTAATGTTCCAGTGTTTTTGACAAAGGACAAAATAGGAAGAGCAGCAGCAAATCAATTTCTGTTTCTTGCAGGAAACAAACCAAAAAGCTTCCTATTAAAGATCCCTTGCACTCTCATAAATGATGTTGATTACAAATATAAAAAATTGTAATAGAAAACAAGTTTATAGAACCAAAATATATTTTAACAAAGCCACACAAATGACTTGATGATATTTTTAAAATCTATTTTCTCATCAGTCCTTTGTGAAGTAACTGACTGTTTTGGCCAGCTTTGGAAGACGTGCTAGTGATCTGTGCATCAGAAAGAGAATAATAGAGATGATTGCATCAACAGTATGGCTGAGCCTGTTAATGTTGCAAAGCAGAACTGAGAATGTTAGATGGAAGTGCTATAGAAATTAAAAATGTAGCATAAATCCTGGAGAAAACTCATTCTATAATAGGGCTAAATTTAAACTGACTGATATGAAGTCAGAGCTTTTCCAAAAACCAATGCACAAACAAAATCAAAACAAATAAACAAAATATTAAAGAACCATAGTACAACATAAACTCCAAAGGGCTCGCTTTGACTCTTGGCTGTTGTTGCCTTCATAGAAACTTAGTGGCACTGCATGCAGTGTTCAGAAGTGCCTAACTCTCCTGGATGCTCCTGCAAATGTTATCCATGAGCCACCTCCCAATTCTTTGTAAGTTTAGTATTCATCAGAAAATCGGCCAGTGACTAAGCTCATCTGAATCAGCCAGTACCAGAGACTTCAGAGGAGGTTAATACCAGAGCAGGTCCTGGTGTTAATGAACAGGTGCCCTCGTTTAGTTCTCTTGAGAGAGAAAGGCTGGTTCGTAGTCCAGCACACAAATTTCCAGCAGATCTCCAGTCTCATGCCACCTAACCCCAAAAACGTAGTGAGGATTTCTGCCATTACAAACAGAAGCTGAATTGTGGATCCTGGAGGGAAATCCATTCCACAAAGGAGGCAGTTTCCCCAACCAGCCTCTTGGTGCACTGTCATTTCCCACTGTTCCAGCAGGTAGAGCCATGGCTTCAAATATTTTCCAGGAAAGCAGCTGGTCTGATCATTTGTGTTGAGCACTCTCTCCCCAACTGCATGACTATGTTTTAGATTACAGCTCTGAAATTAAATCCAAAACAAAGCCCAACAATTCCTCTTACTCCTCCATAATTGGTAGGAGGTAAAACTGGGATGCCATCAGCTGGACAAGCCTTAATCTCACTGTGATAACAGTGAGACTGCCCAAAAATAAATATTGAATTCTATGGGCTGAGAAACTGAGCTAAAAGGCTGTGAGGCAGCAGGAGGGGATACAACTTTCTGGCATAAACACAGAAATGGAACGTGCACTCCTTTGACCTCCTGAAGCACCACCAGCAAAGCCAAAACCACTGATTTTCCCACTTCTTCCCACCAGACATGGACAGAAGGGAAACGTCAAGATGGATGGTAATCCTATGGATTAATGTGGGAGTTTCGTTTGGGTTTTGTTTTGTTTTGCTTTTCTTAGCTAAGACTTCAAGCACACAGTGACTATGGAAAACTTTCAGGTTTTTTTACATCATAGTTTGTTTAAGCAGTATTTAAACATTTTTGTCCCCTAGAATGTCCATGTATTGCCTAGGTAAATCAGAACTGCCTGGTTTAGATAAAGTACATAGCACTGTTGCTGTTTGTGGATTATCAGGGATAGCTTAGAACCTCAAAATATGAAGTTTCTTGACTGAGCCTTTCCTGAACCTGGACCAGACCTGCAGTGACTTTAGACAGACTGGCTGGAGGAACTTCGATCTCTGGTCGTGTTTCAGTTTCTGATGAATAACTCTCTGTACAAAAAAGAGAAACCTCCCTCCTTCCCACGAGAGAGCACACCCTGAACAGGAAGACTGAATCTCCAGACATTGTCTCTGCCCCGCAGCCCTGAGATGTGGCTCCAGACAAGTGCAGGGGGTGGTTTCTGTATCCAGGGTGTCCTTGCATGAAGGTACAAACTGCCCGAGCCACATCTTTGTAAACTCAATCAATAAAATAGCTTGGGATAATAAATTAACCTCCAAACACAATGGGACAGTTATTTGCATTTTACTACCCTTTCTGGATGTAATTGATAGCCTTATCATAATTCATTTATTCCTTTTGAAAAATATCAGTCCCACCCAAGGCATAACAGCTCTGTAGCAGAACTGTAATTATTGAGCTGTTTGAAACAGCTTACAAGTCACAGTCAGAGGCTGTGCAGGCAAATATGAATATTGGTTATTATAAAGAGAAAGAATGCCATTCAGAGTGTCTCCAGGTCTAGGGTAAAGATAAATTGAATTAATGTTTTCTGGCATCAGTGAACAGTGAACAGTGAACAGTTTTCAATGCGGGAAATGTTAATTACATTGCTTTTCATGGAATTACTGCAACAAGTGCAATTTGTTGGGGCTGAGTTCTCAAACAGTTGAAATTTGTGTAGTTCCAACAAAATCAATGACACTATGTTTGCAGAGGATCAGAGAAATAGCATTTTGCTTTTTATTTCCCTGCAGCCTGCTGATGTTATGTAATCCTGTGTTACTGACACCAGTTGATAGCAGTTCTTAGCATGTCTGTGTCGTTCACAGGCAGCAGAGCTGCACAGGCTGGTTTCAGCCAGACCAGAGAGCCAGACTACCCTCAGCAGCATGTCTTCCCTCATCCAATATTTGGATTGCCATGGAAACCTCTTAGCAACATGGAAGATGAAAATGGAATGAGAAATGGAAAGATGCGGTCAACCCAAATGATACTTCTAGGGCCAGAAACCCCAAAGCACAGAGACTTACTAGCTTTGGGAAAACACCAGAAACCGAAATAAAAAGTTTGTTTTGCAGATTCCTGGATTATCTCCTCACGTCTTTCATGTCCTCCTGGTTTTTGTGTGAGTAACCAAAAGGGTCCAGCTGTTGTGATGCCTGCCCTGAACACTGTGTCACAGACAGTTGCCCCAGCCCTGGCAGAGGTTTGATTTTGCCTGCTGAGGAATGACAGACAGTTCTGGTGCTTTGGAAGCAGCTCATTCCTGGTCTGTGGTTGGCCACGCAACCTTTGGTTCAGCTACCCAACCTATCTTTTGGTTTTAACAACAACCAGTTTCTCCAGAAGCTCAGCTTCAGGTCTCGAGCCTTTTTTATTTTAAGGGTGGGAATTCCACAGTCGAAGTCTGCATTATCCTGTCCTCCACCCTGAACAGTGAGCAATACACATTTATTCACTTGTGGACACATGGCCCCTCTGTGGTCTGCTCGATTTTCACTGCACAGGTAAGATTTAAAGGATGATAAATAACATCGGATAGCTGGACTGACGTGTGTTGAAGGTGCAGATAAACCTCACCTCTGCATTGGTTGGACATGAATCAGCTCCAGTCCTGGAACCATGGAGCCAAAAAGATGAGCTGGTTGAACAAAGAGCTTTGGCTAGAACTCAGGGAAGAAGAGAGTTTATCGCCTTTGGAAGAAGGGACAGACAATTCAGGAGACCTAAAAGCGTGTTGTGATATTACAGGAGTGGAGGAAGAAAATTAGAAGGGTCAGAACTTAATCTGGCTGCTGCTGCAAAAGATAAGAAAAATGTTTCTATAGAGCAGCAACAAAAGGAGAACTGAGGGAAATCTCCACCCTTTATTGAACGTAGGAGGAAACAAAGTGGCTAAGGATGAGGGACAGGCTGAGGTACTTAATGCCTTCTCTGCTCCAGTCTTTAAGAGAGACCAGTTGTGCTCAGGATATCCAGCTGGATAATGTGGAAGACAGAGATGAGGAGCAGAATAAGGCTCCATAATCCAAGGAGAAATGGTCAGTGACCTGCTACACCACTGAGACACACCCAAGTCTACGGGGCCAGAAGGGATCCACCCAAGGAGGCTGAGGGAGCTGGTGGAAGTGCTCACTGAGCCACCTTCCACCATTTGAAGGTCCCAGACAACTCGAGTTTAGCTAATATAACACCAGTCACAAGAAGGGCCAGAAGGAGGATGTGGGGAACTACAGGCCTGTCAGCCTGGCCTCGGTGCCAGAGAAGGTCCTGGAGCAGATCATCTTGGGTATGATCACAAGGCCTGTGCGGAACACCCAAGGGACTGAGGCCCTTCAGACATGGGTTTAANCCTGGCCTCGGTGCCAGAGAAGGTCCTGGAGCAGATCATCTTGGGTATGATCACAAGGCCTGTGCGGAACACCCAAGGGATTAGGCCCATCAGGCATGGGTTTAAGTCTTGCTTGACCCACCTGAGCTCCTTCTGTGACAGTGACCCCTCAGCGGATGAAGGAAAGGCTGTGGATGTGTTTCCCTGGACTTTAGAAAGCCTTTGGTGCTGTCTCCCACACATTCTCCTGGAGGCACCGGCTGCTCACGGCCTGCACGGGCCCCGCTTCACTGGGTGTAAAACCGGCTGGAGGGGCCCAGGGACGGGTGGGGAATGGAGCCACATCCAGGTGGGGCCGGGCACCAGTGGGGTCCCCAGGGCTCAGTACTGGGGCCAGTTCTGATTATCGATGGTCTGGACAAGGGGATCGAGTGCACACCCAGTCAGTTTGCAGAGGACACTGAAGGGTTGCCAAGGGCGACTGACTCCAACAGACAACACGGACCCTCTGCCCACAGCTGTGTCAGAAAGAGTTCTAGAATCCCAGGATCGTCACGATCCAAGAGCAGGAGCCAGCACTTGGCCTTGTTGAACCTCAGAGAGCATTGTGTGCCTCGGGGAGGCTTTCTGTACTTCCATCCCTCACTGGGCACCTGACCCATCATGGAGAGAATTCCCCTCTGTCTCTCTGAGAACAAGGTGGCACAAACAACTTCAGCCCAAAACCTGCAGAAGACTTTTCTATCAATAACAGAGTTTTGATTGAGAAGGAAAACTCTGGGGGATGAGCTCAATGTCCTCGGGCAGCTGAGATGGGGAGTGAGGGGGAGCCTGGAGTTTTCCAGCAGTGGAGCCTTGACTCGTGTCAGTGGAACTGTCACCAGATGAAGCTGTAGTCGGCTGTTGAGGATCTCTGTCCTCTGGAGAAAAGCCAGTGAGAGGGGCAACGTTCTTGCCTTGACCAGGGCTCTCCCGGCCAGGCAGCAGCCAGGCTGACCCTTCACAGCTCACCCTGCCAGCAAAGTCTGTCCTCCACCCTCTGAAGGTTCTGCAGGGCTGAGGGCAACCCAAGGGGCAACTGAAGGGCTGCCCAGGGCAACTGACACCGACAGACAGCATGGAACCTCTGCCACAGCTGTGTCAGAAAGAGTTCTGGAATCTGGACATCACTGTGACCCAAGGGCAGGACCTGGCACTTGGCCTTGTGGAACCTCAGGCCATTGGCCTCAGTCCATGGATGCAGCAGATCCCTCTGCAGAGCCTTCCTGCCCTCCAGCAGATCCACACTCTGGCTGGGCATCATCTGCAAAGTGACTGAGGGTGCACTCAACCCCCTTATGCAGGTCATCGGTAAATACCTTAGACAGGACTGGCCTTGCCCAGCTCTGGGAAGGGACTGGCACATTTTAAAAGTCACCTTTTCTAAGATCTTCAGTGATAAGGACACCAGCAGCCAAACAGAGCTCCCATCCAATCATTAGTAATGTGGGTGTTAATCTCCCATTCCACCTCGATATAAGAAACGTCTCTTTTGTCCATCTACTTCACCAGTTTTCAAGTCAAGGGAGGACGGACACTCTTGGTCTTTTTTTTTTGGCACTTCCATGGACACTGGGAAGCACAGCTCATTTCTGGGATCATTGGAGCATATATTCCACCCTTCGCTCACTTTGCAACTGAAACGGCACCTCAGTCTCCAGCTGTGAAAGGGAACACAAATGCCAGTCCTGAATACTCAGGCCTTTCACAAAAACCTTGCACGAAACTCAATGGCCTCTGCTGTGCCAGAAAGTCTCACTGTGAATTCTGACCAGTCCTCCGAAATCTATTTCCAGTAGGGACACGACTGAGTTCTCTCTCATCAGTTAAGGCAGCTGTAACAGCCTTTCCTTTTGGCTCAGCACTTGTGCAAAGAAACTTGAATGTGTCCTTTTCCCAACTGAATTTCAGAGGCCCAGTGTTCAGTGCTGTCTGAGAAACCAGTAGCTGATTTTGAGCCTTTCTGTTAAAAATCCTTCTAACTCCATTTCACCTGCACACACACACATCTCCCTCCCCACCTCTTCACCGAGTGCGCGTGCAGGAGATGCACACTGCTTCCCCTGTATGATCTTCGATGAGCTCGTTTAGCAGCCACTCAAAGTAGGCTATGTAAATCACTCAGAAATTAGGATTTCTACAGGACTGACAGCTGACACCGTGAATTATTGTATAAATAAGTTCCACTTCGACAGGAATTCACAAAGGAGACTCACGCAGTGATTAGTGTTGCCTTCAGCAAGGCCGATATAAATGCTACATAAATGCCTGAGACAAGCCCAACTAATCATTGTTCATAGATGTCAGATGTCCAAACGCGATGCTGGAAATCAAAACAAAGTGCTGCCTTCACTACAAACAAGGAAAACACATTTTATAGGCCTTGTTTAGCCTTGGAGACTTCAGTTTTCATTTCCAGGGGAGGTCAAATAAAATAGTCCACATCCTAAAAGCAGAAGGAGTTATGTCTTTAAAGATCAAACACAAATCACCCCATCAGGTCAAATTAGATTAAAAAGGCAGTATTTCTATTGTAAGATGTAAAATAGGACATCCCACTAGATGGCCAGAAGGTCCAAAAGCATCACTGTGAATACTGAAGGTTAAGTATTTTGAATTACCAACAGGCTTCTGATATTCCTCAGTTTTTCCAACAGACATTTATTAATACATAGATAAAAGCAATTTTGTGCAGGTTTATTAAAAAAAAAAAAAGTAATGTTTGGGAAAATCAGTAAACTTTTACGGAGTTATACTTACAATACTCAAAATATTTACTGTCAGGTTAAACCTTTGGATATCTGCATAGAGTTATCGGAAAAGCTGGGGTTCATTGTCCACTCATACAGACAGGTAAAAAAATGCCATCCTCACAAGTAATTTCAAATTCCACTTTAATATACTTGCAAATTATTTTATCACTTACATTCAGGCATAGTACAATTTCACCTCTCAAAGGGTAAGAGGCTTTGATTCCCTGGCTCTACAAATAAACTGCTCAGAACTTCACTTGCTGGTCTAGAAAGCAGCAAGACATTAAACTTCTAACACGATATTTGTGCAAAACCCGGCTGTTCTGCTGCAATAGTTTACAAAACAACCTATTTCACACTGATTTTTGTCTTGCTCTTGCATGACTTCTTCATTCACAAGGCAGTCTCAATTTTTAAGTATGTGAGCGCTGCTCCTAATAAGGCTAATAAACAGAAATTGATTCCAGAAAGGTTCGTAAAATGGAAAAATACAGATAGAGAATAGACCTTAATAAGCTATTTCTTTTAAGGGAAACAGGAGCTAAATGGTGGCTGAACTATTCTGGCCATCCAAAACCACTTTCAAAAGTCCCGAGGGAAAACAAACCCTCTAGAAATGTTTTTGAAAAGCTATATTTGAATATTATCTTGCTGCATTCATGCCAGTGGCAGTAAAATTAGGCCAAATGAGATGGCAGTGACTGGTTTTATTGGCAGCGAGGCGTTGCACTCTTCCATGTAACACGTGTACCATTTTCCACTTACTTCATTTTGCACATAAACAAAGATATTTTAATTTGCAGGAAACAAGTTCCCTAAGTGCCGGCAGAAGCCAGGCCGAAGAGGGCAGTTTACGGGGTGGAAAGCTCACAGCTTGAAGACAAAACAACCTCATTCATTTCTCCTCTCTTAATTTCACATACATGAAAGAGAGCTGCTCTTGATCCACCTAACCTTGTACATTACCCCACTAAGTCCCAAAGAGCCTTTCTGGCTGGAAGTTCAGTGCCTCGAGGTGTGGTGTTCATGACAGTGAGAAGGAGGGATAGTCTGACAATGGAAACTCTTTGGAAAGGTAGAGCAGTTTAAAATGGCAAAATCTGGCTATTTCCTCTGCCTGCATCTGGTCCTACCCTCAAATAATCCACCGGGAGAATAAATTGGACTAATCCAATTAAATACAGCAAATTAGCCTTAATTATACTGCAGAGCATGGTTGTACAGAGACTGTTTTCTGAAATTTAAAATTCCACATAAAGCTAAAGGAAAAAACTCAGTTAAAGCTGTCCATAAAATTATTTGTATTTGGAATTAAAATGGCAGTTCTGCATCTGTTAACCCATGACAGTGACTGGGTTATGAGTCAGCACAAATCAGCAGCAATTCTGGTTATGTGTCGTAGCAGGAACTCATTACTCTTTGGGAGGAAAATAATCATTTTGGATGTATCTGTTCACACAGTGTTTTAAGGAAGTACGTACAGAAACAAGCACTTCAGGGGGGACATGTCAGAAAACAAACACAGAGTGGAACAACAACAGCATGGAGAATTTCATTCAGCCAAGGCTGGAATTTGAACCCTACGTTGTATGAGGATGCAGGGAAAAACAGCCCAAACCCGACCAAAACTTTCCTGGAGCTGGGAAACTGTATGAAATTTGAATGAAGTGCCCCCGAGGGTCAATATGTAAAAGTAGAGCTGAAAGCAAGGGATGAGGAATTCCTAAATGCACGTATGCTCTCTCTTTTGCATATCTCTGGAGCTGAATTTGATGAACAGGAAAGCATTTGAAGCACAGCTTGCTTTGTGTTGTTACTAGTGACCGAAAATGAAGTAATTTCCAAGAAAATCACAGTGTGGAAAAGGAGATCCGTTAAAACAAAAGCAAAAGGAATGGAATTTGAAGCATTCCTGATTGTCAAATGCTTCTATGGTCACTGTATTTTATCAGCATGTTCCTCATCTGGTTAAAAGAATATTCCACGGAAACAGGCTCTTGATCCAAAAACATGTCATTGTTTCTATTCTTTTACATTTGCTTTCCATTTCTAACGGCTAAAAACATTTGGATATAACAAGAAAAATGCACCTAAACCACACTTGCACACCAGGCAGGCAGATTGATGAAGGAGTCTGGGTAGGGAAGAGATCACTGGCAATTCTTCTCCCAGCTCTCCCAGCACTGTCAGGTGCAAAGCATAACCCTGACAGACTCTGAAGTGCTTCTCCACTGGTGGGACAATCACTGTGCTGAAAGTCATAAACAATAAAAGGCAGGGTAAGCTGCAGGCTCGGTGCTCACTTTGATCTCATCTGTGGCTTCTTGAACACAAGGAACAGCAATTCTGGCCCCCGGTGCCCCATTTGTAGCTAGAGATTTTGGCACAAGGATTTTTAAGCGGTCCCCCATCATGGATTGTATTTTAAAAGCAAGGCAGTGTAGCAAACAACAAGGTGCCTCATTAGTTCTGCAGAGATGCTCAGCAGGGGAGACTCTTTCCTGCTCTAGAACAGCAGGAATTTGAGCATGACAGAACAAAAAGGGGCTTTCTCTTTAAACAAAACCCAAGCACTTCCTTTCCATCACCACCATTTGTCATTTCAGATCTCTTTGCTCCTCTCAGGAGCATGTCCTCTCGCTGCCCTAATCTTCTTAGCTATCTTTTGAAAATGGGATAGAAAGAATGAATAATTTTGTTTAATCTTTAGCTCTAAAATGACCAGATATCCAGAGAGAGCTGACATAGCCCCGCTCTTACACCACAGTGAATTCAGCACAAAGTTCCTGGGTAAAAAGGGCATGATTATATATATATTCATAACTGGAGGGGCTTTTCTGCTACAGGTTCACACCACCAAATTCCACAGTTCACATACCTGTATCTACAATGTGACAGCACAGTGTAGCAGAGTTATGTGACCTGGTATAGAAAAAGTTAAGAAAAGCAAACAGTTGTCTTATTTT
>VZTA01018454.1:0-122366 GCA_013398855.1 Mohoua ochrocephala | reverse complement strand
TTTTCAAACCAGTACAATAGGTTCAACATGTACTGTCCTGTACTTGATTATAAGAGGCTCTTAGAAAACCAGGTAAGACATAGACATTTGCCTTTCCTCCCCCTCCCCCCCCTACAAAAACCCAATATAATGACATGAAGTGAGATGAATCCCACTTGTGTAGACTACCAAGGAGATGGTCCAGGACTAAGACCTAGGAAAGATTAACCATGACAGCTTAGAAGGTGCAGGTTGGGAAAGCAGCAGTGAGGGAAGTCTCTGTCCCCTGGAATATATCACCCCTTGTTGAGACAGAACCAGAAGTTCAGAGTCCCAATTCTCACCCTTTCTTTGCTGTCCAATAAATGCTTATGAAAAGCACTGGCAAAGCTATTGTGGGCTCACACCAACACTGCTGCTGGCGGCGGTAACTACTTCATTAGCTTAAGTGACACATTCTGCTGCTTTAATGTTTCCCAATCGGCTGCTGACCTATGCAAATATCAATATGAATCCATGAGATGAAAATAGTTTTGAGAAACAAAACACCAAGTAAATAGCACACATGCACAGAAATGCATTAAAGAACATTATTCATCTCCACAAGCTTAATAACATTCTTTCAATGTTGTTTGTGTGCACAGTAATGGTTTAAATTTCTCTGGCTCTTGAGCATGGAATTTTAAGTATCCAAAATAAGACTGGGATTTCAATGAAAATCTGTCACTTCAAAAACTATACAAAGGGACTCAAATCCAAAAACTGAATAGAGCTGCAAAATTCATTATTAGCAACTTTGTAATACTGCTGCACAAGGTTATAAACCGGTTCCTTCCTCCTGACTGTCCTCTCTGCCCCTGTGTCCAGATGGCTTTATCAAGAATCATGTACTGTGCTCCAGTCCTTCAGCATTGTCCATGTACTCATTAAGGTAACTGTCTTTGCCTGCAAAACCTGCTACATTTTACTTGTCCTCAGCCTCTAAACTCCTTAGTGCCAAAATTGTCTCAAACTCCGATGTGTGTAAGCACAGCGGCTGACTGTCATCCTTCTCCGATGCTAATGGAACTTTTTAATTCCTTTGTTAACCCTTTGAAAATGCCAAGTAAAGATTTACAATCTCTCTGTCCCTGCAGGGCCTCTGGAAAGGAAACCATCCAGATGGCAAAATGCAGTTCTGCCGTAACCCTCTCCCACAACTGCCAAATGCAGGAATGCGCTCAAGGCACTGAATGCTCAGCACAAGAAATTTCACAACTCATTAGCAATGCCATGTCAAAATAATAAAGAACAAAACCCACACTGAAACCCAGCAGGCTGCAGTCCCAGGGGTTAGCTGGCAGCAGCCTAGATGAGAATTTGATGTCACGATTTGCATAGATAAGGTTTCTTGACCATTATTTTGCACTTCAATAATGTTACAAGTGTAAATCTGCAAAAAAAGTTTCAAAGATTATTGACTCAGTCACCTTTTGAGGATGCAGCAGCTGAAAGATTTAGAACTCCCATGGTATGTTTTAAGAATTGGAAGCCAAATCATTAGATTCTTTTTTCCCAAAGTGAGGGTGCAGCTGCTTTTGCCACCCTAACTTTTACATTACTCTTCCCTGAAAGAATGCTGGGGGAGTGTGAAACTGATTTTAAACTTCTTTTGGCAAAAAGAAGCAGCAACTGAGCTCTGGGAAATCTGAAATTCTTTCCCCTAGAACTCCTCACTGTAGTCTGACCTTTTCTCTGTTCAGCACTGAGGACACCATGCTATCCACTGGTTACCCACAACAAACTTCTTTTTTTCACCTCTCCAGATTTTCTGAAGGGAGAGAAATGAGGACGCTTTAAAACAAGCCAGAATATTTATTGTTGATCATTTGTATTAACTACTTGTGCTTCAAACTTCAGCTTTCTGAACTCAGTTGAGATTGAAGGTGAGTCAATAAATACCTTCTGCAAATGTATTTCAGAAAGTGGGAGGCTCCTCAGCTCCTCAGTACAGCCATTTCTTGCAGAATGCATGCAATTATAATTTGACTTTCTCACTAAAGGGTGAGGGGCCCACTCACAAATCACCATCCCTGATGTTTGAGTGATTATAGGGTTGACAGCTGGCCAGTTTCCAAGTGCTCATCTGAGCCACTGCATGCACACGGCTGATTAGCACGGGGCCATGGACCTGCATATCTCCTGGTACGCTCTGATTTATTATTTATTTGATTTGCGAGGCAGCAGCCTTAACTGGCTAACCAACACAACATTTTTTTGAGCACAAGAGGAAGTCATTGGTGGCACAGAAATGCTTTTCTGACAAATTTTAAAACGGTAATTACATACTGAAGTTTGTATTTACACATTGCTTCCTGTGCTTTCTTGGAGGATTACCTGAGGAAAGCAGAGCACTCCGGGTGCTTCAGAGTGAAGCAGTGGGTGGTTTGCAGCATTATGGAATCTGTATGGCACTTAACTTGCATGAGTTGAGGATACTGTCATTCTTTTCTTGTTCTCCCGCTTCAGTCCTCACCCTCCTCTGGTTCTCTCTGTCCTCCTCTCCTCCTTCACTGCCTCTCTCCATCCCTGACTCCTTCACTTGCACTTCTGATGCACCCCCAGGACTCCAGCCATCCTTCCCCACTAGGCCCTGCATCTGTTCACTGGCACAGAGATACCATGAGCAGAAGTCAGCTCCTGTTCCGTTCTGGAAAGTGTGAGCCCAGGTGCCTGGGGATTCCAGTCATTATAGACTCTGTGGCAAACTTCATTATATAGGCCAATTACTAACAAAAATTCTTTGTAAGAGCATAGGCTGGTTTGGGGGGTAGAGTTAATTATCTTCGTGGGAGCCTGTATGGGGCTGTGTTTTGGGTGTGCTGGAAACAGCATTAATAACACAGGGATGTTTCTGTTACTACTGAGCAGTTCTTGCACTGTGTGGAAGGGTGGACAAGAAGTTGGGAGGGGACACAGCTGGGACCACAGAACCTAGCAGACCAAAGTGATATTCCATATATGCCATACCATATGGCATCATGCTCAGCATATAGAGCCAGGGGAAGAATAAGGAAGAGGCAATGTTTGGAGTGATGGTATTTGCTTTCTCAAGTCTCTGTTACAGGGGACAGAGCCCTACTCTCCTTGAGAGGGCTGAACACCTGCCTGCCCATGGGAAGTGGTGAATGAATTACTTGTTTTTCTTTGCTGGCATGCAGGACTTTTATTTTACCTGTTTAATTGACTTTATCTCATTCACCCTTCCAATTCTCTCCCCCATCCTGCCAGGGGAGACTAAATGAGTGGCTGTGTGGGACTTAGCTGCTGGATGGGGTTAAACCTTGACAGAGCATCTGAGCTGATTTCCGTGATGGAAAAAGGAGTAATTCCTACACTGCACTGTGAAAATCAGCTTCTCACAACTTCTAAGTAAGTCCTCTTGTTGTGTGAAAGCTGGCATTTGATTGCTGTCTGCAGTTTCACAGGTGCCTCCTTAGGGAACTCCTAAATTACCCTAATATTTTGGCAGGCATGACAAGGACATCCTTGAGGTAGGGTTTTAATTAGGTCGCATAACAGGACCAGTAGTAGATTATACAACAGGAGGGCTGCACCTTTTTATGTAGGTACGTGATCATAACGTTAGGGTAAGGACTGTTATTTCCGTTATAAATCTTATTTATGTTTGGGGTTGCTATCTTGGTGGCAAATATTTTCTTCAGACTAGAATCTGACTGACAAACCTATATCTTGGAAGCAAATATTTACACAGTATGGGAAAACAATCCTGCAGTAAGGTGCTTTTTTGTTTCATTCATCGCATTCACAGACAAGAAAATCAGCCTCCATTTAAAACAGTGATCTAAAATGATGTCTCTCTGGGGAAGCAAAGAAAGATATTCATAAAGGTTAACATTAGCCTCGGGAAGAAAGTCTGCCGTATTCCCTTTAAGGCCCGAAGTAATGAAGGCTTCTCCACAGGATGATTTGGAGCAAGAGACTAACTTTAGGAACGTTGAATTCCGCCCCCTGCAGTAATCTGCCTCTCTGCTGCCTCTAGGCACTTGTAGGCTGAAGAGAGTCTCTCTGAATATGCTTCTTAATGTTCTAATAATGCACTAATAAAAGACAGCATCCAGTGTTGGAAGAATTAAGCCATTGCAGCAGTTACAAGGGTTTAAGGAATCAACAAAAACAGAACAAAACAATCACCCCTTTTTCTTCCTCTGTCTCAGGTGTGGGCTGAGAACCTGCCTCACACAGCACTTGCCATGCTCTTAGTCCCAACAGATCAGGCAGTGAGGACTTGCCAGGTTATTGGTCCTCAAACACCCATTTCCATTAACAAGCTGGATATTCGGGGGAGGGAATATATCCCAAAGTTAATCACGTCTGCCAGCTTGCTCGCCTATGAAATCTGAAATGACAATAAGGTGGCTCAATTTTTAGTATTCTTAAAGGAAGAGCAAGATCCCAGAGGACTGGAGCTTATCATGACAACACACACTGAGGTCCTTTTGAGGAAATGCCCTGAAAGCTCTTTCTAAGCTGGCTTACGGAGCTGGCTTAGCATTAATTCATGGGGCTGTTTTGTTCAAGAGAAGTATCTATTCAAGGAACTCTGTACTTCAGAGGCGGGAGCAGACTAAGCTTCCTTCAAAGCACTCTGCTGGGCTGTAGAACATAACAGCGGGGCTTGTGGCACATGTGCATTTTCAATTCCTGTCTCATAATTGTAGGAAAGGACTTACTTTTAATTCTTTGAAGGTAAAGCAGAACAGAGCCCAACCCATGTATTTTCCAGCTTCAAGGTACTTAAGGGCTTCCTCTTTCTCATGTATTGTTTTTGTTACATCAATTTTCCCTTAGCCCTAAGCCACTGATGCTTTGTGCTTGAAATGTAAAATAAGGGACACTCATCAAATTATTTCGACTGGTTGATCAAAATTTCGTTTCCCTGAGTCCTGAAGTCTTTTCCTCACATTAAATTGCATATAGAAAAGATTCTAATATCCCTCATTTTCAGATATAGTTACACAAATAATTGTAGGCTAATACAGATGGTAAACAAATGTTACAAATAGTAAGATCTTAAACCTTTTCATGAGATTACTGTTCCTCAAACCAGGCAGAACACAAGTCTTCCCCAGCACTAACAAGTAAAGCTGAAAGATGTAATCAAACATTCTGGACTATAATTGAGGATTTGGGCAAAACAGGATTAACGTGTATTTATCTGCTGAGTTGTAGAGCCAATTATAGCTCTTCTGAGGGAACTGCTCCAAATGGTGACTGGGGAAATCTCTAGACCCATGGAGAACTGTAGGATTTCATGACACCTTAACTACATTGAAACTGTGAAAATCCAAGGATAAGAAGAATTCACATGACCTTTTTTTTTTCTCTGTAGCTTCAGCAAATCTCCAGTGGAAGAATGCTGATAGTACTGGGTCATGCAGAAGATCTGCCCTGGATCAGACCCGAGGTCACACCTGGCTCTGTTTCCAACAATATACATGCAGATTTCTAGGAGAGAACAAAAGCAGACTGTGCTGTCTCCCCATTGTAGTCTCACAGTTTCCAACCGTTTTCAACTCAAAGGTGGTTTGTATTTTTTTTTTTTTTAATTCAGATGTGGATTCTAGGTGCTCAGTAAGGCTAGAGGTGTTGCCTAGACTCCTGGACTTCACTTAAATGTTTAGGGGTTTTTTTATAGCAAGGCCACAGGTATGGTTACAAATTGTGTGAGAAAAAACTTAGTAGCTCATCTTAGAGCTCTTCAATGTCTTCTGCGGGCATTGACATCCTTTCATTGATTACTTGACTGATGCCCCAAACTAACTTTGGCACCTGTAGTTAAAAGCATAAAAATAGACTGAAGTTTGTAGTGTGAGTACCCACTTTGTGTGGAAACAAAACTAGTTTGTGTGAAAATAAAGCTAGGGGTTTAATTTATTTTCCCTTGAGATTTGGTGGGAAGGGAGGAGATTTAGAAGGTAAAGGAAGATGACAAAAAAGCATTTCTCGGAGTTATGGTGTGCTAACCACAGGTGAAGTGCTTTACACCATGTGTTCAAAGGTTGGGAGAGCAGCTCACCCTGATGCCTTAGGTTTTAACTTTTATATTTTTCAAACCCTGCACTGCCTGGTGTGTAACTCTGAAGTTCCTTGTGGCCTGTGAGCTGCTGTTCTCTCCTGCTGCTCAGACACAACAAACCTCTGCAGGCTTCCACTCCAAGGACACCAGGCCCAAAATGTGTAAAGTAAAAGCCTCTAAAGGGGGGCAAACTTGGGGTAATTCCATCATGAAACTGAGGTTATAATTGGAGAATTAACCCTGATATGCAAATGAACCAAACTTATAAAAGTGTGAAGAACCCGTGACCCAGCATCCATGTTGAGTGTCCATCTGGGGTGTAGGCTCTGGACTGCCCAGGGTGTGCCTTTGAAGGCCCTTCAAATAAACACCTCCTTTTATTCTCTTAATTCTTGTCTGGTCTCTGTGGTTTAGGTGGCCACTTAAGGCATCAACCCAACCCAAGCCTAATTTGCAGCAATATCCATCTCTGCATGGCCTCTCAGCATTTGGGCTCCGGAGTTCACCTCTTCCTGGATGTTGGTTACAACAAGGAAATTTCTGGCCTAGCACCATAGTCACAAGCCAAATTCCCTCCTGGAATCAATACTGCAGCACATACTCCTCCTAAGAGTTACTTTGGAGGTGAAGGGCGAAGAGATTGTCTTTGGTTTTTTGTAGAGACTGAATGTATCTGAAGAGTTGACATTATTGCCTGGAGTTAGTGTTTTTACAAGAAACTGTGAACAGGCCTTATTAATTTTTATATTTTACTTTCTATATTTTATTATGAAGTAAGCTGTATTTGTAGGAAAAAAACATACTTTGCAAATATATTTGAGTGCTAATAATTACAGATCCTTCTCAATCTATTTTTTTTCAGTAAAAACTAGTGAATCCATAAATATAAATTTAGAAACACCCTTTAATTTTATTTTTCAAGTTAAAAAAAAAAAAATTCTACTGTACCAGAAAGAGAAAGGAGCACGCACCACATCTAAATCTAATCTTGTTGCAGTGAAATCAATTCCACAAACCACTTTTAGATCATTCCTTTAGTTTGTGGATTTAAATTGCCTCTAAAATCTCATTAACCAAACCTCTGTATGGAAAGAGTCTAGCTTTGCTATGACAAAAGGAGGCTGTTCCCGACCCATATACACCCTTCACAATCATTTTCACACCTCATGCTGCAGAGATAAAAATGCTCTATTTTTGGCAGACATGATCTGAACATTGTGATGACCTTAAATTTTGGGACAGCTTTAAAATCAGAACATGGAGTTGCAATTTTACATTAAATAAAGTATACTAGAATCATAAAATTATGTATGCAAATGGTTTATTTAGGATGACTATTAAATTTTCAGGGATTCCTATAGGTGGATTAACTCTACTTGCATGTTTCTTACCTTGAAGATTACTCACGTGGCTTCTTTACAATTTCAAAGTTGATTTCGGACTTTTTAACTTGTTCGAGGTATTAAAATTATGGGAAAATTTACATAAACCTTGCACTTTTAAAATGAGTATATCCTCATTCTAACTGTAGAAGGCAGAGGCCTCAAAATCCAGTACACATTTAACCTTCATACATGTAACCAGTAATATAAATTCATAAAAGTATTGCAGAAATTCTCTGTAGAAG
Organism: Mohoua ochrocephala; assembly: GCA_013398855.1. Taxonomy (NCBI): domain Eukaryota; kingdom Metazoa; phylum Chordata; class Aves; order Passeriformes; family Acanthizidae; genus Mohoua; species Mohoua ochrocephala. The sequence continues at coordinate 114,681 of VZTA01018454.1, read as the reverse complement.
GGCAATTACTTTCTGATTGGGTTGTTTGGTTTTTTCCCCCCAAAGAATTATTTGCCACGTGAAAGTGTCAGCTTTAAAATATAAGTAATTTGGAAGGTTCAATCAGATTCAACCAAAATCTCTGCCTTTTCTTGTTTTGCTTCTGTTGGATTTGTTTGATTGCACAGATGTTCACAGTGTCTTTCCTGATAGTTTGCTGCCTTTGGTATTTATTCCTGTATTGACGTGATTTAAAATTGCTGAAGAACAACCAGGTGCCTTATGCCTAGATGGAGCAAATCTACAAACCTTAAATCTGAGAGATTATCATCATGTTTTAAGATTCTTGCATGATTTACATTTGCAGCTGTATATCAACAAGAAAAAATAGCTACCTTTAGAATAGCAGTACTGGGTTACGAATGTGTGATTTCACTACCTTTTTTCCTAAAAGGTAAGAGATGGTGATATTTGTACTTTTTTAAAGAGAACATAACCCTGGACCTTCCTATAAATGTATTAAAAGTTCTTTGCTTATAATGATAGTTTACTCTTGTCTCATATAATTAAAATTGTTTAAATAGTAATAAAATATGTAGAAGTGTATTTGGGGAAAAGATATCAAGAACTAAAGCAAAGGCAGAAGAGTTCTGTCTATGATCTCTGCATGAGCAGTATGTCAGAACTGAAACGACTATTTCATGAATAATTTCATAAAGTATTTTTAGTCTTTAAAACATTGCTTTGATAAATGAATGCAGCTCACTATAGGTGTGCATCAAGAAATAGGTTCCATTCATCTGCTCTTTCATCTTTTCTACCCCGTGTTCACAGTCTCCTGTACATTTCACATGCCAGGTCCACGTAGCATTTGAACATACGTTAACTCAGTGTTTCCTGACAGCCCCTCCTGGATTACTGCTGGGTTCCATCTTCCCATTCTTCTCTGGGAGCTGCCAACCTGGGCTCTCTTCCCACATTCCTGTCACTCTGGGTCGATGTGGATCTCGGGTGTCAAGTTTTGCCTTGCCCTTTCTTAAACATTCCCTTCTAGACTGGAGACATGGACATCGAGTTTTCTTAAGGACTCTGGTCCTAGCCCTTACTACAAGATTTCTAATCCTACTGCAAAGTCAGATCCTGCCTCTGACCCAAGAAACAGTCAGATGTAAATCTGTCTTCGTATTATTGATGAACTAGCAACAAGCGATGATGAGTCCCTTAACACCACATTAAAAGAATGGCTTCACATAGCAAAACCAGTGGTAGTGGATTGCATTTGAAAGCAGCATGAGTGTGTACACAGGAGTTTTAGAAATTGAAGAAGTTTTAAAAGTTGTCAGAATGATTTTTGACATGGGGATCAGGGGTTACAAAGCTCGCTGAGTTAAAATACTGTGCAGGGCCAGAAGTTGGATTGATGATCCTTCTGGATCCCTTCTAATTCAGGAGATCCTGTGATTCTATGAACGGTTAACAAAAGGATGGTGAGGAATTGTGAGGGATGTTCTGTCTGTCTCCTCTACCTGCTCAAGAACTGGGTCCTGAGTATGTGCCCTGATGAAACCACACAGCTCTGATGACAGGGGCGGTGAGAGACAAATCAGTGGGAAACATGCAGGACTGCTCAAATGATATCCAGGTCTAACACGGTTGTCTGGGAATCCTGCAGGCTATTGCATGAACTCCAGGGCTCAGTCTGAGCATGGGAGGGGGCTGAGCCCGAGAAGAAAGAGCTGTAACTCAACTCTACAAGTAACAGAAATTAGATGAAATGTGGAAAATTATAAGTGGGGAAAAATATTGCCAGAAACGGTCAAAATAGTTTCCCAAAGTACTGGGTGAAGACCTACAGGTTTAAACACAGTGAGATAAAATATATAAATTTAAATACACAGTTTTCCACAGTCTCTCACAGGTTCCTTCTGCTGGGTTCTTCTACCATTCTGATCCTTCCCTCTGTTCCTGTTCTAACCCTAAACCCACTGCACACCTTCATTTGCCATTTGAAAGCCCTTCAATGAACGCTAAGCACCATCACCAGCACCTGCCACATTTTGTTTCCTTTGTCTTCTTTTCCGGGATGAGAAGATCTCTTGCTATTTACGCCTTTTCCATCTAAAACTAATGACTTGTAACATTCTTATTTTTTTCCTGGGTTTGAAAATGTAAAATAGGAAGGATGTTATTTTTTTTCTCATTTTACATAAACACATGCATATTTATTAGGACAATAGTGAACCAAATAACAAATAAATGAGAAAACAGAAGAAGAAGAAGAAGAAGAAAAAGAAGAAGATGACGGAACAATTGTTCTATTACACTGACATATGCTTTCTGCAGCCACACTATTAGCAATTGCTGTAATAAGGGTCTCTCTGCCTGCATAGGGGCCTTACTCTGGCAGATGTAAAAGCATGAAAAACCTCAGAGATCAGAAATAGGACTCTCAGGATGATGTCCCAAATAAAGAACTAGTTTCGGGTAACTGAAATAGGGTTTTTCTTCTGTTAGGACTTTCAGATCTGTACATCTATTTGAGTTAACTCATATTGATGGTCCCACATTTTCTTTCCACTGCCTCAATGAGATTTGCTACTGATATTCAGAGAAGCCCATTTTAACTGTGCATATAGAATCTCTTTTGCATTTGAAAAACTGTGCTAATGTGCGCAGGATGTATTATTCATATCACGCCTGCTCTAATTTACATACCTCAGGAAAAAGTATTCACATTCTGGGTTTTCATTTGTTGCACAGACAATACTGATAATGCTCACTAGAGCTGTGTGACTGTCTTAAAGTACAGTTGTTGGTCACCATGGAAATTTAGTGTAACTAAATAATCTTAACGCACAGTTCACATGTCTTTATACATTAATATCGTGTTCCTTATATTTAGCAGCAATATTTCCTGAGCCCTTGGCAAATGCTGTGGTAATGGTATTCACTTAGAAAGAGAGAGCAAAAGGGTGTCCTTTTAAGAGCAGGCACTTGCAGCAGGTACTGTAGGGCTCCCTACATATTTCCATAAGGGATCAAAGTTTCATAGTTTGAAAGCAAAAGAATATTGGTCCTCTATCTTCCCAATTATGAATTCTGCAAATTAAATCTGAAATTTGAAATTCAAGATGAGTGTTTCTGGCTTTGATTATGAAAAATTTTGCCACAAGGACTTTATTAAAGTTTTTCACGAGAACTACAAGACAATACAGCTCCATAGTGCTTATATAGTTCCACTAGAAATAATAAAAATTACAAGAGTCAATTTTTATCTTTTAAAGTAAGTAAAGGCCAAGCAGACACTCAACTGTAGCAAATGAAAAATTGCTGTCACAAACTGACATGGAAACCAAGAGAAAATACTCTCGGGCCAGAAATAATCTTCCACTTTTTCTGTAGCCATATAAATAAATTCCAAAGGAGAAAACTGTCATAGCTCTTTCTCTCCTTTCTCTTTCAACTAGTGAAGAGTACGGAGCTGCTCTTGGGGCTTAGAGTTCTATACAGGAAGATGCTGGGACTCGTGAGAAGAGTTTACTATAATGTATTCCTCACCAGAAGAATTACTATGCCATCAGAGATCTTGTTTCTCTTTCCAGTGCTGAGGTAGCTCTGAAATGCTTGAATAGACAAGGGCTTTTCCTCTGTGGGCTCAGCTCGAGCCACAGGTGATGTGCGTTCCTCTCTTGCATCCCACAAGATGCCTTCAGGTCACACCCTTTCCCTGGAATTTTGTAGCTACTCTCCTGCTCTCTCAGAGGTGTGGATTTGCTGCTGCTGCCTCTCCTTACCCATCAAGACCTGCTTTGCCTCTCAGGAGGGGTTTTGTGCCCTTTTCTGCCCCTTACTGACAGACACGCTCATTTTCCTCAAGGCATGTTCATTAAAGAGGGCTCCAGGCCTGCTCCTACTGCATAGCAGCAGCTCTGTGGCTTACACTCGTCTCTATTCATGCCAGGCTGCCTCCTCCCTGCCTTCCATGCCCCTCTTTCCCCACTTCCTTCCCTGCACCTATCTTGTATGTGCCCCATCCTAACCCTGTCTGATGTCCTGGAGTCGGGTTTTGAACTCTACACTTAGTTATATTTTTTCAAGTATGGAACAGTGAAGTTTTGAACTCAACCCTTTTGTGAATTCAAACTAAGCCCAAAAATCCATCCCACAAGCAGCATATCTGTCACCCAAGCTGCTGCTGCTGCTTGCTGAGCACTCCTCTGATGTCTTTGTTATTCTATAGGACCTCAGAAACAATCTGGTCACTATCAATCAAATGCACTTTAAATGCAGATCTTGCTGTTCTGCTTTAGAAAACCAACCAGTGTCTTCAATACCATTTGAGGCTTATCTCTTTTGCCTGAATTCCCCACTGTATTTGGGGAGAGGTAGATGAGATCTGAGCTCCCTGGTTCCTGATACTATTCTTGGCTCAACAGATTCTCTTTTTGCCAGGACCTGTAAGTGTGAAACCAGATGTTCCCTGACTAGAAACTAATGCCTTTTAGCAAGGATTGTTTCTGGCAGTAATGTCTAAAAAAGTGAAGAGCAAAATGTTCTCCTGCAAAGACGTTTAAACAGAACTCATCTAAGTCAGAAATCCTTCCCCTAAACCTCGTCCTGCTCACTTTACAAAGTGTCTCTTTTACAAGCAGTTTTTTAAGGTATCATTTATGTCGTTTAAGGGTTTTCAAAGATCAGGCACGGAGCGCTGTCCTTAATAAGCATTGACACTGAAGACAATGGATACAGACTGTTCTTGCAGCTTCCTGTGGTTGCAAAGCTGTGCGGGGAAGGAGCCCTTGGTCAGAAAGCAGGTGCGTGTCATTTACCAGATTCCTCTTCATTTAGGGGATGAGCAAGGTACTAAGCAAATCCAGCTGTAAATTTAAGTCTATGCATATTAAAAAATATTAATATTGCCTTATAGCAAGTACTTGCCAGATTTGTGCTCCGACAGAATATGTGGAACTGTCTCCCATCATTTGTTAGCCCGGCACAAATCCTTATGGATGTTTGTGATTTCTCTTCAATTCCCAATCTGTTTAGTGGAAAAACTATCACAGTTTAAATGAAAGAAAATATAGGCCTCATGTGAGTTTCATTCATTGTATTGCAGAAGTGTTAATTGCAATAGGGTCTTCTTGTTTTGCACTAATGACTGGAGTCTACTAATGAACGATTTAAAGCTAATACCTAAAAAGCATCAATAGAACCTTTTAATGAGCCCTCTCAGATTACATTTTCCCCAGTTATCTTGACGAGTGAGTTGAGTTTAAGCATTTACGCTGTGCAATACTATAAAGGAAATGTGCTGTATCATATCTTGTAGGACTAACAATCTCAGTAAGATCAACCCTCCGTGAGCGCACTGCTGTCAAATATATGCTGCTATTTTTAAAGTGTGTTTCCACATTACAGAAGAAACACGTTAAAGAGAAGCATCCAAATTTCCACATTACAGAAGATGACCTAGGAAATTCTATTGCAATAAACAGATATTGCTCCCATTGATATAATCAAGTTCCTCTCTGGTGCAGTGATGTTATTCCAGCTTTATACCTGTTTAGCCAAAATAGGAGTAGGTCTATTTGTCTTCTCCAGGCTAATATTCCTACAAACTGCACTACAGCCCTGTATAAAGCTGGGTTATTCATAGCAATTTTCATAAACGCTCACTACACTGAATCTCAAAAATCCTTTAGAAAGTGCTGGTGTCAACTTCTATTTACAGGTAATGCTTGTGTCACTGAAGTGCAGGTTTTTTTCTAATCATTATTGTAAAACTGGTGAGCCAATGGAGAACCCATATCGTCAGTTGTTTCCACACTGTACTTTTCCCACTGTCTATTTAAGATCATGAGGAATATTTTTGCTACAACCCCTGAATGCTTTCAAGCAACATTAAGCTGGGGCTTTAAAGGGGATTGCCCTAAAGTCCTGTATATTCAGTACAGAAATGGTGAATACACTGTACTTTTAGTGTCACTGGTTTTAGTGACAATCTAATGGCAAATAAAGGAAAAGAAACTTATAGGAAAATAAATCATATAACGGAAACATGGATTTATTTCTCAAACTATCTACAAGTTCTGGCATATAGAGGCCTTGGAAGGAGCACACATTCTTGGGAATTTGAATCTAAATTATGGGAAATAGGGAAAGGTACATCTCTTGTATCTGAAATCCATTAACAACATCTATCCTGCCCGTCTGATCCACTGTAGGTACTTGTTCCTATTTTGCAGGGAAGATGATACAGACCCTCCTGCCATATTTCCATCACTGCTTTTATTTATGCAGCTAAATCCTAATACTAAAGCAGAAAATTGATGTCAGCTTTAAGTTTTTCTAAACAAGTCTGGATAACAGGCTGGTTTTGTTACTTATTTATTTTGAATTCATGCAGCATGGCTGAAAAAAGTATTGTCATGACACATGAGGAGACAAACATTGTGGAGTGCCAGACTGAACAAAAGAAATGAGACCTTGCAGCATCATTTATACAGCCTGGTGAAGCATCCTGACAGCAATCTAAGGACGGAACCATTCCCAAGTTATGTCAGGGACCAGCAAAAGCAGGTGGCTCTGAATGGGATCTCACCAGACACTGACATGGAGTTTAGCAACAGATTTATCTCAGGGACAGGTGTTTCTGATCAGCTCTAGAAGCATCTGTGTTTGTCCTGTTCTCCTGGCAGAAATTTATCAAATCATAATTTCACAAGTTCCTGAAAAGACTTTGTATCGTACTGAAAGAATTCCTGTGGACCAAAGCATTAGTTCAGAATGAAAAACTGACTATGATAAATGCTTCTGCAACAAAGTAGTAATGACTTGCAATATGCTGCAGTAACACTTTAGGTGCCTTGTCTCTTTGATTCATCTGAAATCGGGCACTGAACTAACCACTGCTAATTTGTGTTGCATCCTTGTGCATGTCATGTGCAATCTCACGAGACTTCTATTGCAGCTAAGCAGCAATTTAACTAATCATTAGAAAGAGTATCTGAGCCTAGTGAAATAATTTCATATTCATCATAATAATACAAATATTAATGGATTCGTGTGATATTCTGACACTGTCATATGCATTGATACAAAAACTCCATTATAATTTTCTTATCCCATAACATAATAAATAATCAGTAGTATGGGGGTGAGATGGCATTGTAAATCTGGAGGACATTGTATTTTCATACAGTACCTTTACACCCTGAAAAAGCATAGAAGTGCTTATTTTCAGAGAACTCCAACTGTAAAGCAGCACCTATAGATAAACGATTTATTAAAATAGGGTATCTATTACACTGAGATTAAATCTGAGAAAGAACAAGTTTTGCATTTGTTTTTGCTAAAGGAGAAATAGAGTGCTCGGAGAAATTGTTAATCCACTATTCAGAAACGGCTTGAATCTCATGTCAAACCATTCAGAAATTTTTAGGTTCATATTGTAGCAAGTAACTGTAGTCCTGAGAGCTGTAGCTCAATGAAGTCTTATCTGCTCAGAGGCTAAAAAAATCCCTCCCTGAGTCATGAACTGCAAGCCTATGTTTTGGGTTAATAACCCTATCTCTTTTTTATGTTTTTTTACCTTTGGTAAGGTTTCCTTCTCTTTGTTGTCAACACTACAGTGACTTTGCAGTTTAGTTTCGTACTTACACATATGAAAGTGGAGCCTGTTGCCACCCACGTTCTTCTGCTCCGGCCTGGACAGCTGTCTTCTCATTGCAGATGACAAGGATTTGAAAACAAAATCCGATAATTCCCAGGTAAACCACTGAGAACTGTTAGTAGTGAGTAACTGTAATTAGTGAACAACGGGTTAAAGCATGTGAAATTCTGAGCCAAACAATTCAAAACACTACTTACTGATATGTATTAAAAGATTAGTCAGTGGAAAATCAATTATTAAGTGCATATAAAATAGGGTAGGAATCTGCCTGATGTACAAAGGAGAGTGCTTCACTTTAGCATCACGCCTGTTGCAGTCTCCTGTCAGGTGTCGTCCCTTGATCCTCTGCCAAGGGATATTAACTTCCCTTTCCTCACCATTGACCTTACTACCCTCTATTTCCCTCTGACCTCTATTTCTTAACCATTTCTCCATTTATTCTCCTCCACTTTCTCCTGTTGCCAAGAAGTATCCCGTTTCTATCCTGGCTATTAACTCCCTTTCTTCTCCACCTCTTCTCTAGTAGCTCATTTTTCTTCATCCAATTATCCCCTCCATCACTGTCTTGCCACAAGCAGCTATGGTCTTTCTTATTTTTGAGAATATGCCACCTTGGCAAGCCTGAGAAAGATCAGGACTGTGATATTTCTCATTTTCTTCTTCATTGATCGCAGAGGATTTGAAGTTGCTGAGAACGGGGATTCCTTTCCCCAGCGCTCAGGCAGCTGCCATGACTGTGGGGATCCTGTAGGGAAGGATTTCAGTGATGCAAGTGACAGCTCCAGCCACCGTGCCAGCACAAGGCAGTAGAGGTCATATTGGGAGGAAAAAGACAGAATTGTAGTCTTGTGGCTGAAACTCTCATTAGCCAGCCTGGTTATCAGTGCAGGCAGACACCAGTGGGATGGAGATAGACACCATTTACCACAGGCTGTGGACTTTTAAGGAGATCTGCCTGCACTGCTGCCTCACTCTACTTCTTTTCTCAACGATCATATCCAGGGAAAAAATTGTCTTGAGGCTGCAAGAATGCAGGAGAGAGGGCAGAGGTGTCCAGCTCCCACTGTCTGGCTGCAGGTCTGAATGCTAGGTCAGAGATTGTGAGGCTGAGTTAGGAGAGCCTGATGGTATATGAGAGGAGAATCAGGTGGATATCAGGCAACCATTGCCTCCAGGAAGAGGGGATTTGAAGCTCGAGAAGTCTTCCAAAGACGGATACTGTGAAGACATGCTGTAAGAGAGAAGCAGCAAAGTCCTAGTGGGATCTCTAGCCAGAGAGTCACGAGTTTTAAAGGTTGCTGGGTGACTTAGGTTGTGAATCTCTGGCAAAAGGATATAAAAGGCATGTCAGAAGAATGATAGCATTTTTTGTGCTGAGAGAGTCATGTTATGACACGGGTTACAAGAGCACCCAGAGACACCAGCCAGAACAGGGCAGTGCATCCCTGTGCTTGGCGGTGCAAGTGCTGCTTGCTCTGAAGGGCTTCCGTGCTGCACTTCAAGGGCAAAGACGAGCACTGCAAACCCTGCAGCTTCAGAGGTGCTAAGTGACCTTCCCAAAGTCACACCCCCTGACAGGTGAGAGCTGGGAATAACACCGCTCTCTCCCAGCTCCTCGGTCAGAGCCCTACCTGCTAGACCATATTTCCCAACCACAGTCACACTCCTCTAATTAGTCTTGTTTCCTTGGAAACCCGCAGACCCAATTGCTGCTTTGTTGAGGCTCTCCAAGGCCAGCTCTTGGGATGACAAAAATATTCAAGGCCACTAGCACCCCACCAACTAATGTCTCTTTTTTCCCCTCCCCTCTCCTAATTTCCTTTCTTAAGAAATATAAATTCCTCAGGAAACTCGGGTATTTGTTCCCTTCAAAAAATCAAGAGAAAAAAAAATTGATTGCTTTTTGCTGTTGCCTTTTCTGGACAGATGATACAGACATGGTCAGTCAGTAAGACCCTTTCCATATGATTTGCCTTCTGTGCACCTCAGTGTCAGCAAGGATCCAATATAAATGTGATTTGTAAGCTGAAGCTGGATAAAACTTATAGAGAAAGGGCAAATCACATCCTGCCTTCCTTGAGTCAACCCCCTCCCAGATATTAAGCTTGCATAATGCTTCTGTGGATGCTACAGACAAGACATTTGAAGAAAATCACTGCTGGCATAAAGATATGGTTTTGATTTGGCTACATTTATTCTGCAAGTCAAACAGCTTACACAGATCTTGGCAGCATTGTAAACAAGACATTAGCTAAGTCACAAAGCCAAGATGCAAATTTTAAACGCCTTGAAACTCTCAGGACACTGGACCCACAAGTCCTGTTCTTGATAACACAGACTAATAAAGTTCATTTGAAAAATTCTAGTACATATTACTAATATGCACAAAGTGTCAGTGTGTTTGGAGTTAAGGTTTTTGCTTGGAGCCTATTGTACCAAAAAATTCAGAATCAAACCTGGCACTTTAATCTTTTATAAAGCGATTTTGCAGGAATGTTATTTTGATTTAGAATGTTTACAAACTGCAGGCTTTTCAGCCATTACACAAAGTACTGGACTCGATCGTGTTCAGAGCAGTTACAAGTTGCATCTGCTTAAGATGCCAGAGAACAGGAAATTTGCACTGGAATTTTGCAGAAGATAAGAAGCTATGATGAAAAAAAAATTGATACTGTTCCTTTTTGTTTTCTTGCTTTTCTGCTCCTGCTTTCCAATAGGAATTGGGGCACTGTGTTACTTAACCGATTCTGACACATTGCGGGTAGCAGAAACTTGCAAATTTTGCTATTCCAGGCAAATTTTACAGGCAGAAGAAGAGTCAAATACAGTATCTGAGAAGTGAGTGTTTGAGATTATTTTCAGGAACTGCATCCTCATGTTCATGGCCTGTGCCTTCAGATAAGTTACCTGAAGCAGAAAGCAGAGGCAGAGCAGAAGGAGCAAACTATACTGAATTGAGAGTGCTAATAGGGTGTGAAGGTTTGGAATGAAATTTCCAGCATGGTTTTTACACGTACATGTAACCTGTTACAGTAGCAGTAGTAGCAGAACCCCTGCAGCTGCTGAATAAATAGCAGGCTTGAAATTTTTTTTCTTTTTCCCTTGGCTTTTTTTATTTTTTCCCCCCAAAAGGTATGCTTCAGATTAGATAGGGAAAGCAAGTCCCTTTTGGGAAGGACCATCTTTCATATTGATATTCCTTTGAACACCGCATTAGAGAGTCTCCATATTATTTTAATAGCAAGCAATAATTGTCAACTAAATAGCCCTGTCTATTCCATTCGTAAGTCACTAATTAGTACATAATTTTTTCCCTATTTCTATTCAAGATGTCACTAGGCGAGGATCCACACCAGTTATGTACTTATCTTTTTCCTGTTTTCCCTCTCACTCTCTGCTTTGCAGACACACCACCATCCCTGCACAGCACTGCAGACTCAGCAGTGGCTTTAAACAACCAGTCAAGCATTGAGAAGGTGGAATTCCATCTGGGCAGGCTGTTTCACACTGACACCTCCTAAAAGATGCAATAACCAAGAAAAGAACAGCTGAAGTAGCTAAAGACATGTTTCATTTTCACTTAAGACAACACAGACATTTAAAATCAAGTAATTTATCCTCTCTGCCCCCTTACACCCCACGTGACAGAGAGGCAAAATCCCCTTCCTTGATAGGAGTGCTGAAGGTACTGAGGAAGATGCATGTGAGGAGAAGACTGCTCCCTGGTATTTCTGTTAGGCTTTTCGCCAAGACATGAATCTCAGCGTGACAAATTTCTAACATAAATACATATTCTGTCTCACAGAGTGGTCTTCCAGAAATGGAATTGACCATGTACCCAACCAGCATTTCAGCATATGTGCGCACCATAACTCTGAACCACATCACCACAATGTTACCCAGACAAACAGACTACTATTGTATAACCATTCAAGTAACAGCTCCCTGAAACACAGCAAAACTGGTATCAAACTAATTGTTATAATGTGAGTGTGCATTAAACAGGGGATTGGAAAAGTACTTCAATGTGTATTTCTATTTATTCTGCAGGCAGAAAAGAGAGCCCAAGGGATGAGCAAAACTCCTTATTTCCTAGTCCAATGCACATTTACATTAGGCAGAAAGAAAGATTGGAAAGGAATAAATGGGAGAGGGAGAAAATAGCTGAGTAATGAAAAGTAATGCCTAAAGCAGACAGATAAGAAAAGAAGCAGAGGAAGGACAAGGCAAGAAAACAAAAAAATCAAGAAGGAAAAAGAGGGAAGAAAGATGAGCAAAGAAGAGAAGCTGTCTCATGGCATCACCTGCCTTAATACCCTCTTAGGAAGGCTGGCCTGAAAGACGAATCAAAATTTCCTGTGGAGCCATGCCATGAGAAATGAAAGAGAGATGTTGACTTTCATCCCCTGTCCCAGTATCCATTAGCAACTTTGCACAAGAGCGATTAATGCATATTGACAAATGTCCCTTTGGGAGAGGGAACCATCACCCTCCAGTCTCCAAAGTAACACACAATGAGAATAAGCAGCTCGTTATAGGTCATACAGGACATCTGTGACAAAACTGGAATCTGGCCCAGTCTCCTGGGTTTCAGTCTAATGATCTTAACAAAAAGATCAATTGTGGGGGAAGCGTATCAGCTTGGGGACAGCAGTCATAGCATTACACACTCCAGTGCACTGGAAAGACACACATTTCCAGAAGGTTGTTTTGTTAATGTCTGCACATCCCTAAATCAAACCACCTTTTCCTGAAACATGCAGAGTTAATATTTTCCAAACTTACCATGCTCCTTCACAGGTGCTGAAGCCAATGGGGGAGATGTGGATTTGGCAGACAGTGTAACAACTTTGTCCAACATGAAGCACCGGCCCAGGTGCAGTGACATTCTGGCAGAGCTCCTGCAGTGTGAGAGGGACAGCAATGAGCACTTGTCACAGGCTGTGCCCAGGGCTAAGCCTGGCTCCTGGTAGTCCTATAATTACCCTCCCAGTAGACTTCCCTTATTCTTGTGAAAATGGGCTCACATCCTTGGCTCTAAACTCTTCTCTCCTGTAAGGCTGAATCAAAGCAATTGCTGATGAAGGGGTTTCTCTAGGACCCTCTTCAGGATCTGGCTCAAATCAAACATCAAAGGTTTGGAAAACCACCAAGGCTTTTCCAAACTCTTCAAAGCTAGAGCTTTCTCGTCTCACCATCATCAAGCTTTTATTCTCCCCAAATGATTTCTCCACTTCAAACAGCAATACCTCTGTCGTGCTATCCTCTTGGGGAAAACATAGGCAGATCCCTGCTTTTCCGTGTAGCTGGGTTTCATCCATGGACAGGTCTGTAAGCATGGCATGCCTTGTTGGTCAGTTCATGTGCCATCCCCTACAACTGATCCCACTACTGCACACTCCCTTGCTGGGGCAAAGCCTCCAGTCCACAGCAGACTCAATGAAGAGCCAGACCTTCAGGCATCAAAACAGGTGTTTCGGAGATACTGAATCATTGTCTACGCCTGCTATATAGCTACTACAAATAAAGTGGTTCCTCTTACTCTGAATGAGCTGTTTTGAACAAGAGACAGTTTCAATCTGCAGAGGAAGAGGCTCCGTTAGACTGACACCTGTGCGAATTGTTTCCCAGAGGGAGTTGATGAAAGAAGGTAAGGGCCATGATGCTGCTGCATTTTGATTAAGGAAGTGGTACATATAGTGAGATATGTTCTAATGAGGGTGGACTTCATTACCAGAATGTAGGAGGCAAATAATTTGAATGTAGACTTTTCAATAGCTGTTTCTGGAAAGGGGATATAAGTGCCTTGTTTTTAATGAAATATGCTTCCTAAATTTTGATCAATCCCTACTCTTCATGCTACCAAATACTAATCCTTAATTTTATCACAAACCATCCCAGTGCTTTTCAGTTTTAAACTACTTGATGGCAGAATTCATAAATGCACAGCAGTTGTGCAGTGGCAACTTACAGGAGCAAATTTCTGCATTCACAGTGGTCAGACTGATTTTTTTTTTTTAGTTTGTTTTGGTTTTAGAAAGCAGTGTTTCAGGGAGGAAAGCCTCAGAGCAAGTCAAAGTTGCAGGGAAACTAAATCTGAACTGTAGTCTGCTAGCCAATGATTCTCACTGGCACTCTTAGGTTTACATAAACCTCTCTCTCTAATTCACAGTAAAATCTGGTGACACAGGTTTAAAGACAAGCCAGTATTACAGTCAGCCAACAGTTTGTAGCAGCCCTGTGCCTTTACCCAAAGAATATCTAGCTAGCTATGACTTATCTCTTTTGGGAGTGATATGATCTGTTATTTTAGTCTGCAGTTAAGAACAACAGCAACTAAAGAAATAGAAAGTAGGCAAGAAACCAGATTTATATTGAGATCACTGTAGCAACAAGAACATATTTCCAAATACCCGGAGCCAAATAGCAGTTGGTACTTCAGGAGATAGGATTTTGTCCCAGTGAATGCTGGCACTGTGTCAAACCACAGAAAAGTGCTGTGGTAGATAGGGAAAAAATACTTCTTCCTGAGAACAGTAACCTTGTCTCATTCTGCATTTATGAATTCCTTCTCTTTGCCAAGAGGGAAGAACTCTTGTCACCCTAAAAACTCTTCCCACCCTAAAACCTAGCAGTGGCTTTACATAAATTGTTGGCTTTCTTCGTTTCTCTTCATCAGACATAAAAGAAAAATCAAGTACTTTAAACCAGGCCAGATTGGTTTCATTTTTTTGCCCTAACATTAGTCAAAATAAATATCCCTCAGGAAATAGTTTTGGCATGTAACTGAACAGCTTAGCTAATTTTTTTCCTCCTAATATGGATGTAATTACGGACAATACAGTATGTTCTTATTGCAATCATTGTGATAGAACTGCATTTGCACAGTAAGCTGCTCTGAGACAGATTTTCTTGTATCACAGCTGCAGTGGGTGTCTTCTTGCTTAAAAAGAATGACTGTTCAAATAATTTCTAATACTGGCTCTTGACCCAGAAGCATTTAGGGAAACTGACAGCAACCAAAACTTCTAGCTGCTGGAATGTGAAAACTCTGAAAAGATAAAAAATAAAAATAAAGGCATTTCATGGTCCCTTCTCCCCTAGCCCAGCTACCAAGTGGTTTAACTGTGAATGTGTGCTCATGGAGCTGTGCGGTTACAGAAAATAACAGATAGGGATTACATTAATCACCCCTCAATCCAAGCTGAAATTAGACTGGTGGAAATTTTTGGCTGCATCCCCGTTTCTGCCTCTGTCTTTTTAGTACTTGTCAGGATATGGCACTTAAAATAGTTTTATTGCATGAGTGATCTGTTCTCCATGGATCTGGATATGCTTCCTCCACTGTGTGATGTCCTCACCTTGTGATGGCCTCCTCTTCAGTTTCCAAACATACAGATGGTAGCTAAAAGGCACAGAACTTTGGCAACAACATTTTTGGCTATTAATTCAGTCATGTAATGAATTTTACCCTTTCAGCGTATAACATTTCAAGCTGTCATTTCAGTAAGAGATGTGGAAAATTGTTTGAGGAAGTTTTTTGGACTCAGTTCTCGTTGGATGAATGAATCCTGTGATAAACCATGGTATCCTCATAACTACATTAGCTGTGCTAAGCAAGATCTCTGGCTGATAGAGCCCTCATGGCAGGTGAGAAGTTGAGGTTGGAAGAGCTGCATGATCCTCCTCTCTGACATCAGCAATGCTGCAAGGCAGCCAGCCCCAGTGGAAGGTGAAAAGTGTGCGATGGCATCTGGTTAATGCTTCTGCTTTCTCATACCTTCATATCTTGCAGCAAGGCAGCTCACGGTCTCGTTGCTGAAACGAGTCACAGCCAGGGAACCGCCCTTGTATACAGAGGATTTCAAACTGGCCTCAGAAGAAATTATTGTTTGCATCTCAATGTTTTGGCTGCTTGTCAGATGACAAGGCCTAGGAGGAATGAGGTCAGACCAGCTGTGGCTGAGTTGTGTCATGATTTCTCAATGAATCCCAGCTGGCTGATAAGGAACCATGAAAACCGCCAGATCTTTTCCATCTCCTTCTCTGAGGTGTGACTCCACTTTGCTCTTCGATCTGAGCCCAATGACCAGTGAGCTCCTGCTGGAGATGTCTTCACTGGCAGCAGGAGTAAAGGAATCTCAAGGCAGAAGCACATGTCCTCACCTCAGCTGTGCTGTTGGATATGATGGAGTATTTTCTTTCAACAAGCGTTGTCATGTGGAAGTCATGGCTCCACAGCCAGTTTCTCTGCTGTAATTGCCAGAGGCCACAGAAAACAAAGCTTTCTCCTCTTTTTTTTCCCAGTTCTACCTTCACAAAGGGAAAGGACTAGCAGGACACAGAGGGTTGTTATGTCCAAGGTCTTGATCTCTTGGGCACATGAATTGCTCCCGTCCAGAAACTAAGGCAGTATCATTTTGAAAGTAGTTTTACTGGCCTCCCCCCTGTAACAGACTGAGAGAGACAGTTGGGACTCTAATCTAGTGACTGAGAAATCTTTTAGCAGTCTAAATTTGCAGATGCTAAAGATGTTTATAATAACAATACCAAATGACTCCTCCATTATATATGGTACATGGAAAAAGCAAGGTCTGTTCTATTTCTCCCTGTTCACCTAAGCTCCTTCAGTCCAGAGTTCCATGAATTCTGATTTTTCATTAGATGTACAGTGATGATGGCTTCAGGCTCCTGTTTCAGACTGATGAGCATTATGTGAACCCTTAACCAAAGGTAAAAGCCTTGCAGTCCGAGATGGGAGCTGGTAAATCGCCCCAAACAGCGAAAGCAGCCGGGACCGTTGGGGCTGCGGGACATTGACCAGCCCTGGCCTCAGGTCCAGCTGACAGGACTAACGCGAGAAACTGCTGGCTGTGATGCGAGAAATTGCTGGATGTGACAGAAGCTGACAGGAGCTACCGACAGCACCATGAAGAATGGCTGAGTTTCACAGAGGGAGTGATGCGAGAGACAGACAAACCTCCCTGAAAGGGAGCTTTGGGACCTTGTGCAAGACCAACAGCAGCTTGATAACCACATCAGTCACGGGATATAAAGCGGAGATTAACTGTGCCAGTAACGGTGTCAGGAATGCCGACTGGGCTATGGAGGTAGTAAAAATGGAACCAATAGTAAAAAAGTAAATGAGGCCGGGTTGTTTATCTGGAGAGGATTGTGGAGGAGAAAGAGAGGGGCAATGATGGTGAAAGAAAACAGCAAGAGGTGAAAAATAAGGTAACAAGATATTTAAAAGGGGTCATTGTGGCGTCATTAAAAGGTGTCATCCAAGGGTACCTGCCAGGCACCCCTTCACTTCCTCACTGCAAGTACAGCAGGACAACAAACCTATTGTCCTTACCACACCGCAGGTGTCAGGCATGCTTCCATGGCCTGGTGGACCACAGGATGTGGTGGATGCCTTCCCTTGCTGGCCAGGGTACAGCCAGGATGTCTGTCTTGAGCATCGTGGTATCAACTGAGTCCATTCCCATTTCAGGCCTGAGAGCATCATAACAACGTCCTCAAGGGAATAAGGCAAAAATGAGGTGAGCCTTGCACTCGAGACAGGCAGCTGTGGTGATAAGCAGGGTTTCAGGATTCAGCCCCTCCAGAAAATGGGAGCTGAGCACTGGGGTGGGTAAGAGAGCCGAGGGCTAAACTGCTGGGTTATGAAGTGAGAGAGGGGAATTGTCACAACCTTGCCCCTCTTAAAGAATTAATGGCTGTAACTGCAGTTTTTGCAAGCCAGACCTTGTTGGAATCTTTCAGCTAGCTTTCAGAAATAAATGTGAATTTAGTTCCCTCCAGGATTTTAAAATTCTTCTGATCCCATCTGGACTAAGGGCAACTCTGCATAGCAGTTTATTGAACTGAATTTCCATATTGTCTTCACTTACTGAGCTTTAGTTCAGCTCATGGAGAGCCCTCGGGGAAAACCAAATTGGATTCTCTTCAGTTAACACCAAAGAAGGACTTAATTGAGGGGCAGCTGGGAAGGTTTCACAGTTTCTTTTTACAGGCAATTAAACCCCTTTGTCCAAAAGTGTCATGTAAGCCGCACAAGACTTTTCAGGTCCCTTTTTGACTGTCAGCCATTCTTCTTAGGTGGGTTTGCTCCCTGTGTAAGGAACACTCATCTTCTCAATTAGTGAATTCCTCTGTGCACCTCCATCTTTCCTTCTCATCCCACTGCAAAGGTTCAAAGAGCAATAGTGTGAATCTATGAAGCTGCAAGGTACTTGAAATAATAACACTGAAAAATTTTAGAGCAGACGCGGAAGGAGATTACAGAGAATATGGGAGAGCATAAATGTAAAACATTAGAATTCTATTTTCTTATCAAAATAAATTGATTTTATGAATCAACATAAAAAGTGAGGTTTGTACAGTGATATTCCTCTAAAAATGTTATATATCGTCACTGAGGGCAGAGTGTCTCAAATTTTTTTCATATTCTTTTTTCCCTCTTTATTACACAAAATAAATATATGGGTCTTCCCAATTGAAAAATTTCTCAAACATGATGTCAGGGGAGTCTTTCTTCAGAAACATGCCACAGTTCTGCAGTGTCTGTTACTCTAAAATTGTAAACAAAGTCAACTTGTTAGTTTTAAATTTTGTCAGATTCTGTTTCAGACATTGCTGCGAGGAAACACAGCTCTCTATTAAGCAGGTATTTCTTTCTCTGAGCCCAGGTTGAAATAAATGGTCAATAATGTATTTTAATTTCATTTAGTTTAGTTTTTATTTCATTTTATTGTTTTCTATCCATTTCCCTGGGTTAGATTAAACCTCCCAGGATGAAAGTAGAGCTTTTTCCAGAAAGCCCTCTTTTCCCAACTTTGAGTGCTACAAGACAATCATAGTCACTTACTGGGTTCTTAGGTACCGGAATTCCCAGCCATAGAACCACAGAACTCACAAAGATAAAACCCAGAGAGTTTAAAGTTGATCCTTTTCACATTCAGCAAGCCCAGATTAAGCGTGCAGCACTGACTCAAGGGGTCTGGAGCACCAGCCTCATTTTACATGCACTGCACCACGCCAGGCCACATCTTTCTCGGTCATAAACGTAAAGAAGAAATATGGGAGCCCTGCAAAGACCCTGCAAACTATGTATGGAACAAGCTATAGCAGCTGGAGATGGACATATGGGGGACTCCGAGATAGATGGTGGTCTCTGCACACCAGCAGTCCTTACTGAGTGGGCCCTTATTGACTGGTTGAGAAAAGGTGATGATGAACTGAAACCTTTTCCCAAAACATCATCAACTAGAGTGTAATCTAGCTTGGAAAGTCAGAGATCCGCTGAAGAATACATTCTTTGTGTGGACAAAGACAAGGAGAGTAGCTGGAGGAGCCTAAATAGGAAAGGAAGCCTTTCACTGAACCTTTTAAACAAGAAAAGAATTTACGAAGAAATGAATCATGACTAAGCAGGAAGCATGAACTATGTACTGTGAGCAGATCAAAAGCAGTTAAATATTTTCACAGTGAAAACTATTTAGTAGGTGTCTTGCCCTTCAGTGACTAATACTGATTGCTGTGCTCTAGTAACACGTAATTTGCTGGATCAACTCTTGGTTGGCAAAACTGGAATGAAGGTGGAAAGAATGTTTCCTCCTGTCATGTCCAGCAGCTGAAAGCTCTCAGAAAATTTAGAAACAAAGGATTATTTCCTGTGAAGAAATAGATAAGAACATTGAAAAAAGTAGACTGAGAGGCCAATATTTTTGTTTGTATTATATGTTTTCGAATCCAGAGAGAAGAAGGATTTTTTGCTGGTAGTGGTTTTTTGGGGTAATTTCTTTTGCTTTTTTTGCCTTTGCTTTTTTTTTTTTCTGAGAGGAAATCCTCCACTAATCCTTTGTGTTAGAAACAGAAAAAGGTGAAGCAAATTTATCAACAAATCTGGTACACAGGAAAAAACCCCACACATAATTATCATCACTGTCTGATTCCTGAGAGATAAGTGATTCCTCGCTTCTGTCTCTTCTTGCAGTCTTAGGCTCTTTAAAAAGCATCTGATTGATCACACTGACACATCTTAAATCCATCTCTCCACAGCAGAGATTTGCAACAGAAGGAGAGGGATTTTAATCTAACACATGATCTCATGTTCTCCGAGCACATCCCACAAAGCAGCCAACTGGGGGAAAAGGGGGAGAACTCGGCATTCCACAGGTTGGGGGTCCCCTCTCAGCCCCAAAGGCATGGCAGGCAGGAGAGTCCTGACCCCAACCATCATAGATAATAAGTGAACTCCAGTATCCCAGACCAGCTCTATATATGAGGTATAGATGGAAAAGATGCCAGTCCCAGGTAGTAGCCAGCAAAATGATTCTGCTTTGGACACTGAAGTTCTAAAAACCTTTAAGGAAAGGCCAGACCCTCGCATGAAATAATTTAGCATGGTTGTTCTGAATTTACAAAACCTTTTAAAAAAAATACTCATTAAGATTCATTCTGTCAGCCCTTCCTGGCAAAAGGCTAAAAATGAGCCAAGTTGGAGGAGATGTGGGTGGGAGAAACTCATGTGCTGGGAATTGCAGCTGTAGCTTCAGTGGACCTCTGAAGTTGCGGGACCTGGGGAGTGCTTTCAGTCAGCCAGAGATGACAGAAAACCATCTATGTGTACTATGGCCTTGTCAAGGTTTCTAACAATTAAGTTTCTTCAAAGAATTTTTCTGCCTGGAGTACCTCTCCCTGTTTCAGTCTGGTTCACAACTCCACTGCTACAGTTTTATGCTGATAGAACCCTTCTGAAAATCAATCAGCCAGACTGGTGCTGGTATAAAACTGCAGTGATGCAGTGGTGATTCAGACCCATGGTTACAAAACAATGTTTGTAGGAAATTACATAACTGGATTGGGACTATTTTAAAGAAATTAATCACTAAAAAAAACCCCAGATATGATTATGTTTAAACTTTCCTGACAACAGAACCATAAATATATTGCCCGTTACTTAATCACACACCGACCTGTTTTGAAAAAGAGCTGGTTTCATTACAAAGTTGAACAAACCCAAAAGATATGAAGAAGGACTACGTGCCTGGTTTATATTGACAAAACATCTGGTATTCTCTCACACTGGAAGGCAATGCTTCGTCCTTGCAGCAAATTTAAGAGGAAGAATCAACATTTTCCTTGATCAGTGAGGATACAAATGCATTAGGAGGAGGCTTAGTGCTGAGTCGAGCTAGTTGTAATGAAATAAACACTCATTTTGTGTCTCCGGGATGGGACCTACTTTGTATGACTGAATTGAAAATTGATATCCTGCTTCATCTCATCTGCTCCATCCTTCTGGCTCTCCCTTAGCAACAGGTGCTGATCACCAGCAGAATTCGATCTGTGCCACTCTCTGCTCTCACGAGTAGAAACTGGGGCATGATTTAGTTCAAATCCTTTTGTATAAGGGAGCGTTTGCTGTCTTATCTACACACATGGGAGGATGTTCATCACATCAGTTGGTGCTGCTGAGCAGGACTCCAATCTAGTACAGCCTTCTAAAAGTCACCAGTCATCAGCTCAAAAGCATTGTTATATATTCAAAATGAGATCAAAGAGAGGGTAGATTTATTCCCGTATTAAGCACAACTGAAATGATTACATCATGTCATTTTGGCACAGCATGTGTCAAAATGCCCAGCTTTGTTCTTCAGGATGGGTCTGTCCTCCCACTGGTGAGTATGTCAGGACGCTGGAACATTCCAACACAGCAATGGCGGTTATTTGTGCCCTGTATAGCTACTGTGTCTTCACATAGTACAAGGGGGTTTTTTTTGCACTGCACTACTGAAAGGTCCCAGACATCTGTATGGTTTCAGTATTTGCTGCTTTTTCAAACTGAAAGCCCAAATCTGGATCTCTGCACACGCCTTGTGCTGTGGCTGTGCTTTACCAAAGGCACGTGATCCACGTTCAGTCTAGCTCGCCTCCCAAACTGACAAGAAGTGACAAGTTTTACTTTCCTATCATCTTGACAATCACTTTTTCAGCTGCATTAGGTACCTTTTAGTTATAAATCCTGGAGCACCTTGAAAGTGCTTCTCTCATTAACTCCTTGTGAGTGCCCACAGTCATTTTCTCAGCTGTTTTAACCTATGATGAAATCAAAGAGGGGGTTTTGTTCTTTTTGCCATAAAGAATGAATTCCCTGCTTTAGGCTTGGAAGTGAACATGGAACTCTCGCTCACTGAACCCTTCAATACCACAAGTAAGGTATTATTGAAATAACTTGATGAAAGTAGTAAAAGATTGGTTTAAACGATTAAATTAAGTGCTTTCTTCTTGTAGAGAAAATAGGGATTTCCTGGAATATACTGCCACAGGGGGTTGCAGATAGTGATGTTTTTATCAAAGTTTCAGGAAAGGATTAGACATATTAATGGACATCAGGTCTGCAAAAAGACATGAAATGGATTAGATAGCATTGCATTCTCAAAGATCCCTAATAAAACAATTATGGGTGCTAGAAGAGAATGACAGGAACAAAAAGCCTTCTCTTGTTGGAGACAAGTTCATGGGTTAAATGGACTGCTGGTCTGACTCTGCAGGGCATTTTTTCTGTTTTTACGGGACATGTGTACTTTCACCAGTCCCATTCTCAATATGATCACACCATGAACTTTGGACTTATGACCCTTCACCCCAAAAAATTTCAGAATGAAAGCCTGTATTAGCCTTAAATACAGCAAGACTTTGTCTCACCTTCTTTGCTAAACTTCAGCCCAAGCATTTTACTATGAGCTGGATTTTTTGCTTTTCATCCCATGGTTAGGTATTGAGGCTACTGCTCGTACCTCTGTCTCGAGGGAAGTGTGTTTCCCATCCACTTGGCCTTTGTACTGTGTATCCTGTTCTCATTTGCAGTCAGTTTTCAAAAGATTCCTTTTCCCTTTCTTTTTTATAAATTCCTACTCTTTGTCCTGCCTGATGTCCATGCTTCTCAAATCCGCTGATATACTCAGAGAGTGCTTTAGAAATCAATACATAGCGGTTGCTGCAGAAACTGGCTAAGTTGTTTGTAAAACATCATCTGGGACCAGGCATGGAAAGACAGGGCTTTTGTCAAGCATAGTCTCTTATTATTGATTGTCCTCAGATCAAAGTAAATATGTTTTAAGATGTACTAAGATACAAGAAAATTTCCAGCTGCTGGGAGAGGGAGAGTCCCTAAACCCTTCACACGGAAACGTGACGGCCAGGAGTTGAAGACTGGTCTGGTGGGTGGCATGCAAGCATGCAGAAACTGGTCTTTCCAAAAATATTTCTGCCATTGCTAATGAATGCATCATTTCACTGGTTCTAAAACTGGCCTCGTGTGCTAATAAATACTTGCTTACTTGGAATGCTTGTCTTTCATTCTTGCAGGCCCTAATGATTTTAGTTCATTCCCTCATTTGCCCTTTTCTTCTTTCTCTTTGAATAGATATGGGAGGAGTCCCTGCATATTAATCTCGTTAAGTGGAGCTGATGGTCTAAAATCTAAACTGCTTGATTTAGCTGCCAGAGGTAAGTTTCCTCTTTATTTAATCTCTCTCTGGAGACTGATGAACTGCTCTGAAAACACAACAAGGTCATACCTTTGCATAACAGTGAAAGCAAATTAAATGTGACCTTTTACAGATCTAGTTCATGATTTCTTGTAATTCCTAAATCCCATGGAAAAAAAAAAAGAAGATATTTCTCAGAGAAGCATGTTTTGGGTTTTTTGGGTTGCTTTTATTTTTCTTTTTTTGACTCAGTGAGTTGTTTTTATTACTTAAGACATTCAATCTTTCCTCTGTGGTACATATGTCACAAGTATCCTGCCACTTGTTGGCTGTGGCTGTCATCCCAGGGTAATAGGCTGCAGCTGTTTTTAATAACTTACAGCTGAAATCCTCAATATGTTAAATCACCAACTCCTTTTATGAGAAAACACTCGAAAAATGCAATCAACACTTACTCATTGTTACAACTAATAATTCAGTATTCACACACATAGCACTCCATATCAACATCACCATATTTCAGGTCCGCTTTGAAGGAGAAGAACAAGTGTTTGGTGCATGATCGGTTCTAGGATAGCTGGTTCTTGAGAATAATTTATCCCACGGTGATGAATTGTGGATGTGTTCAGAAGTTTGCCATGATGTCCAAGCTGAAACTAAAAAATTTCTTGTACCTCTTGCCTCCCTGCCTCCCTTCCAAAAAAAAAGCACATTTTTCAAGAACCAAACAAGACATTACTTTGGGGTTGGATCATGCTTCATTTACTCAATTAGCACTTCTTTATATTCACTCAGTTTTATTGTTTCCATCATAACGGTACTGAAAGACCTCTTTGTTTTGACTGATCGTAGCAGCAGGGGACAAAATTAAAATCTCTCTTTCATATATGTGTATATATTTACATGTATACTTTTATGTGTCTATGTCTATGGTCATATATCCATACATATGACAATATGCAAAATCCCAAAGTGGACAGGAAAAGTGTGGGCTCAGGTGTCGTGTTGGAAGCTACTACACAGGGGGAACTATGCAATTCCTAGTGAGTTTGTAAGGCAGAAAAGCCCCTTCATCTTTCTTTTTTGCTCGAAATGTAAATAATACGAATAATAATAGGAGACACCTTGTCCTGCTGTTTATTCTCCCCACTAACTGTGATGTTGATACTCTGCACAAAAGCATTCTTCGGTATCTAAGTTTCCTGTAGATAAAAGAGAGTCATTTTCTTTCAATTCACCCTGTTGAGAACTATATCCCTTTGTTCAGCCAGGAAAAAAAACGTTCTGTAAGTGCAAATGCATATTTATTGTAAGAGTTCTACAAGAAGGCTATTTTATATGTGCAGTGGTACAACCAGCTCACCATTTCCCATCCTTGCCAGTCTGCTGTCCCCTTGGGCTGCAGGCACAGGGCGCAGGTGAGTGTTTACTGTGCTGGCAGCTAATAGGCAGAGCCATTATGCGGCTCTCTTGGATCGTTAATGGGGAATATTATCCAAAATTGACCTTGTTTAGACATCGAGTGCCTTTGGCCTCGCTTCAAGACACTTAACGTGAACAAGGATCTGATAATATGTGCTTTTAAGAGACTGTATTGCTTAAGCAATATCTCACTGCAAGAAGCTGTAGCGTGAAGCAGAGTTTTCCTTTCAAAAGGTTGCATGAAGTATAACCTCATGTCATTTATTTCATATTTGTCAGACTGATGAGAATTGAGGCCCAGGAATTTAGACCCCATAAGCGCATTTTAATCTACTGCAGAAAGAGCTACTCAGTGTCTCTGAGCTCTTCACATTATGGCCCAAATTTCTTAGCACATAAGCAAGTTTTAAGTTTTTGGCAGACATACTGTGCTGAAATTTCAGATTGTGCAAAGGTTTGGACAAAAACAGAGATGAGACCACATGAGCACACAAAAAGGTTGCTCGCTGTCTCAGGTACATTTTGTTTCTTTTTCTAGAGGCACAAGTGCCTGCTGTCAACTGCATGTTCTCGTGGGGATCTGTTTTTTAGACACAGGAATTATGAAGCATGCTGTTTGAACAGCTTGCTTCAGGACTGATATTAAACATCTAAATAAAGTGGCTATTCTTAGAAGAGACTCATGACAAAAGAGAGGACGATAATACTTCTTGTATATTATAATTTCACCTGTCTCAACTAAACAAAGCTGTATCAGGGCTGTCAGTAACTGGGACACATTAGGCTGATAGAAGTTATTATTACTTTTGAAACATAAATATGCAAACAACAGATTACGTTTTCTCTACAATGTGTAGTTATCAATGGTGGCAGGTGAGATGGGGCTAAGTATGGTTGAAGTACATGCGTTTAGACCATTGATGGAAAAGCAGGAATCTGAATATTCTTTGTAGCTGAAGCAAAGAAAGCAGTGCAAGCCCAGGCTTCTCCTATTGGAATATTGAGCTCACCCCAGAACATAGTTACAGTACAAATCAAAAGCCTGAAAAATGTTATTCTGAGAGCCAAAATAAAAAGAGAATCTCCTGGAATTTCAGCTTACCAAATGGAGATTCCAGATTTTTTTAGAAATGCGTGTAAACGTGCTTGAATTCCTCTACTCCAGGGAAATATAAAGTATATGCTTGGCCTCCTTGGGCTTAGCAGTTTTCTGGCTCTCTCCAGAACGTGAGTGATCTGGGGTAACATAACCTCAAGAACCTCTCTTACTTGATTTAAAAGGCCAGCATATCTCATTGCAGAAATGGTCATGTCTTCCGAATCATTAATGATTTTTCAAATAATAATTTATTCACCTTTCCCAGCTATTACAACTGCAGTTCATAAAGTCTCCAGTAAAAAGCTAATTCCCATTTCTCTAACCACATACAGTATTTGACTGCAGGATGGTCAGGATCTAAGTAATAAGAAAAATATTGGGCAGAAGAAATGTCCATCATGCCCGGCACACAAAGAGCTAAAGGCAGATAAATTGTTCAATCAAAAGACTGTGGCAAAACTGATAATTGAAAGTGGGCTTTCTAAATCCCAGGCCTGTGCCTTAAACAAAATTGCTGTCTTCTTCCAAAATATCAGTGCTCCATTTTGGTTTTATCTCAGGATTCCATATCAGAAACATAAAGCAGCTTTCACAGACTTGTACTGAAAATAAATTTGCCACACAGCAAGATCAATTTTTTTAACCCCATTGATACAGTTTTTATTTCTTCCATCATTTTTTTTTAAAAAATAATTAAACTGCCTGATTATGTCACTCATCAATTAAACACTAATTAATGGCCCCTCCAGTGCCCCTCTCCTCATGTGCTGTGCTAAAGTACATGCAAGAGAGGTATGACACAATGCTACATATAGACCCAGCAAAGAGCCATTACTCTTGTCTCTACCTGGCATTTGGAAAGGAGTGAAAAAAGGGGGAAATTGTGACTTATTAACTCAACTGTATTTACAACATCACGAGCTCCAGTAGATGAAGAATTGCAATCATTACCTAGGAACCTAACAGCCCATGAAACCAAGAGCCAAGGTTAAACAGGCTGTCTAAACAACAGGGTTTTATTGTCTAGTACATCAGATTTGCTCAAAGAATAGGAATACAGTTTGTGTGAATTATGTGTTCATCAAAAGGCAGTTGCTAGCAGAGCACGGGGTGCATAACTCCCAGTGCAACCCATACGGATAAACATCTACTCTGCCTTTTGGGGACAATTTAAATGTCTGCTGAAACATACACTCAGGCACTGGGGAGACTAAATTATTCCAATTCATTTCACATGTTCCACCAACAGCAATTTTATTTCATTAAGAGTGTGGACAGGCCCTAGAGATCTGAAATGAACTTCAGTTATAGCTCAAGGTGTTCTTCAAAACTTGCACATAAAAGGGGACACAAAAAAGAAAGAAATTAAGTACAAGTCAGGAATAAGGTTAAAGAAAGAAACAATGCTTTTGACAACAAAAATACCTACATCAGACAGAATTTGTGCAGAACGTTAGAAAATTGTTACATGCCTATAATATGCATACTGGAGAAAGGATCAAGGGGCCACTGTGCAAGGTAACACACAATTTTTTAATAGCCAGTTCCTCCCTGTAGCATTTTTATCTTCATTTGTTTGCTTTTCCTCTCTCCATCTATACCTTAGTCTCTGAGGGCCAGACTGCCATCTGTCTGATGCTCTGCCCTTGATGGGACTCCTCAGGATAACATACTTTTAAATGCAAGTTAGTTTGGGATAAGGAGGTGAAGCCAGGTAACATGTAGCCTGCTGCACAGCGAGTCAGAAAAAGGCTCGTGTCCTTGGCTTAGCTGAAAGCTCCAGGCTACCTGGCCAGCCTGGTCCCTCTGCACAAGACTGAATTTCACCCTGAGAGGAGAGCTTGGGTAGCAGGATACACCACTGCTAGGACATGGGGCTGGTCCATCTGTTTGCATTTCTACCTGAAATGTCTGAAATTTATCATCAGCTGGAAAAAAACAGACTGCAATTTGCTCAAGTGAAAACATACACCTGAGCTTAAAAGGAGGAGACAAACCGATATTCAGCTGAACCCTGAGTCTGTAAGGCTGGCAGGTCAAGATGAGAGATCTTGTAGAATACATTTGTGGCTGGTCACTCTCTAGCATCTGTTCCCTGTGACTGCCACTGCATTTTCAATATGGTTTCACCTGCTTCCTGATGGAGAAAAAATAAATCTGTGCCAATGCAGAAGAATTACCATGGATAATTCTTTATTTCTGTGAGTGACATGATCTAAATAACACCTTAAAAGTAATTAGAGAAGCAGGAAGCCTCTTACTTTGTGACATGGCAACAGAAGTTTAGATACCTTTAATATAGCAGAAATAGCTGACAGAACTCAAATTACCATGACAGATCTCAACTGCTTGATCCAGTGGGCTAATGCCAACTTACAGCAGTTTAAAAACTGGGCCAATGATACATGAACAGAATATAGCTGCTTTTTGCAAACCAGGATATAGTTCTACATCTACTTAATGAGCAGGCTTATTTTAATATTAAAAAATAAAGCCATTTCAAATGAGGCTTTTTAATAGGAAAACCCATGACTCACTAAGAAGCCAGTGTAATGATTGCTGTTCTTAAAATAATGAAAAAATCTTTGATTTAATGTGTTGATTCACCGCAAAAACAAAATCACACACTTTAATTGAACGAGTCCAGTCCAGACCTCATGATTTTGAGGATTTCTTTCTCCACAGAGATCACTAATTGTGAAATTCCTCACATGCATACCTATGCTTGACAGGAGAGTGGCCTGATCTGCCCAGCCAGTGTTGTTAAAGATCATCAGCTGACAGAACAGTATTCACATAAAATAATAGGCTCAGAAAGAAATAGCCAAGAATTTAAGCAAACAATATCGTTATAAGCAACTAGTGATTATCTTCAAGCATTTCAAAGCAAATGAATCACCCTCTGGTGATTTCCCTTTCAAAAATGCAGGCAAATTGTCACGGTTATTGTGGTTGTTTCTGTAATTGATCTAGTTAAGACTGTACAGGGGAATGCATATATGGATTTAAATCAGCAGCTAAGGAGGTCTGATTAACCTACTGGATTAGTTGAAGCACTTTGGAAGGCTGGAAGGCAGCAAGTTTGCCACGAGAGTGCCATGACACAGGGTCGCTTTGCCTCTTGTTCTTCTTATAAAGGGCCAGAGCTGACTCAACCCCCGAATGCACTCAACACCAAAGCAATGGCAAATAAGTTGATTGCTGATGAAGGAGTTAATGCTTCAGCCCCACCGCAGCAAAGTCCTACCCACCCTTCTGCAGTGGGCCCTCTCCCAAAAGGCCACAAGGATGGTGGACGCTGAGGAGAACAGGCTCTATTCTGTATGTCCACAACCTGGCTTTCTGCCTCCATAACCAGGAGCTGAAAACTGCATTTGGGACTCAGAACCAAGGCCCCTGTAATTTCACATTTTCCAGAAAAGACTCTAAGAACATCAGGAACAGGAACTGGTATGGGTGCAATTTGCCACTTTCTTATCTTATTTCTCCTGTTTCTACTTAACAGAACTGCAAATAAAGGACTGGATATCTAAGTCCCTGGCCTAATCAGGCCCAAGCTCATTATTCCACTAAGTTTTTTGTTATGTGGAAAAATGTTGGTTTCCTTATTGCAAAGTTTTCCAACATTTTCCTGTGTGGAAAGTCTCCTCTTGATGCTGTGGTACAGGAAAATCCAGGTTCTCAGGAATCCTGCTTTCTTTAATTTTCCTCCCTAGTTCACAGAGAGGTTTCAAAATATCTAACTTATTTGTCACCTCCTTTTCATAGTAAAAAAAGCCCACACTTTGAACCTTGTTTTAGGAAGAGTTTTCCATTGCCCCAATTATCTTCCTCATCAGTCTTTGTGCCTGTGTTAGTCTGAATTCAGAGATATTACTATCCATATGTTCGTTGTTATATTCCCATTCTATGCCTCATTTCATTAGTTATGTATCTTACAACTCAGCAAACCTGTGTTCAACGGTGCATGAGCCCTTTTAGTAAGGCTCTGTATAACTTACTTTCCTATGATAATTTTATTAATTCTTGGTTCAGTCACCTACGTATCATCTTGTGTTCATCAGCTCTAAAGTTTTACCCACGGAATGCTGAAGCTTCTCTTGTGCCCTCAGAGGCCGAAGAACAAAGGAAAGTATTTGTCCCATCTGCTTAAAGAAAATTCAGATGCCTAAAGGACAGTTCAAAATGTCAGAGTTTAATATTCATGTCTCTTCCATGCAGGCAAGAAAGAAAAGTAAATTCTCACCTGGTGGTTGTTAAGGGCAGACCAATAAAATGTCTTAAGCATAATTATTTGCCAACCTGAATAATTTTATCAGATGCATAATGTTCTCTCTGATTCCCTTCTTCCAAATTAACATATACTTTAAATAGAGAAATTAATATAGAAATAATTTTGGTGGGGGTTCTTAACCTTAAATTTTGTTTTAATTTTCTGTTGTTTGTGGTTGATTCCCTGTTGCAACTTAGTTCCAAAGAATCCAGTGAAAGGTTCTTGGATGCCCTAAAGCATCACCAGTTATTTTCCCTTTTTCAAAAGGGACGATCGCAGAACCACAGAATTACAGAAGGGTTTGGATTGCAAGGGGCCTTAAAGACCATCTAGTTCCAACCCCCCTGACATGGGCAGGGACACCTCCCACCAGACCAACCTTCAGCTTACAGGGATGGACCATCCACATCTTCTCTGAGCAACATGTTCCAGTGCCTCAACACCATCACAGTAAAGAATTTGCTTCTGATAGCCAAGCTAAATCTACCCTTTTTTGGTTTAAAGTGTTATCCCTATGTGCCCTTTTCAAAAGTCCCTCTCCAGCTTTCTTGCAGGCCCCCTTTAGGAGCCAGGAGGCTGCTATAAGGTCTCCCCAGGTGTATGCATTCAAATAATCAAAAATTTTGAAAGCTTAGCCATGCCTTCAGAAAACATTAGAGAAACTGGTCTCTTTGAGAGTGACACAGTGATGCTTTTAGATAAAAATTGTTGTTTGGTGTTTTGGTAGGGAGGTTTGCTTTTACTGTAACTCTAACTCAGGCAGAACAAACAACAGTATTTTCAATGTTCAGTCTCACAATTTGTGGTGTTCAGCGTGTGTGGGATTTGAAGGGACAGGAGAAAAGCACAAGCTGCAGAAGGGAAAATTCCAGGAGGAATTGGATTGCTGTGTGTGCACCCAGGTAGCTGCTGTGGTGTGCTAAACCAGACATGCAACACAGTCACTTGAACAGCCGGCCCGTGGCACGAGAGTGAGCCTGTGAGGGCAAACTGAGTTATCCACAACAGGGGAAAGACTGCTTGAAAGCTGTTGGGAACTGCAAGAGACTTAATGTGAACAGCACAGAAATCTGTTTGTAGAAGACTCATCAGCAGTTTTTGAAAAAATGATAGGGGCAGAATTTTATCTTGTTTTCCTTATTGTTTTAAATGAATGGATTGTTCTATTAGCTCAGTTCTAACTTGCTATTACTGATCAGGAAACCAGAAAGTCTCTCAGTATTTTATAAGTGTGGCTATCCATGATGTGTGTAACTTGATCACTAGAATGTAAGTTTTGTTGATTTAGGATTATTAGCTTTCATTTTCTTTAGGATTCACAAGGCGATAACTTTATATCATATAGACAGTTCTGTGTCTCATCACAGCCCCAAACACTCAGGTAGAAGGTACCCCAAGACTCAGAGCACATCCGTGTTCAAAGCCTTCAGTCCTACTCTGAGAGCAACTAGGAATCAAAGTTTTTGTGCACTTGATACATTAAATGGCCATAAACCCAGGGAATTAAACTCTTGTGTGACTTCTTAGTGGCACTTTTTTTTCCACAGAAGGAAGAATTAATAATTTTGAGTTATTTAACACAGTTTTTTCTGGTAATAATTCCAGTACATTAAATGATATGAAACATAAACCAGTCCCATTATATTCCAGGAGCAGCCAATTTATACAACAGCTGGGAATGAGATCAAAGCAGTTTTTTCTATCTGACCAACCAAGTCACAGGACACACACCCACCGTACGCTGGCTGCTGACACAGCACTGGGTATCGAACAGCAGCACAAATAGAAAAAAAAGGTCACAATGCACATATTTTGTGAGGGCTTGTGCTCGTATCGCAGCACAGGCATGTTTGTTCACTGCAGACTGAATGAGTGGAAAGGCTGACAAAGCTGCATTGCAATTTGCACCAGAGCACCACTGCAGCTGAGTACCCAGAGAGTCAGAGGATGCGAGTGGTGAAGCTCCCACAGTCACTGCCCTAGAGTGGAAGATGTCTGAAGCTGCAGATTTGGCAGTGCTCTCCAATGCCAGTGAAAAAGGAGCTATGAAAATTACCTCTTTCAGCATCTTGGTTTGGAATGCTCACACTGGACATTTTGGATTCTTATGTTCTGCATATTTCAACAGCCAGTCTGCCATGTAAAACTTCTGATTCTCTCAGGAGCCTTGTTCAAAATTACAAGGAGACTATAAAGAAAAGTTCAAGTCCAAGCAGTTGCAATTTCCTTTCTTTTAGCAAAACCAAGAAGTGTAGTTGTAGTTATTAATAAAACCAGTAGCATTTGGAGAACTTTTCTTACGTGTACTCCCTCTTCTTTTAGTGGGAGTGCCTGCAAAGGACAGAGAGCATCAAGAGGTGTAAAGGGGATAGAATTAGTCCCAAATGTTCCAAACTGAGAAAAATTGTCAACAGCTAATTGCTTCACGTTACAGCACTGAAAGACAGGTGGGCAAGACTATTGTCATTGCCTGGGTGCAAAGTTGAATTCAGGGTTTATTACATTTCCCTTGACTCACAGAGGGAAACAGAGAAAGGAATTCTTGTCTTACATCTCTGTACTGTCTTGTGAGCCCATGCTTAGCACGAAATAAGAAAGAAAAAGGCTCTGCAATTAAATTTGCTTGAATTTGCAAGCTCTTGAGTAGCAAACTCTTGGGGAGGCAGGGAGAAGTCGGCTGCAGAGACAAAAGACTGAGTTTCATTAACAGTTACACCTACAACAGTTCAAAAATAATTACTGTGCAAAATGCATTTTTGTTAGAAGCAATTATTTAGTAGTACTGGGACAAAAATTGCAACTTAATTGGGAATATTGACAGGTAAAATAGTGAGTAAATATTTCAGCAGTGTGACCCTGTACACATATGACCTCTACTTAAACGCTTCCCAATCATCTCTTACACATAGAGTGGTTATAAGCTAATCTAACACCTATTGCTCAAGCTCATATCTGGTCATAAGATGCTAACATCCAAACCCAGCACAAACCTTTTGGATTGTCCCTACAACCATTTCTGCTCCTGCATGTCCTAGATCCTTTAGCTGGGTTGGCAATGCTGATCCCACTGCGCTGGCAACACCAGGACACCCATTCCTCCTCCCCTGCTGCAGCGGTTTCTGCTCCGTGTGAGCTCAGGAAAGGAGAGAAGCTATGCTGGGAGACCATGGGACACTTGTCAGCCAGTCTCATTCAGAATTCATGGCATGGACATTATGAACATCAGAAACCAGGAAAAGGCACCAGCAACACTGAAAGAGTGAGAAAAGACCACAGGGGAAAAAAATTTGAGTACAAACACAGTTGATACTAAAATGCTTAGAATTTTTAAGAGGCGCATAACTAAAGCATCTGAGCACTTCAATTGAAATATTGTTTTATACTAAAAGCATATTTCATCCCTTCTTTAGAATCACAGACTTTGAAATAAATGGGTTCTTTTATTATCAAGTTTGCTTCATGTTATAGCAAATTAACATTCAGTGGTTTAATTACCCATAACATATTCAGCTTAAAAGAAAACGGCATCCATTTTGCCTAGCACAGCAAATCATAAGTTCTCATAGAAATAGACTTCTTAATGCAGAGAGAATTCATAATTTTCTATCACTGAAACCAGTTATCCATGGTAGTAATACAAGAATATTTCTGGCAGTATTGGAGCAGATTAAATGGACCAGATTAAATACACCTGATTCTAGCAATTTCTGTGAAGCACTGAAGAAGCACTGAAGATAGAAGACTAGCCCCATTCCTAATCCTCCCACCACAGGGGAAAATCATGCTCATCTATTTCCCTTCTTTCTGTTCACTGAATATTTAGGATGCCTACAGTGATTCTACTCCACTTAATTCCTGACTTCAGTTAATTGCAAGGCTCTAGTCATCAAAACATAACATGCTCAAGACAAAATTAAACTGTGGGCAATGTCCTCACAGAATGCCTCTTCTGCAGGTTTTCCTTTGGAAATAGAGGGGTTTAAAATCCTAATATTAAAAGCCCTTCTCAGATTGTGAAGGGGGCAAAAAAAGCCCCAACAATAAAATCCCCCAGAGACTGAAATAAAAATTATTGTGGGGACACCAGTAAAAAAAAAAATTAAAAAGAGCTAAAGTAGGGCACCATGGATCCCTGAAAGTATTTTGTATAAAGACTTGAGCATACTGAGGAAGGAAAGCAGATATAGTAGAGATCCTGGCCAGACAAACCTCTTCCCATGAATTCGATGAAGAGACCACTTATTTGTTGCCCCAGAGTGAAATGAAGAAGGAAGATGTTGGGAAGTGCTGTTGCTAGGTTCTCTGTTGGAAACAAAACATTTCTGCCAAACGTGCAACTGACCTCAGGTTTACATAGAAGTGTCTGAATTACGTTTGTCTGACTTCAAAATGTTATGGTGTCAGAAAAGAGCACGTTACTAAACTTGTAAACAGAAAGTGTAAATAGAGATGGAAAGAGCTTTTACTTTAAAATAAATCAAAAGGTTTTAAATTAAAACTGGAATTTAATTCCTCATTGTTTCTTCTGCAGCTAATCGTTAAATTCCCAGAATATTTCACACGCACCTCCAGGAAATAATTTATTTAGTTTGAGTAAGTTAGGGAGTTACTGGTATGAAAATTATGGAGATGCTTATGGCTTCTTTCTCTGAATTAGTATGGATAAATACACTCCAAGCGACATAAAAATCTTGTCAGGTTTCTCCTGAGACAGGTGAGCTCATGTAGCAGGTAACAGAAATTTCATTTCTATTTGTTTGCAGTTCAGCACAGCTCCATGCATAGGCTCAGGTTTCTGTTGCTGTGGTCCTTCGTGTATCTCCCAGTGTCCCTGATTCCTGTGCACTCATCTGCTGCGTCCAGAGGGGACCCCACTAACGTGCTCCATGTTTGATGTGGTTGACTGTCTATCAATATTAATTCTTTGTTGTGTCCTATGCTGCATGATAATAGTTATTAATATTCTCCAAGAGCCCAGATATTTGCATTCACCGTTCTTCTATTATACTAAAATATGATATCGTTCATTAATATATTTTAAATATTAATAGTAGAATTAATACCATTAAAATAATGAAAATGCCTATCCACTTCAGAATTTATTTCTTTGGAAAAAAAATCAGGGTTTTTTTGTCTAGAGCTTGTTGGATGACTGCATCTACAGTGAAGCGCCAAAATGCAGTCTTATTCTTCCCTTCAGAGACTGAAAAACAAAGCAAGACTCATTTATTTCAACCACACTAAACAATCATGCTGAGCTCTACCAGGACAAACTAATTTTGTGGTTATAGGAATTCTGAGCCAGGCCTACAGTGCATACTTAGTTGCTCCCTGTGGACAGACAAGAGCGGTTCGAAAGTGCTGATTTCATTATATCAGTCAAAACAGAGTCCTCACACTAAGAGTTACACAAACACCAGTGAGGTGTCAAGCTTTGCCCATACCAAAGACTCTCTTCTTCCTCTTTATCATATACAATGGCTAAGCAGAGACAGTTAAAGTAATGGAAAAACATTGGGGAGTGGGAAGGCATTTTAACGCATTTAAATTTTAAATAAATCTTATTGAAAGCTTGAGTTTCAAGCAGATCTATGTCAAAGCAGGCACTAAATATTAAATATATATCATGTCTTTGATGGTCATCAGATGGAGCTCTGTATGTATGACCCGTTTTTTTCCTGGGTTATGTTCAAAAGTGAAGAGGTCAGTGACTAGACAAAATTCCAGAACATTCAGATCAAATATAAAAAAAGAGCTAAGATATATAGAATCAATTAATACTTTTTTGGTTTTCCTACTGTCAAGCAAGTAGTGTCCAAACACAAACGTTTAAAAGGGGACACAGATTTGGAGACACGAGAATTACAACTGGTTCTAAACTTCCCACATCTCCTGCCCATAAATATATTCTCCAAAATTATGTATAGGAAGTAAGCATTTTTACTACCACGTGAAGGACAAGAGGTGTCCTTTCTCACCATAAAGGAACTCTGAAAGAACTCTGCTTACTGCTCTACTGCTCAAAAATTAAAATTTTTGCACTTTATGCTTCTCAGAAGGATCAAATTCAAGCCTGGTTGTAAAAGGAAGAAGAATTGTGTAAGTTCACTAATAATCTTATTTTATATTCCTTTAAATGGCATAAAATCTTGCATCCTGCACATTTTAAATCTAAATGTTAATGGAGGTGCACTGAAAACATTCCCTCAGAAATTATTTAAGCAATTCCAAAATATTGCATTAGACCATTTTAAACCTCTTTGTAGGATAATAGGATGATTCAAATAGCTGTCACTGAAGTAAATATAAATCACAGCTTGACTAATCATAAACAAGCATTGACATAAAAAAAAAAAAAGTCTTTTTTTCTAAGTGAACCTTCTAATGCAGTGCTGGGTGTTTTTTCAAATCCTGCACTGGGAGAAATGCTGGTGGCTTTATCTTTCATTCAACGCTGAGTGGAATCTAAAGGTTATCTTGATCATTCAGGCTTTAAGGGGGCTTCTATTTTCCAAATATTTAGTTCAGACAAAGACCACGCTTTCCCTGAGTCACAGCAGCTGAGATGTTGTATTCTAACAGCACTTCACTTTTATAGGGCGACCTTCCGAACAGACACTTGACATCTGTGTAGGTGGACTCCCCACCTGGAGAATTTTGTTTGCTTGGGTTTCTTGTTTTCCAGAACAAGAATGTATCTCTTCCCTCCGCTTTTATTTGCTGATTTGTGACTTGATCCCTTGTTAACAACTGGTTGAAACAGCCCCTGCCCAGTAACAGCTGCGTGTTTATGTCACTGCCAGTGCTGATGTGTGTGTGTGTGCACAGACAGGGGAAGGTGGAGGAGAAAACAGTGAGGAGGTAAAAACAGGATATAACATTATAAAACATTTACAGCTAAAGGCACAACAGAATTCTGGTTTCAAACAACTGCTTCCACCAAGAAGAGCTTCTCTTCTCCTACCTGCAATGTGATGGATTGTTCTAAGCCCGTGATTTACTCACAAGGTAGTATTTACTGCCTTTCACAGAAAACAGGGTAATTTCAGCTAATGGAATCATCTTATTTCTAACAGTCTTATGCATAAGAAAGGAGAACTAGTTAAGAAACTCTCTCTTTCTATAACAGCAGCCCCCATTCCCTCGGCTGAGAATTACTAATTTGCACATCAGTATTGACTTTGAAAGTCACTTCACTACCAGATTTATTACAGGATGTAATCAAGCTCTCACTCAGCTCCACATTCCACTGGTGACATGACATAATCCATTTTCTGTGTGTTAGCACCAGAGTAAGCTCTTTCTAGTGTTGAAATGTCAGCCGTGCAGCCTGACACATGTTTTGATTGAGTTCGGACGTCCTGTTGGGCCGCCGGAGAAACCGACTTTTAAAGCGGCGCTTATGAAGAGTCTTTGGTACATTTATCTTCGCAACTGTTCCTTTGTTCTGCTCACACAGCACGCTGCAAAGTGAATTTATTTCTCTCAGTTCATAAAATATAGCCAACCAAACATGTTTCTATGTAAAATGTAAAAAATAAAATCCATAATTAGATAAGAATCAAATTAAAACCTGACAAAGGATGTTCTGCGGTACGTTCCATTAGACACCACAAAGGAGCAGAACAGCAGGACAGATCAGAAAAAGATAAAACATAAAGGGACTTGGGAAGAGTAACTGAACAGGGAGAGCTGATTACGAGATGAGACAACAAATTGCAATGGAATTGAAGGACAAGGGTTTAAGAAGACATAAAAAGGAAAAGGAAAGACTGAATGGAGACTGGTATTGTTCAAGATACAAAGCTATTAAAAAAGGTGGGGAGGAATTTTTTGAGTTCTTGTCATTACGGTTCTGGCCATCTGATTTCCTTAAAAGACAAAAAAAAGGTGGATAGGGTGCTTTACTTGTTAAATCTTAACCACTGTTATGCCTTACTTTGGAAAAGTAACTGTAGATGGCTGAGAATTAAGGACAAATATTTAATTTTATACATTGCATATTGTTGCAGTGTCATTTTTCATTAGAAATTTTCACTTGTGTATTTATCTTATTCTGGATTAAGATGCAATAAATTTTCCTTTTTCATGTAGAGACCATTCAATTATAAAATAATCAGCAACAGGGGTACTATCATAACAAAAACATCATAAAGGATTCAACATTCATAAAGGATTCAACGTTCAGAACAACACACATTTCCATGATGTGTAGCAAAAGATTTTATACCACATTCAAAGGAGATGCAGAAGGAATTTGTAGCAGAATTGCACATTCCAGCTGGCAGTATATAAAAACTGGGACAAAGTTTGTCAGGGTCTCTTTCACCAGCCTGTTGGAGTCTCATTTAGTTTTGGAAAGGCTTTGGGAAAGTTAGCACCTACACTAACTGTCCTCCACAGTACTCTTCTTTTTGCTCTTCATTTGTATTCCTGTGGTGTCTTTACAATATTATAGTGGATTTTGTATAAATCTTCCTACTAAATACACGTAACCCTGTGAGTGCTGCAGCAGGTTAGACTGGTCTCTGTGGTCGTTGAAACGTGGACACAACAGCCACCATTCCAAAGCAGAGCTAATGTTAAAGGTGATCATCTCTGCTGTTACAAGACTTGCATTGGTAGCTCTGTGACCTAGGACTGTGTTTGGTTAGCATATACAACCTCTAGCCTTGTGGTACAGGAAAAGAATTTCATCTTCTTTCACAGTGAAGTCCTTCATTGTACACCTAAGCATAGTTATTTTCATCATCAGACAGATATACAGCCTCCTGCAAGGAGGCAGAATTTAACCAAGGGTGTCACTGAGTCTGGTAACACAGACTGGAAGCTCAAGTATTTACGATTAACAACTCTTGTTTGAATGCTTAGATGTATTAACTTACTCCAAGGTACTCCAAGAATGAAGAGATATTCATAAATTTGTAATCCATTCCAAGGATTCTTCCTGTTATTCAAACAATTTTGCATCGTTTACATTTGTAATGGTTACAGGCAACTGAGTCAAAGGCTCATAAAGTGGTTGGTGTTGGACAGGACCTTGAAGCTCATCTTGTTCCAACACCCCTGCTACGGGCAGGGACACCTTCCACTAGACCAGGTTGCTCAGAGCCTGATCCAAACTGAACCCTACTAACTCTCTTTAATAAGTCTACAAGTTATCCTGAGTGCCGAGGAGGGGTTTCCTTTGAATCCTACTGCA
Source organism: Mohoua ochrocephala (assembly GCA_013398855.1). NCBI lineage: Eukaryota > Metazoa > Chordata > Aves > Passeriformes > Acanthizidae > Mohoua > Mohoua ochrocephala. Next base: position 75,534 of record VZTA01018454.1, on the reverse strand, counting down.
CAATCCAGTGGCATCAGAAACATTGCTCAGCAAAGGAGGCTATGAAAGAACACTGCCACTTCCTCCTGTTTTCTTACAATTATGCAGTGAAAATGAACTTTTAGTTCTCTGTAGGTGTATTGACAGAACTTGTTTTTGGTTTTAAATAAACAAGCAGGATCCCCAGACATACTAGGATAAGAGTATTTGGTTATATTTTAATAAATTAAATGTTTCTTTCTATTTTTTAACTAGTCAAATAAGAGTAAAACTGGCAGCTTGGAAAAAATGCTAATGCATGACAAAATTTGGGCTGTATCCCGAGTGACTAAATCCTATCTAATTAATGCTAGTATAAATCCAGAGGAATTCTATGGAAATAAAATTACTTACACTTTCTTTCTTTGGCCTAATGGACTGCAACATTCAGTCCACATTGTTTAATGTAATAGAATTTACTTTTGATATGCAAAATATTTCAACTGCCAGGACTCTCATGCAAGAAGAAAGGAAGAATCTGAGTAGCTGCCAACACGAACTCTGAATGCAGTACATTTTCATCACATAGTCTCAACAAACACTCCTTCCATTAACTTTACTCCTCGCTGAGAATAAATCTCTCTCACGGTTTCATCAGATCAGAAGAATCCATTAATTTGGAGCAAGCATAATGGTATTTAATGGGAAGCTTGAACTATTTGTGTCATCATATACTTTTTGCAGATGTTACAAAAGAGACAGGTGAAAATATTTTGAATTTTAACATTGATTGTGCCTGTCTGATGAAGCATGAGTTTACTTCATGAGCAGGCCATTTCTGCATGATTCATGACATATAAAAATAACACAAGTTTAAAAGAGATTATGTCAGTAGCAAAAAAATAGGAAAAAAAAGTCATTATTCAAGACCATATACATGTGACTGAACTCATAATATTGTAATTTTTCCCATACAAAATAACAAAAAAAAGCACAATAATTCAAATGTGTGTAAAGAATTCACTCTGCTATTTCTAAAATTCACATAAACAACATTTAAACCTAAAAGATAATGAACCCAATCCCTCAGGCTTGCATATATATTCAGACTAACTTCTATGTTCTACAGCCAAGCTTGGTATTTCACCATTTTAATGATTCAATCATGTGTAATGAACTAATTTGCTACAACATCTCATTGAATTCCTTGCTCATACATGTCTGCTGTTGCCCTCTTCTTGCCCCCAAAGAATTTTTAATACGGATTAGGAAAATAAATAAAAATGCACGCCTGAAATAAACTAGGAAAAGAGAAGTTATTTCCTTGTCCTTGTGTCCTCACATCACCATCATCCACCCCTTACAGAAGTCCAGAGATGTACATGGAACTTTGCATCAGCTCCCTTGCTCCAGACCAGCACAGTCCAACGATCAGAGCAGTGTTTCCAACTGGAAAGGCCAGTGTTAAACTGTAGCTGATGTGAAATCTTGGTCATGAGAAAGACTCTCAGAAGCTCAGGGTTTCCAAGGGAGCTTGACAGGGAAACTGCCTTCACAGAGCCAGAGCTCCTATAGCAGCCACAACAGGAGATAACAAACAGGCCAAGGATTTAGAAGCAGGGAAGCACGTGAGTGAAGGTAACAAAACTACAGGACTGCTTGGATAAACCATCTTCCACTATACAAAAAGTCTGGTTAACTCTACTAGATGTTAATAAAGGTGGATAAATATATTCTGTGGCATCCTGAAAGGCTTTTTTTGCCCCCAAAACATTCTGCCATTGGTCAGTAGGATCTGTTCTTTTCATGCTAATCTTCTAGCTAAGCTACCTGTGCAAACCTAGCAATGAAGGCTTTAAAATAAGACCTGACTGCTCCACAACTCAGAAAAACAAAATGGGTTCCCATTAATGAGAACTTTCTATTTATAGGAAAAAGTATAAGCACTAAGGAAAGGGACATGAATAGATTTCATGACAGAAAAGGTGAGAAAATTGATAACACCATGCAGCACTTATATACCCAATTAATGAAATTAACATCCCCTCAGATAACACTCCTTTGTCATGTGAATTGTGAGCAGTCTCTTCACATCTATTTTGCTGAAAATAAATTGGTCTTTTGAGGCTTGAAGGTCTAGAAATTTACTATAAACAATGATCACCACCACTCTGATTACTTTACTGAACATTAACTGCAAGAACTAAACTTGCAGCTAGTAACGTGCTCGAGCAAGTGCCCAAAGTAGATTCTTATGCAAAATACATGGTTGCAGATATGCCAAATGAGTAATTGTAGACGGAGAGGTGATCACCCAGAAAAGCAATTTTTTCACAAAAAAAAAAAAAAACCAAATTAATAAATAATCACAACTTATTTTTATCCATCTGCACTTAGCTTATGAACAGAGCATTTTATTTAGCTGCAAGTCTGATTTATCATGCACCGCATTGGCTCCCCTGGAGCCACCCCTCTTGGAGGGAATCTGCGGCTGTCCTGCAGCGTCCCTGGCCACAGGGGTCGGCCACTGCTGGCAGGAGCTGGCTGCTGTTACTGCTGTGCTGTCCTTCCCGAGTGGGAAGGGGGCTCACAGAGTGTCAGCTGGGGAGGCGCCGGAGGCAAAGGAGGAGGGAAGGGTCTTCGTGTGGGTTCCAGCAAGATGGTTTATTGTGGAGGGGCCAGGGATGAAGACACGGGGAAAGCTGAGGGAAGGGTTTATAAGGGGAACAGGGCAACCAGTCAGGGAGGGGCAAATGGGCGGAGGGAAACTTGAGGGACAACCGGGGAACAAATCGGAACTGGGGAAGGAGGGACTGGGTAGGGAGGAACCAATGGGGTGTCGAAGTGAACAGAACTTTTGAGAGCATGATGAATATTTAACAGGGGACGTACATATTGAACGGAGAACATACACAATAAACAGGGAATACAAACACGAGGTGGGAACACACACATGTGGCAGTGGTTCGATGACCACGAGGGCACTGCAGCCCTCCAGAGGGCTGAGGCACCGCCACAATCATGTCATTAGAGTAACAAAAACAAAGAGTGTATTAGTAGTAGATGCCGTCATGCTCTGAATGGGGATACAGATGTGGAAGAAGAAGGAAGGAGGTTTTGGTTATTGATGCTCAGATGCCAGCTGAAGACACCTGGGCACCCTGTGCATGCTTTGTTCTTAGACAAGAGTTGTCTGGGTTTTGGATCCTTATTTGGCTCCCTCCTCCTCAGTGCAGGAAGGATTAGTGGGTACTTCTTTTATGAAATACACAAGACCAATCTAAAAATTAGGACTCCTGATTTTACTAGCCACTGCACAAATACAGAGCTAGGGACAGTCTCTGTGCTAAAGGGATTACTGTTGAAAAATAGATTAACTAAAGATTACTGTATCCTTCTTATGTAAGAAGGTGGAGGAGCTCAGTTCCAGTGAGTGAGTTCTTCTAGTCACAAAAAAAGGGGATAGAGGAACACAGATTTAACCCTAGATGCCTTGAATATTGCTCTCATCATGTGAATTGCTAATATTTTTCATTATGCTTGTGGAGGCTACGCATTCATGAGCCTTCCACTCACCACAGCATCCTCACTGCTAGGGACTTACAACTCAATTTCATGCAGAAATCTGCAGAAAATAAAGCCTTGTGTGTAAAAGAAGAAACCACTGAAAGCTTAAAAAAACCTCCTCTTCTACTCTCCAGTTATATTTTTCATACACTGCCCAATCACACATATTTGCATATGTGTGTGTTAAAAATAAAAAGCATATGAGTCACCACATGGCATTTCTGCACGAAAGGTACACCAAGGAAAGGCAGGTCAAGGATAAGAACTGTAATGGTGAAAACGGACTGAAAGCAAAATGGAAGCATTTGTTACAAAGCTACAGCCTTGGCTCCGAGGGACTCTATGGACATGGGAGCTGCTGGAGGAGCAGCACACTGGGGGCTGTGTCTATGCATGAGACCATACGAGAAGCAAAAATTAACCATCTGACATTCCTCAAGATAACTAAAAAGATGAAGAAGTGACCAGAGGGTCTGGCCTTTAGCTGTGTACATGCAAAGCTAGGTGGGGGGAGCTTCCCCACGGGAAAAGAAAGTTGCTATTTTCTTACATGTCTAAAAGAACTTACATGTCTAAAAAATGAGTGAATTAAAATTCCAAATCTCAGAGATCATCCATAAAAACATGTCCAGCCTTTACCAAGAAGATGCAATCTAAGCCCTGAAAAAAACCCAGTAAGGGTAAGATCTTCATCTGCGTTCCGGAAAATAAATACACTAGCAGGCAGTCAAGAATTTTAACTCTGTCTAAAGACAAAGGTCTGAAAAAATACTCTTTTTCAAGAAAAGAAACCCCTTCCTCTCTTGCACCAGTGCTGCCTGCATCAGAAGAAAATGAAGTGAAAAGAGCATTCAGGCTGCTGCAAACCTGCACACCGGCAGTGAAGGCACCAATGTGTCACCGTCTAGCTCAGCAGGGATTAATTCATCCAACTTACTCCTTGACGATAAAAAATTTGGAAGCTGCAGATGCTAAAACGCAGAGTTATGGTGCTGTCACTGTAGAGAAGTAAACATTTAAATCGTCTGAATGCTAAAAAGACAGTGACACAGCAGTGTCCTGGTTGTAACGTGTGACACTCGGCGGCGTGAGCGGCGTTGGGGCTGCTCGTGCCTACACGGATAATGCCATCAGGGGTGGGACATCCACAGGGAGGTGAGCCAGCACCACAGCACGACTGGATTACGTAAGAAAAAAGGGGAGTGAAGTAGAGATGGAATAACAGCCATCACATTCAAATACCTGTGATATTCTCAGCACCCGTGTGGGGCAAGGACGAGGCAGTCCGGGGAACACTGGGTCTCAGCAAGGTGAGTCTGCTTTTCCCTTGGGAGGCCAGGAGCCTCGCAGTGCAAAAATGGACACTCTCCTGCTATCAAAGCAAATCTCTGGAGAGGGGAGAAGGGAAGCAGAATACAAAGTGCTCTGTACCCTGACTGCAAAAGGGAGGATTTTATTAAAGCTCTTAGTAATCTATGAAAGAAATACAATGATGCAGAGAGGCCTCTTTCAATTCAGAAAGAAGGAAGGAGATATGACGCTTAAGAGAATGTGGATTATCAGTCCCACCACTACTAAAGAGGCAATTTTGAGGCAATTTTGCTTCTGCGGGGTTGGCTAATGTGTTTGGTGTTTTCTTATAGCAAAGAAAAACAAACACACACCCCAAAGAAAAGACTAGGTGGAGATAGGCAGAAGAAATCTCAAGTACTGACAATTTCAAGAAATTACGTGGGAGTTCCCCTAATGCCCACTCCAATGTAAAACTTTTCCCGAAACTGGTGAGCAGTATATTTTTAACATTTCTTCCACAAGTCTGTAAGCCCAATTTAGACAAGACACAGCTGTACTGCTGTGAATTACAATGTTGTGCTTATCCACTTGAATTAACAGCAACACCCCTCAAAAGCAACTTGCATTTCACACAGCTTCAACAGCAACAAAGCAAATAAACTATACGGCACTTAGGAAGAGCACTACTGATTGCAGCCAATGCATAAGAAAAAACATGTGCCCACTACCCAATTTCTCTTTGAGAACATGGAGAACAAACACAATGAAGCCAAAAAAGCCCAATTGCATCAGAAAAATACCGTTTGTTCTGTGGTTGCATGCAAAATAAACAAGTGAGAAAAATTATCCTGGGGAGTAATAGTAGTAACAGTAGTCCCTTTTGTCTGGTTGTAAAACATAGACCTTTTATCTTTGCAGAAGCACAGGAACTTACTCACTGAATTGCTCACGGTGTGTCTGTGCTGTCACCGTCATCACCAGCTATTCAGATGGCCAGGAGCTTCAAACTCTTCGTGTCTTCCTAAGACCTCCTCTTTTAAAATGTGGTATGGAGACAGAACAAGTAAACAAGAGACTGTGCAAGTTGAACAGGAAACACCTTTGCATTTCATGGAGGAAAGTCTAGATTAAAATCTTAGTGCCTGACAGTCTAAAAAAAAGACCTAGGAGAATTTTGAGTGTCTGAGCTCACGCTGCCTGCACATTTGCATAGTACATTCACTGCATGCTTAGAGATAACAGAAACCAAATCTGCTTTGTGTCTGGAGTCAAAATGAATTATGGACTGATAGGAAATAAGCATTTTTAAAACATGAGAAAATATACGATCACGTTATCATAGATTACAAAGGACTGTCCACAGCACCTGTAGGACAACAGAACAACAACTCTTTACGGTTCAGAATTTTGCACCAGACTGCCCATACTGATGCGGGGGGAGTCAGTGACATGTGTGCAGCACAAGGTGGTTGCACTGGTCTGGTTTGCCTCAAAGTGCTACACAGCTGCTGTAGCTATGGGACCATGAATTGCCAGGTAAAAGGGGAGAACAAAACACTTTTGCTCAACAAGCAGAAGTTGTTAGACAGAACCATTAGCACCAGTGTCTGATGCAAATCATTTCCCACTCGCAGTAGTATTTTAAAAATCGTATTTAGAACAAATAAAATTCTGTGCAATGGGACCTCTGTCAGCCAGAATGTTCAGGTGGGTCTGTCTAGAGAGAACCAACCCAAAGAACTTTGTAAGCAGCTTTCTGTTTCTGAAGTCTTTACTCTCTGGTTTGCTTTCAGCCAATTCATTGGCTTCTGATTTGCAACAAGCTCTGTACTCTCCCCTCTTTGTCTTTGGAAATTTCTCTCTCCAGCCCTTCAGAGACTGCAAGTTCCTTTCTCTCTTAGCCCCAGAAGTCATCTCTCCCCAGCCAGGCCCTATCCTCCTGTAGAAGGCTTCTGAGTAGCTTTGAGAAAACAACACTCATCACAAATGTCACTGTTCATCACAAATAATTTTAGAAACTAAAGTGTTCTGGCTGAGAACCAAATGGAATGAAAGACGTTTCCCATGAAATGTTGTCATTTTGGGTAGAAAACATTCCTGCATCAGAAATTCAGTTTAGCACCAGGAGGTTTGATGAGCACATTCTGACAAATTCTCATAAGGGAGAGTGTCTTCAGAAAACAAAATTTCTGTTTTAAGCGAGGTTACTCATTTACTTGATATTACTAATGCTGCTTTGGAAAAACAGCATGTCCATCTTTAACGCTAACACATAGAAGGAAATTTGCATTGCACGATGAGCTGCAATGTGAATAATCTTTTCAAGTTCCACAGCTACCCAAAAAGCAGAAAAGTTAAATGCGACTCAGCTAAACGAGTTGCGAACCGTAAGCACGAAGACTGTAAACGAAAAAGGGAAGAGTATTGATTTAACCAAGTAATTATCCTACAGATTTGTATGAATTGTCCACTGCAATTGTAGAGCACATCTCAAGGCAGCTGAGTTATCATCCCAGGATCCTGAGGCGTAACAGAATTTGACTCCTATTAAATAAAAGAAAAAGTCAGAGTTTTAAGGCATACCTTCATTTTATTGACTCCAGAGCAGACACCTCTGAATCTGGGTCATTGTGAAAAAGACAACACAGAATTTATGATGCCAGGAGGAGGAAAGAAGATTGAGTGGTGAAGCACTGATCCCTCCTTGCAAAATTCTCATATCCTTCATCCAGCAACTTGTTCATGCACGAGCAGTCTGAGGAAGAGGGAGATGAAGTTTGACCCATCTGAAGTCTCTTTTCTTGTCTCTAGACTGGGGACTCCTGTTCCTTTGTGCTGGTTTCAGTGGTGATAAAGCTCATTTCCTCTACGTTCTCTTGTATGGTGCTATATTTTTTATTTGTGACCAAAGCAGTGTCGACAACACACTGGTGTTTTAGCTGTTGCTGAGCAGCGTTTGCACAGCATCAAGGCATTTTCTGCTTCTAAGACTGCCCTGACAGTGAGCAGGCTGGGAGTGAACGAGAAATTGGGAGAGGACACAAGGGAAACAGCTGACCCCAGCTGGCCAAAGGGATATCCTATGTTGTATAACCTTATGCTCAGAAATAAAAGCTGTCAGGAAGAAGGAGGAATGGGAACATCCGAAGTTATGGCATTTGTCTACCCAAGTCACCGTTATGCATGAGGGAGTCCTACTTTTCTGCCAGTTTTTCTGGCTGCCATTTGAAAGCAGTGAATTCCTTGTTTTGCTTTGCTTATGTGTGCAGCTTTGCTTTACCAATTAAACTGTCTTTATCTCAACCCACTAGTTTCTCACTTTTGCCCTTCAGATTCTCTTCTCCACTGAGTGGCTGTGGGGGACTTAGCTGCCTAATGGGGTGTCCTGGGTTGACTTTATGATACCGTATTCCCTATCGTCTGGCCTATGCCAGATATGAGTTCTGTGCCTTGAAAGCCAGCTCCGGGAGAGGGGGGAGAGCCGGTGGAATTCTTTCGGCAGTTTGTGTTCAAAACAGAGATAACTTGCTGGCTTGTTCTGCCTGGCTGCTCGGCTTCTGCAGCAGGGAAGAGTTACATTCCTTTGCTTTTTAGCTAGCTTCTCGTTCATTAGCTGAGGAAAAAGGTTTCCTTGGGACTTTGGCTTCTTCTTCTTCTCTTCTGGACTGTTCAGCAACACCAGAACACACCGGGAGGCCCTACGCCACGGCCCAGAGGGGCTCACACCAAACCCCAGCTCCAGAAAGAGGGCAGAGCCACACTTACGAAGGACTTTGAATTTTACCAGGTTCTCTCCATAGCGAGAGGTTTCATTTTTTAGCATTATTCTTTTTTTCCATGCCTGCGTGCACTCTGCTTGTTAAAAAAATAACTTTTTTTTCACTTTCCTCCAAGGAATTTCTTCCCGAACCTGTGGGGTAGGGGCAGCTGAAACCTGCCTTCTTAGGACGAGACATTCCTTCCAGAGCATTTCCCTTAATTTGTCTCAAACTGGGACATGGGTTTAAACTAAGTATCCTTCAAGCTTGTTTATCATTAGGGTCCAGAAATTTCCCAGCAATGGCAAGCAGAGAGTGCCTGACTTTTCTAGCCGTCTTACTAATTTGCTATCTTGGGAAGACAGGCTACTTGTATTGATAATCTCATGCTCAGGAAAATGTAAGTCTGTTTTCTTAGAAAAGGCTTCAAGCTCTAGGCTGCAATATGAAAGCTGGGCTTATGCTGCCATCATCAACTTCTTTATAGCAAAGGGAGGATATATAGTTAGTTGACCACCTTGTTAGTTGCCACCTTGTTGAACCTTAACAAGGCCAATTTTATGAGCAAATCTCTGTGCTCTTTAAGAGCAGATGTGACATTACACTGCAGTGAATACTCTAAGCCATACTGGTGGAATCCCTTTGTGATCCAGGGCTTAGTAGAAAGAACTGGACATGCTGACTTCATGTAGCCTCCCTGTGTGCGTCATTTCCCCATCAGCTTGAATCAGACTTGGTACTTAAATAGGAGTTGAATACCAAAGTGCCTGTGCAGACTGCACTCTCTCTGTCACTTGAACACGCGTGTAAATCATATCCCGAGTTCTGGCAGTTATATTTTATAATCAATTGTTATGAGTATCCAATAAAATACCATCAGTGTTTACACCAGGTGTCTTTATTCCATAAAATATTTTCAATGTAACCAAAATAGAATCGAGTCAATTAATAAACAGTATTATTCCCACCAGTGATAAGAGATAAACACATAAGGGTGGGTAAAAAGGATAGAAATATAACCTTATCCAGTCTTTTTCAGTGGAAGATCATGTACTTGCAACTTTATGATTTTTGATTGCTGGAAATAAAGCAAAACCAAGTATCCATACAACTGTCTCAAAATTATTCTTCTCAGTTAGAACTAATAAATATTTAATTCAAATTAACTTTGTGAAAGTAAAACCAACTCCAAATAATAAAAGAAAAAGCACAATTCTAAAAGCCATAAGTAATCTAGGTACATTCTGTCATCTGTTCATTCATTAGATCAAAACTAATGACAGTGTTCAGTCTAGGGGCAGTGAACTGCAAAACAGCACAGAGTTAAATCTCATGGACTTCGTGGCAGAGTGTTTGCTTCCCATGCTGGTGTTCCCCAGGCAGGATTGCTTCTCTGCCCTCAGCACAGGAAAGATGCAGCCATGGATCCTTGTGGGCTATTCTGTGCTTAGGAGCTTCTCATTATTTGAGGAGATACCTTGTCCTGCTCTCTCAAGACATTCACTCAGAAGGTTCCCTTTGCCACGGCAGGAATGCAAACCAATTACCCAGAGCTGGTGACACTGGTCTCGGAGAAACAAAGCTCTGTCTGTGAGGGGAGCTGTCACTCATCTCACGACAGCAAGTGGGTTTCCTGACCAATCTACATCTTTCCAGCAATAAGAAGAATACACACACACACACATGTATAAAATATACATGCATTGTAGGGTCAAACATAAATACACACACAGTCTACACATATATTTAGATACACGTACATAAGCATACGTATATGTCTATTTTAATTTTAGAAATGAGAGCCTCTGAAGCCACAGATACTGTTATGATATGCATATGGATGTGAGAGGATGGGAATGGGTGGAGAACAACTTATGGAAATTTGAGAAGTTACCCACCTGATTTTCTGTGAAGAACAATACAGTATTTATGAAGTTTCAAAAATGGGTGGAAAGAACTGTAAAAAAACCGGCCTCAGACTGTCTTATTATGGATGGCCACAGGGTGTCTAGACTTCGTAAACAATCAATAATCGTGGTGATAAAAAAGTGAGTCTGTTTTTAAATTATAACCTCATTAGACAAGTTCAGTGTGCTGCACAGAATAGCTCTTTGGCCAGTCCTTCCTTGGGAGCCATTTCTGGTATAATTACAGAATCGTAGAATCACAGAATCAACTAGGTTGGAAAAGACCTTTGAGATCATCGAGTCCGACATATGACCTAACACCACCTTGTCAATTAAAGAGTTTGCATCTCCTCCTCCCCCCCAAGCCAAGAGCTTCTCCCTCTTGCCTCCAGCGGTGGGTTTTTCATTTAACACTCCAGTGCCTCACCAATAAGAAAAAAACTTAAATCACCCAGACCACTGAACAGGAGATGATTTTTTTTCCAGGATGTGACCTTCAAACTGTCAAATTTACAAACAAATTTAAGTTTCCTTTTCTCTTTCAGGTTTGCAGTTTCAAATAGCAGGTTGTTATGTGGTGTCTTCCACTCAGGAGCCACACACCACTAAGGCCTGCCAAGGTACTTCCATTTGTACCTTGGCAGGCATGTGAGCATTCCCTTTGGTTGTTATGGGATTCAAGCAAATCACAGGTGCTTTGGTGAACAGGGATGGAGTCAAATACATACCTAAAATGAGCTGGCACTTAATCTTTTTTTAAGCTCAGGCTAAATATGGGAACTTTGGATATCTGCATTGTTCCAGAGATACTCCACTGACTGAGAGCTCTCCACTGCTGTTTTACAAGTTGTAATAATTCACGGCTTGAGCGAAGTTTGTCAGGCTTAGCTCTATAGAAAGTGAATTTGCCTGACAGATCAGAAAAATGCTTCTGATATGCAAAATCCTCTCTCCCTATATCACTAATGCTAATGTAACTTACCACAACCCCATGGTTTTTTATTTACTTTGCAAAATGTACTTTTGATCTGTGTAAATTTCACTATGGTCAAACATCCATATGGGAACCCATCAGTACCTTTTCTAGCAATAGCTTTAGAAAACCATGTCCATAGTGAGAAATGAGCTGCCTCGTTAGATGAGGTGCTTCACCTCAGAGTCAAGTGCATCAGCATAGAAATGAGGAAGAAGCTGATGGTGGTGGTGGTGGTGGTGGTGCTAGGCAGGTCTCACAGATAAATAAAGTCCCTTCTTCACTATCAGCCCAGTACCTTTTTGAACACTATATTCACTCAAGGGACAAACTGGCAAGGAGGATTTTTCTATTTTTCCTTGTGAGACATTTCAGATCTTGGTGTTATCATCTACAAAATTCATATTTCACACATGACAAGATTCATATAAAAATGTCATGTAGTAGTGCTCATCATAAACCAAACGCTGACTACATTTAGAGAAAAATATATACAGAGAACTAGGATTTAGGACTGGATGGATCAAAAAGTTAAGTGAGAGGTACAACTTCAAACTGAACTGGAAGTAACTGGTTTAATTTTGATTCAGTTGCTAAGGTATTGAAAGCCATGAATGTAATCAGTAAGCAAGAAAAAAAAAATTAGCAAGTGAATCTGTTTTCCAAAGCAAGCAATATAAAAAAGCCCACTTATACAGTCGTAGAAGACACTGAATGTATGGATCCAGTATCAGTGTCTTAATTTATGTTACTTAATTTATGTTTGAAGAGGAATGCAAGTATAATAAGTAGATTTTAGCTTCATCTATGAATTAATATTATTTAGTGTTCCTTTGATTTCTATCTAGATCATAACCATTTCTATGTAGATATATTAGAGCCTGATTAGATATATCCCTGTCTCACAGAGGATAGCTTTAGGTGCCAAACATTATAAAAGCTTTTCCAAGCTAGAGAGCTTGGTAGGGGACCAAGAACTTCAGTTCTCAGAAATGCTGGATTTTACTTGCAGGATGACTCTGCAAGTGATGGGAACTCAGTACATATTAAAGGCAACCCTATTAAAAAAAACCCCAACTTTTCACTGCAACACTGAAGTAATTTAGACTAGGAACCATTTTTAAATTCCCAAATGCTATCTGAAATTATCCAGTGATCCATAAATAATCCCATTGCACCAGGAAAAATCAAGAGAGAAAGAGAATGGGAGGAGGAAGCTTGAATGCATTCTTAGCTGAAATTAATGCTTGAGAAAAACACCAACTGGTATTCAAAGGGTCATGAGCTAAGTATACAAAAATTTACAGACTAGCTACAATAATTGTGCCAAAATCAGCAACAGCAAAGAAATTACATAATAAAACAAACACAACTAAAGAAGACACACATTTTAAAGGCCGTATCTATCATCGCTTTCTCTTCTTTGTTTTATGGTCTGTCTCTAATGTTCCTCATTACTTGCTCACCAAAAAAAAAACTCTTCCTTTTTTGGTATTGTTAGCTTTCTGGGGAAGAAATCACAATTCTTTGTACCCACTAAGTCTTTTCCAGATGATGTTACCTACTGCAAAATTAACACACAACTTTAGAAAAGAACAAAAAAAGACAGTTTTGCTCCAGCCGTGTCTTACCACTGGCCTGTCTACAATTCTTAAAGAGGGGGAGTTCTAGGAGCTTTGTGAAATGAAATGATTAGTACAGAAAAGCATTTATTTACTCTGACATTCCTTAGAAGCAGCCTTTGTTGTCCATGCAACATAGAATTCAGGCAGAGTTTCTCTGCTCATCTTACCCAATTTCAGGCTTGGAGCAAGATTTCTTCGTACACAGTACAAGATGACATCTTGAAATTGCATTATGCTGTGACAATGGGACCCCACTACCTACCCTGTGAAACTAGTGATTCCAGTGTAAACACATTTCCCATCTATCCAGGGGGGTGCTGCAGGGATGGCAGTCTGCAGCCGAGTGGCGCGGATATCCTCGAAACCGTGTCAAGTGATGCGAGTACAGCTCATTATCACACAGCAGTACCGCACGCCTCGACACAGATTTCTATTCCCACTGTGATTTTAAATGCCTCCTTACAAATAAGCTTCTCAGAGGATTAATAGTTGGATTTTTCTGCTATATAGAACAAGTTCAAATGAGGCAGCCTCAAAAGTCCCTGAAAGTCTTGTGCTCTGGCATTCGTTTGTCAGGCAGGACAAGGAAACCTTAGTGGCACTTCTGAGAACCAGTATGGTTTACAGTAGTGAGCATGTTCCTTGCAGTCTGAACAGTGAGACCAAGGAATCAAAAACTGTGGGGATGCTCCAGCCCTCTGTCCACTGCTGGGTTTTAGTGACAATGCCTGTTTGCCATTCCCTGGGACAATGGCTCTGCTGGTAGAAGATTAAACCAGAGTGGGCTACTGAGTTCTGTAAGGTTCAGAGAGCTCACCCAGAAAAGCTCTGGATGTTAATATGTCCAGTGAAACCAGCTTTGAAAAATGAAATATATCTTGTTAAACTAAGTTTTGACAATGGGATATTAAACTCACAGTGTCACCATCTCCTTTGAGCTTCCCTTTGGGAAGACAAAGAAGTATTTCTACGTCCTGTTTGCTTCATTTGTTGTATGTACAGTTATTTGATCAGGTTACCTCACCATGGGCAAACCAATCATGTGTTAAAACAATTATTTTGTGCTTCAGTTTGTAGATAAATAAAATATATATTTATGCAGATGCTTGCAAAAACTTAAGTGAGTTAGGTGCTCAGCTGTGACTGAAGTTTTGTGTGCTCTGGACATAAAACTAAAATCAGGGCCCTATGGAGATTCCTGATGTAAGAGTCTTCCAGAACTGAATTTACTGGGCATGTACCTGCTATTTTAAGGATTATATTTTCAAAGCTATCTGTGTAAAGCTGACCAACACAACGGATAAGTTGAGAAATGTTGTGAGATGAGTGTGTTAGTGCTGCTAATTTATAGCAAAGAAAGCATGTGTGAAAGTCAAAGGCTCATTACCATCAGCTCCTTGCCAGTTTTTCCCAGATGCCTTATTCTATATACAACAAGTTGGGTCAGGCAAATTCTCATTTACTTGAAGGTATCTATGGCCTTGGCAGTTTGTGGAAAGACAATTACCTTGCAGGCCTAACACACTGACCTCGAGTAACGAAGCTGAAGAGATATATTTATATAAATACCTATGCAAATGCCTGATTTAAAAGAAAGAGTAGCAATGATCTTTCTTAACTGTACTTTTACTTTCACAAACCATTTGCTCAATCAGTAAACCTATCTGCCAATCTAGATCTGTCTGTGTATGGGGAGGGAGGGATCGAGACATTTAAGCCAACTGGGAATACACAATTTAGCAGCTGTGGCACTGCAAAACAGCGTGTACTCTACAAATTAAAAGAAAACAAGAAAAGAGCATTGGCTAAAGCAAGCAATCTCAGCCTTTTTGCTGGGAGTCTTAATTTAGAAAATCTACTCAGGAAGAATAATTGTTCCCATTCGTTATTTTGCTTGGATGACTTTTACAGAACTGTTTTTGCCGTCAATTGGCAAATTCAGTGGAAGAAACAAATTACCCTATTATTAAAGCATATTTGCAGCAAACAATAGATATTCCATGTAAGCTGTGCTTATCCGGCCATTTTTCCTAACAACTTCTAAGAACATTACGCCTTCATCTCAATATGCCTTTGTGAAACTGGTGTTTAATGGCAGGGTAGATCTCCAGCAGAACACGGTGCTGCTCGCTCCACGTATACCCCACTGGGCTGTATTCCAGGCCAGGGCAGCCTCGCTGACTGAAACTCGTGACCTTCTCAGCGGGTTTCCTGCACTGTTCACAGTTTCTGTGCAGCTCGAGTCCAGCCTCTCTCACTTCTTCTGCTGGGGTTATTTTCTATCAGCATTCCTGTCACGGGCTGCCCCTGTTTTTACAGGTGGCAATATAAGAATGTTTGAAAGTTTCTTCTGGGCTAATATTTTGCTACTTTTCCCTATTAACGAGAGTTTGATTTTTATTTCACTTCAGTGCTTAATTAGTTTATAAGAAAAGCTGACTTGGGAATTGACCTGAGTATACTTTTCAAAGTCAAGTATTTAGACTTAAATTAATCTTGCCTAATTTTTGGCATGTGTGAGTTAGCTAAGATACTCTTGGTTACTCATGTACAACCCCTCCACACTTAGTGGAAAAATTTTTTTTTTTCTTTTGGGCTTGCAGCTTTTTCTTCCACTGGTGGTCAAAGTAGTCAAGATTGAAAGAAACCATGAACATCTAAACAGGGGGCTTTGAAAAATAGGGAGTTAAAATCCAAACCTGTAGCTCATTCACCTCATTCATCTTGTTTTCCTTCCAAAATCATACATTTCATTAAACTTCCAATGAAGGTCTTGAAATGCAGGCTGCAGCACAATCTTTATTCCTCTCATTTAAAATGAAAAAGGTTTAGCAGATCAATAACCAATGGATTAATGAGTCACTGATGATAATGACAGCGATTTACATCAGCAGCACCTGTTATCAAGAGCAATCACAAAGTACGTGGGAAGCAGATTAACATACTATTTCTGCTTAAGTGGTGCCGGAAGCCAACTTCCTTTGGAAGCCAGATGAAGGAGGAGAGAAAATAATGACCATTAAAGCAAATATTGAACTACGGTTGCCACACAATTGTGCAGAAGACATAGTTGTTTACTTAAAGAATGTGAAAAGAGTACTACATCTCAGCTGTCTGAACATGGCTCTTCACTGTCAGAAACCAGCCTGGGCATGTGAATTTTGCCATGTACCCTAAGTGCCACCAAATAAGAGGTGTGTTTGCACACAGTATGTTCCTAATTTGAAAGGCCCTCACATGGAAGATGTGACCAGTCTGTGAACCAGTTTCCAAGTCCTAGGTCATGCCAAGCCTCATTGGCTGAAGAATGAGCCTTGCAGTCTTCAGGGATGCTTAATACTGCAAGCAAAAAGGTGCACAGCCTTTCCATAATGGTCTAAAATACGAAGAGCTCTTTATATTTCCTACCAGAAACAGCAAAGAAAATGAGACAGAACAATGAAACACTGGCATGCATTTGAATTTTCTCTTTCTTTATCATCTGATCATTTTTGGATCACCTTAGCAGATCAGGAGCTTTTCTCTCTATCTGTGAAACTGAAAATGTCCCTCTTCTATTCTTCAGTTTCTTTATGGTTTGCAGAGCATTTTTTTCCCTACACACTACATCTGGAATTAAACTACACTCCTTTGCTATGAAAGCACAGTGCTGTTATCCCCCATGTTTGTATTTCTTTTATTCCTGTGAAGGCAAGCTTCCTAGTTTTTCAGGTCCAGCGTATGTACCTGACCTCCTCATTCTTCTTTTTGGTAAATCCCCCAGTTCCAACCCCCTTCAGCTGTGGTCTCAGCATGGCTATCCCTCTGTGCCACGTTAACAGAAAGCATGAAGATTTACACCTTTCCTTGGCACTAGCCTGGAAGTGACACGCCACGACCCCAGCTGTAGGCAGCACACTACTGGAACCCTGATAAATTCTGTAGCACAGATATTCTGTGAACGCAGGTGGTATTCCCAAGATTCATTTCAATATCCTTCACACACAAATAAACATTAGTCATCGCTGCTCGTTATAATTGTGAATGTATTCAGCACAGTCAAGATGCTAAGTCTGGAAACAAGTCATGATCAGAAAGGTAATCAGCTACCTTGAGTGGAAAACATGGATAGTAAATTCAGTGTGGTGGGGCCATGTAGATCTTATGTCCTCTGGCAGTCATTGAACTTAACTGGCAGAGATCCTTAAACTAAACTTTGTTTTTAAGTGGCTGAAAGATAAAGAAATGGTCCCCTACATTTTATTTTCCTATTTCCACTGGAAACATGAAATTCTCTTGATGGTAGCTTCACAGGGAATAAGAAATGCAAGTCCGCCTGCATAAAGCAAAGACATAAGAAAAGAGACAAACACAATACAAAAAACAAGGAAGAAAATATAGTGAAATGTGTAAACGTTTATATGTCTGTCTGGTTTGGGAAAAAATAAAAGCAAATAAACAAAATATTTGCAAGGAAACCTTCCAAGTCATAGGTTTTTTTCCATAAACAGCATGACTGGCAAACTGTGACCTGCAGTGACCATGAGTTTGCATAAAGGTGTGGATGGACTGCAACCTAACAACCTGGGCTCACTGAAGTTAACAGAAATTTTACCACTGAAATTAACTGAGTTTCCTATATCCTTATAATGCAAAGCAGTTACATGCAAATGTAAGATGCCAAGAACATCTGCACAATTTTGTCTGTAATTCCACAGATCTTCAAGAAAACTGTCTCAGAAAAGAGAACCTTTTAAATATAATCCCTTTGGAATTTCACAGGAGTGATTCTTACCTTCAGAATGTATCACTTATCACCACCAAAGACTTAAATACAAAACAATAATGACAAGATGCTCATAACAAAATAGCTGAAGGCCTGTAGCACCATATAAGAAACAACTCTTAATTTCCCCCGTGGTTTTCTGTAATCTTTGACACTGCATTTACATTCTGCATAGCTCTCCAATGTGTACTGGAATCCCAGCACAGCAATAGAAAAGTAAAACAGTTCCAAGGGGTTATATTAGGATACTAAGGATCTCAAAGACAAGACATTAGCTATTGACAAGTTTCATGAATAATTTTACTGCATTTTTATTACTTTGTAGTAAAAATATCTGTACAAGATGCAACATCATTATTCTTTTCCCTTTACTTTCAAATGATTTTTTGATGTGTCTAAAAAATTCCGTTTTCACTTATAGGTCTAAAAATCACACTTCTAGTTTGAATATAAAATGTAATTAAAATGCACACTTCTCTGTTAGAGCTGGATGGGAATGAAAATACGAAATTTCTTTTTGCCTTCTTTTGTAACTCAACATTGCTTTAATTTTTAAAAGGCCATTTTTTTAAAGCAAGAATATTTTAGTTAATAATTTAGTACTCACTTCAGTTAGAATAGTTATTAAAACCTTCAATGGCATTACAATTAAAAGTTTGAAAATAGTTTTATAATTTCTAGCTCGATACAATTTTCTGCTCTGAAAAGAAAGCTAATGCAAAATCACTTCTTTATCTTGGTATTGTTTCAATATAAGTCTTTAAAACTACCAAGAAGGACTCTTAACTGACAATGTATTTCAATAGATCTGAAGATGCTCTGCATACAATGGGTCAGCTTTTTCAGTGGCTGTAAACTGATGCAACCCTATTGCCTGAAGGAAAGGCACTTGCTCAGTATCTTGTTCCTGCCACTCAGCAGAGAAGGGATAACTTGTCACCACGAGAAGACCTTTGTCTAATTTGTATGTTCCATCTTGATGTAATTTGCCATGAGGCCAATCATGGCCGATCACCTCAAAATTGTAAGCCCAGCGTCACCTGCCTTAGGTAAGTCTGAGAAGAGGACAGGACGAGATGCAGATGGGAAGCATGATTTCCCCATGCTTAGCATCCAGTTATGTGCATTTTTTCAGGGTAAAAAAGAACGAGAAGATATGTGATGTTGTTAAGAGGGAAGAGCTGCACTGAACAGACACTTTACAGAAATCTTCTGGATTAGACAAGACACCATGCAGGAGAGGCTGACTTAGGGAGCAGCACAGCAGCTCTGACAGCTTTCAAAAGGCTAAGCCTACCACCGCTGATACAGAGTGAGCTGTGCTGAATATGTCTGAGGTGCTTTTACCTAGACAAGACAGGAATATTTCATATATATTGCAGTGTTTAAACAGCTGCATGTACTAATCTAATGTTACTAATGCAGCTGATAATAGTAGCTACAATAATATACAAACCACACTCTGTTCCCAAGGTTCATTAAAAGGTTGTACAGTACTGTCTTTTCACCCCTCATACCGGTACATTGTTTTACATGGTACTTTTAATTTAAATCTGCAAGGCTTTGCGTGGCCATTTTGGGCTGAAATTTTCCATGTCATTGTCTGTGCCATGCTTCCTTTCCTCTTTGTTGGAAAGTCTCAGCTAGCACGAAGTTAGTTATTCCTGAGAAGGAGGCCGGGAAAAATTTTATTCTGAACTTTGAAAGGACTGGATGTCTCAACTGTGCTGAAGTTGGGTCGCAAAGAGGGCAGGGAAAGCCTCGTTTTGTAGTATGAATGACTTCTCCAAAATGTGCCAGGTTATGAGGAACCCTGTACTCTGTAGAGACTTGAAGGCTAAAATCTCTTGATAATTGTCCTAGACTAAGGCTCTCCAACCTTAGGCTTTGAGGTACTGAATTGAGAATTGCCCTGCAAATGTGGGTCCAAGCTGCTGCCTGTGGGCAGCAGAACTGAGCAGAGGAAGACTGTCCTGCTCCATTCCTTCCAATGAGTAAAACTGCAGGATCTGTGACTGTTCCCAGGTCCCAGTTCATTCCTCAGCCGTGGCCTGAGATGAAAGAGATGCAAGAATGGGAAACAGAGCCTATTTCCTGCTATTGACAGGAAGGAAATCTTTGTGCATGGGATATACTGGGTCTTTGGTACTCTGGATTAAATCTCTGTTCTGTCTGACTGGCCAACCAGTACACCTGAGCATTACATGGGGATCACTGGCACGTTCAGTCCCTGACACAGCTCCAATAGCATGTCAGAGGAGGGAAAGTGGAGTAGTTGTGAAGGGGAGAACAGCTAGAACTGATAGGGACCAAAGACAATAACATGGATGAGGAAGGTGTGAGTGAGGAACAGGGACTGACACTTGAATCTGTCAGGTTGAAACTTGAACTGATGGGAGAAGATTGGACCTGAGGTGGATACAAGGAGTTAAATCTGAGTAGAAAGGAGATCATGGGACTGAGAGACTGGAGAGTTCATCACTTCATTTTAAATCGTAAAAGATCCATTAACTGATACAGTTAGATTTTAAGAAACATTAAATGGACAGCCAGGGAATGATTCAGTCAAGGAAGACTGGAGAAGGTATCAGGGATAGGGCAGAAAGCTGCTTGACACTACTCCCATCTTCAGTGTCTGGGAAGCAAGGCTGATAGACTGAGAGTGGAAGAGGGGACTGAGAATGGTTGTGTAAGGAGAAGAAGCTCCAGAAAAGGGAGGATGGGAGAACAGAAGGAAGGTGAGTGCTAAGGCGGAGGGAATAAGGCAGAGGATATTGTGTCTGGAGTGACCAGAGCAGATGGCACAAAACTTTCCAGAGTCTGGAGCACGTTGCTGAGCACAGCTGTCCCACCATGCCCTTCCCTGCCAGGAGATGCCTGCAGGAACTGTCAGGGAATTGCTTCAGGCCTTTGACTGCCAGTGCCCAGGCAGAGGAGGAGAACCCTCTGCTGCTGTCAGGCCCTGTGCCCGCCTGGTGTGCTGGTCCCAAAGCTCTCATTCTTCCTGATGATCAGGGGGGCCTCCACAGGTACTGAGCGAGAGAGTTTTCCCTTGAGATTTCTTTGTAAAGCACTGTAGAAAAACACTCTTATACTGTGGAAATGCAGGCACCCAGGAGTTAAGGAAAACCACATTTCGGGTGTACTCTTCCATTGCCGCCATGAGGTGGACAATTAAACAAACGGTGTGGGATTTCTCCCTTATTCCTTGTAAAATTTTATTGAAAGAAATGAGCAGGAAATTTTAGGAGAAGCAAGGACATTCTCAAGGAAGTCAAATGCTGAATGGAAGAGCTATCTTTTAGCCCTGTCTGAGCCACAAAGTTCTTCTCTGATGCTAATCAAGTCACTTAACCTACCAAGCTAGTCATTATGTTTGATTTTATATGGGTTTCATGCACAGAAATGCTTAACCTTTCCAGATGCAATTGAAGCCTCTGGGTGCAAAGCTTTGAGCAAAAGTTGAAATACAACATGAAATACAACAAGAAATACTCTGCAATATCAATTTCTACAGCAAGACTCATCTTAGAGTAGTGTATAAATTCTTAGCTCAATGCCGCTATATAAAAGAAAAATTCAAATAATCTCATGCATATTTTGTGCAAATATAGGGATTGGTTTTTCATGCAGTTAGATGATGTGGTGATAAACCCTACAGAATTTCACTTTCATTGCAGTTTGACTAATTTGAAGTAGTGGGATGTAGAGACATATTGAGAAATGAAGTTTTAAAAAAAAAGAAAGGATCAATTTGTTATTCTCTGCCCTGAGTGGTTCAGGTCATGAGTAGAAAAAGGAATATGCAATTAAAACTTTATCAACATCCAATCATCAAAAAGAGTTAGGATACACTTGCACTGTTAACCTTAATTATAACACTTCTTAGTTTCTTACCTTAAAAATTCAATACAATTTTCAGGTGTTTTTTGTTTGTGTTGATTACAATACGTGCAACACTTATGTGTACCTTGTGTAATTTGCTGCATCTGGTCTGCCATTGTTCGTTTTTTTTTCTTGAAAATAGAACTTCTCTAAAAAAAATCTGTTATGTTGCTTCCTTAGTTTCTCTTTACCCTTTCTTATATGGAAAAACAGACCATGCTTAGCTTAATTCAGCATGGCCTCTAAATTCCTGGGCAAATATCTGAACATCAGATAAAAGAACAGTGACTTGGCACTCTTCCACCGTATCTTGAAAAAAAGCCCAAAACAAAATGCTGAAAGCTTAAGCATTTGCAAACCTTTCTGTTCAGCTTTGAAATGAGATTTCCACTTATTTGGTCTGAAGACAGGAATATAAAGCAGTTAAAGTCCCTGAAATAATAGTTAACCATGTGGTTTCCATAAAACACGACAGAAAATGTGAATTTCAGATGCTATATTAAGGGGTATAGTATTCTTCCACTGAACAAGTTCTGCTAGACCAGGCTGCTCAAAGCCCCATCCAACCTGGCCCTGAACTCTGCCAGGGCTGGGGCATCATATAGAGTAGATACGAATGATTTCCAAAATTTAAACTGTTCAAGCTACAGCACTGCAAAAGTGTTTACACTTGATCACAAATGTTCCTCATGCCTTTGCAGAAAACAGCTGCTTCAGGCTTTTTGAGTTTGCCCTGACCCAGCATTTCTCCCTCATGAAGTCCCCTCAGACAGTGGCACTCTGCATAAGCACAAAAGTTTATTTGCATACACCTCTTTTCAGGAGTGCAGGCTTAATTTAAGGACCACAAACATGAAAATGAAGCACCATTTTTTAATCTTACCATTTAATTATACACAAAGGAGACACTTGAATGCAGAGCAATAGGTATTAGATCAACATAAACAAAACTTCCACCTCCTTTCTTGTCACAAGTGTGAGTTGAGGTTAGATCCTCTTGCTGGATTTTAGAGAAGGGCTGGGGAGTGTTTTGGTAACTGATGAAATCTCTTAAGGAAACGAGAATTTGATATCTGTAATAAAATCTCCTATTTCACAGCTTCCGTCCAGGGGATCAGGAAGGAATATCCCATATCTTCAGAACATCTTGTATGTTTGGTTTCCTCTGTTATAGATTTTTTTCAGCTTCTTCAGCTCTGCCAGATGCAAGAGTTTGAAACTGGAGCTCAGTGTCTGTGGGTGCTGCAGACATCAGCTGCAGAGCTCTGCCTGGATGCTTTCTTCCTGCCCTGCAGACAGGGAAACCAGAGAGCTGCTGGTGCAGCCAGACTTGTCATGGCTTTCCTGTGGCTGTTCCATGACACAGCTGCCCATTTGGCAGCTTGACAAGCACATGAATTTTAACAGGTTGTGCACTAAACCCCGGGGCAATAGGCTCACTCTACCAGGCCAATGCTTTCTAGAATTTTATTTTCTAATGTATAGCTTTATAAATATTAGATTACTGAATGCTTGCTTTCCCAAGCTGCCTATAGATGCTTTTATTTTTCTTATTTTTTTGTGGTTAACTGAGGCTGTCTTGCAAACATATGACTATGAAACTGTGCTAATTACGGAATTAGTTCCAATTTAATGTCTGGTTTATCATAGACCTATTTATGGATAGGCCAAAAGCTGTTCTGGCAAATTAGCAGGAAATGGGAAAAAGAAATATCAGTATGAGCTTCATAACTGTTGGCACTAACTGTGCCTTACTTATGCTCTACTTTAATGATGTTGTTTTATTTTTCTTAAAGAAAAAGCTGGTATAAGAGGCCTCTAAATTCGTAGAGCTATTAAGTTCATGATGAAAATAACATTAAGCTAATGTTCCCTGCTTATTTCAGCAATAGAGTAGTGGTGCTATTGGATCATTAAAATGTTTTAGTAAGTTTATCAAAGAAATAATGGTGACAAAACATCTTTAGTGCCTGTGGAATCTTCTTCGCCATCCTATAAAAACCCAAATTACAGCATCATCCCAGCCTGGAAAGCCCATGGCTCCCGTCTGCATTGTAGATGCATTTTAAGACAGTAATTCAAGCTACCTGTGTCTTTTAAATAATGGGTGAATTAGTATTATACAAGGTTTGGAAAAACTGATTTTTCTTCCATGAGACATTTAAAATATAGTTCTTATCTCTCATTTTCTACTGTGTTGGGTAAAAGCAGTTAAGAGTGGCAAACCTATCAGGGCCAGATACTTTAGCATTGTGTTGCCAGCTGTGGCCAGAACTTGGTGACATCCTTTCTGTTGGCTCCCATCAAGATAAAAAATCTTAGCCATTTTCTACTGCATTAATAGTAATGCTCACTCTTGTTTAGAGCCGGCTATGTTTTACTGAATTTTCTGTTGTATCCACAGTGCAGACTAATTGTACTCAGCTGCACTCTCCCTGGCTGCTGCCAGCCTGCATGCGTGGGTTTGCAGTTCATGCACGCCAGACAGCAGGGATGTGGGGGGACGTGTGCCGTGGTGTCGGGCTGCAGTCATGGCAGGTACCCAGATCTGGAACCTGCAGAGCTCTTCCAGGACCTATCACCTAGATAAGGCCTGCATGGACATTCTGAACAGATATGAAAGTGAAAAAAAAACCCAAAAATAATCACTAACTCAAAACTTGCAATTTCAAACTAGTAAATAAATAAATTGACTAGACTTCAAAGCAAACATGTGGTTAGCTCTCTGCTTGAGGCATTTTGCTCTATAGATTCGGAGGTGGGAAACTGCCTTTATGCAGTATTTAAACAGCTTCCTTTGCTTTTCAAGTGGAAGCTGGCTGAAATGTATAATGTCTTTAGGGAAGGAAGAGTCATTCCCTGATGGCTGGCCAAGAAATAGTGAAGACGGCAGCTGCAGAGGCAGCTGGAGTTACCACCCTCACAGATGGAGTGAGAGTGCTGGGCTGTAGCTGAAACAGGAGGGAATGAATGAAAACAGAAGGAAGGTAAAAATAGGGAAATAGCAAACCAGATAATGTGTCTTAATAAGAGATGAAGGTTTTCTTGTGTAACACAGCCTGGAAGAATTCCAGGCTCTTTAAAAAGGCTGTATGGACCATGCACACTGTAGAAAGTTTAGTTTCTCTGAACAGGACTATAACAGAGACAGAAGAATCTTTCAATATTCAAATTAGAAGAGCTTATGGATGCCTTATCCCTGGAAGTGATAGGCCTTTACTAGGCTCTAGGCTGAGTTCTAACAGCGCAACCACTGTTGGATTAGATGAGATACAAATCAGTGGCTGTTCTCAGACAGTGCCCAGCAGCAGAAACAGGAAAATATAAAATGATCTGGTCCCAAGCAGAGTCTTCTCGCATTCAGTAACTTAAGGCCTACTGGTCTTACATAACTAGTTCCTTTTCCCTGATATCCAGGATCTGACAAGATCTAAGCAGTATAATAGAGTGGAAATTGGAACCTCTTAATTTTTCTTTTTTTTTTTTTTCCAGTGAAAACTGAAATAGAATGTATTTTAAGGAATCAGTTTTAAGCAGAAATTTGAACTAATAATTTGGTGTAGCTCATTAAGTAGAAGTGGCTATTTGCACAAACTCAGATCTTTTCCACAGAGGCAAATAACCCATTGACTAAACAGGACGAAAAGGATAGTTTTTTCCATTTTAGACTTTCTTCATACTTGCTTAAAAATGCTGTGAGAAAGCAAATTTCATGCCAAAGAACTTAGGCCTAGCGATACTAGGTACACATGCTTATGTGCTTATAAGAAAGCTGCAGAGGGAAAAGGAAAAAAGAGAAATAATAAGATGCAAACAAACACTAAGAGAATGGGTTTTTTTGGGGACAAAAAATTTTGAAGAGAACAGCAGAAGTACTATTTCTGCATCTGGGCGTAGGTAAGGTTTAAACATTTAGTCAAGGTTTGAATACAAAGAGTTGTTTTCTTTCTTAGTTCACTGGTTTCCATGTCAGTCAGGTCCTCCTCAAAAAAAGTTTCAAACAAAAATCTACACATGGACTCAAAAAATGAAATGCATGTTTAAGTAAGCAATTAAAATTATATCTTCTTTGCATAAGTGACCTATATTAAAAATTATGCTTGATCATGAATGTTTTGTTTTTAAATATAAACAATAATCAGTCTTCTGAAATTAAACGAGCTAGCTTTTTTTTTCCAGAAGAATCTAAAAGTAATTACAAAATAGCCATTTTGGTGAACAAATCTACAAGGGGGTCAAGCGATCCCCCAAACGCTTGTGAATCAACTTCCCTGAAGGTGAAAATCCATTTCAGAGGTCCAGAATCTCACAACTGAGAGTGTTTTGTCTCAGTATAGACTGGACAGATAATCTGCATCTTCCAAATACCATCTGCAACAAAACCGATACCAGATGCCAAGCACTAAATCTTTATGAGCTGGGTGACCCTTGTTAAGAAAAATGTTACACAGACCTGGACCTGTGAAAAAATATACACTGTGGGGGTACACTGTCTCAGCTTCAAGGATTAATTAGTCACCAGCTGATCCTTCCTAACTGCTATCATCAATCTCCAGTTTAATTTATTCCTAGAACTGCTGTTGTTCCATAGGGTTGATAATAGATATTAGCATTCTAAGTTCCCATAAGGGAGTATTTGTCTTGTGTGTTTAGTTCAGTTAGACTCAAATGTCTGTACATCCATCCTGAGTCAGGCCATTATAAGAAGTCCAGCTCTAACTTTAGGCCTTAGCTCTGCACAAAATGGGTTATGGATGAATGTCAGAGCTCACAAGGATATCGTCTTGCTATTGAGTGAAGCAGCAGGCTGACAGATATGTTTGAGCCCTTGGTCCCATATGAAAAATCACATGTTCCAGTGCTTCACTACATGGAGCTCATTCTCAGATCAGGTCTCCCAGATAGGAAACCTGTCAGATTTATGGTTTGAGACAGGCAGAAAAGTCTGGCAGCCTGAAGTGAGGTAGCCAAAACCTCCCTTACATCCCCAGAGGTACGAATAGGCTCCAGAATCACTCTTGAAGAAATAGGTAAACAGGAATTCCAGTGTGTTCCATGTTTTTGAAGGAGAAACAAAAGCCTGTATGGTTGTCTTTTCCAGACTTGCTGTAATAGACTAGATTAGAAGCTAATTTTAGACTGTATTTACTTCAAGTGAAAAACAGTCCCTGCTAAATGAGAAAACAAGGATTTCTTTTTCCTGGAATACTAAACTACCAGCCATGACAAAATGCAGCCACAGAGTGACAGTCAGACAGCCAGCAGAATCCATGGTATTTACAATTTTGTCAAATGAGTCCCCTTCTGCAAATGTTTTGGCCTTGGCATATTTACATTCCTTGTGCTTCGTGCATTGATATGCTTCATGTAGCACAGCTTCTGCACTCCGTCACTGCTGCTCTTCCTGGTTTCCAGTCGGCAGGTTTCCATTGCTTCTTTGTTTCCTTTCTGAATGCAATACATGCTAATTTTACAGTAAATGCCAGTTTACATTAGCTCAGCTGTCCTCATGACATAATTTGACTTGAAGTTATGCAAATTACTTCTTTCCAGATAACTCTGATTAGCTGTAAAAAAACACTCCCTAATTAGTCCAGAGATAATCAGGGAGAAATCACAGTTGATTAGATATATTGAATTTGCTTCTCCAACTTGAATTGCCGTATTTCCTGCCACAGGACCTGCGAGCACGCTACAGAGTTTGCACCTTCCCGTCCCTCGAAAAACACTTCAACCACTCCCTCACAGTTCCATCAAATCAAACATTTCTTTTCATGCTGACCCTACCCAGACAGCGAGAGATCCCTGCTGACAGCCGAAGAGAAATGCCAGCCAGGTGCAGTGCAAACTCTGCCTGTTGCTGGAAAATCTTACTGGAAATACACAAGATGTCAGAAAGTTTTGCAACTGGCAGCAAAGAGAGAGAGCACAAAAGCAGATCTTCTGATAAAAATGACATTGTCAGGTGATATTAAAGTGACAATTTTAGAGGTCAGTAATTTATACTGAATTTCCAGTGGAGATTTGCTGGCTTGCCTCACGCTGAACTCTTGTCCCTTGGTGATGGCTCAATAATTTATCATAATCCATTTTTCAAATAAACAGGGACAAGTGAACTTCAGAAGGCTCAACGTTCATATTCAATTTGAGTAAACAGATAAACGTTCAAAGGTTTACCCAGAGTTTGGTTTCAATTACCTAATACATCTCAAGTCTTTGAGTTACCAGGGCTGGTAACCTTTTCTATGTGGTCCCTAAACTCTTCCCCATATAAAGTGCCTTGACAGGGTGAAGAATAGGTCAGGTACCTCTTAAGAAAACCTCTTTTTTTCAGAAACAAGACCACAGGCTGATATTTTCTGTAAGAGGAGAGGTAGCTGAGCTTGAGGTCATTTATTGCTTAAAAACTCCAGACACAAACACAGATGAGAAAGAGCTCAGATTTTGGGTTTAAGTTGTATAAGTTCTTGATGATGCTAGGAATTCAGACTTGGATCTGAAGTTTCTAAAGCATCTCCCTCCACAAGGAATGGGATTTGAACTTTGGATTTGTATCTCTTTCAGATGGAGTCTAAAACTTCCCCTAAAGTGAAGTACTTTTTCAAAATTCAAGGAAATTTTAACAGCACAAGGGTGAAAATGGAGATATTTCAACTTAAAGTTGAAATGAACTGCAGATTTGACGGGCTGAAAAGATCAAAAAAGGAATTTTCATCATGTAGCATGAGCAAGCAGAGGAGGGTTTTTCCCCTTAATGAACCTTGCAATGCATGAAAGGAGATCTGTGCAAGACAAAAAGAAAAAACCCAAAACTTCCAGTTAGCTCAAACTCCCTGAGATCTGTAGAACAATAGGACTAAGTTCTTCCCTGATTCATGACGATGTAAGTCTGAAGCAGTGATTCAAGTCTGAATTTTACATAAACCTGATACCAAGATATTATCATATTACCAAAAAGAGTTGTGACACATTTTTTTTCTTTTTAAGAAAAAAATTGGTGAAGTTTCTTTGGGCTACTAGTAGGAATTTCGTTCTTTCAATGAGAAATTCCTTTGTCTCCTTGTTGCTGGGTGATGTTCTGGAGAAACTAAGGCCTACCCTGAAGATTTCTGTGTCATAAAAGGCAATACAAAGTGCTCAGAGTGGCACTATATCCTCCCACATGCTGCCTCTGGGTTCTCATGGTCACTGCTCTGCAGAGAAAAGCAGTGGCAAGGACAGAATATGACCATGAAATGGATTCCAAAAGAGTATGGAACATAATCATTCTGGGATTCCTTTGAACAATGTTTATTACAACCATGAAACCATGGTAGCGTAAATTAGGGTATTCTGTAGATGTAGTATTTTCACATGGAAATACAGAAAAATCTGAACAGGAAAAGAATTATCCAAGCAGGTATTTTGTTAATATTTGAGTTAGAATTTAAAGATGCCAGCCAGGCATATATTAACATGTCAAAATTATTCACATTTTTTACAATTTTTTTTTCACCTAACATTTTGTCAATAGCCTTTTTACAGTTTTTAAGACAAATCCATCCCATCAGAACAATAACCACAGCCACAGTCTTAGCACTGCTCATTTTCTCAGAGACAACTGGGACATAGTCAGGGAAGGGGGTGCAGGTCACACAAATCATCCTAGAAGTCCAGATGCCCTTCTTCTCCATGGCTACCTTCCCTATCAGAATCAGAAGTAAACTTTTATGGCAAATTTCCTCACCTGGCAGGGCACGTGGAGTCATTGACAGTAATGATAAGTGACAGACAGTTTCTGTGACTTTATGACAAGCTAAACGTATGTAATACCAAACAACATCAAAATTATTACACTGTCACAGTGTGATGTAGCCAACACTGCAACATTTGCTTTGTGTCCTTTCCTGTCAGAGCCTGCACAATAATTTCTGGTCCATTTCTCTGCTGTACAGCTCTCCTGTGCTTCTGCCAGAGCTGCTCTTTCTCATTCCCAGAGTCAGAGCAGAGCTGGAGAGAAGAGTGTGCTCTCATCCCCTTTTCACCACTCTGGTTTTCCTCCCTCTCCTCCCAGGGATGGAACAGCCTATGCATGATTAGTGGAGGGGCTGTTCCAAGGAGAGGAGAGAGGACAGGGGAGTTACTCCATATCCATGGGATTAAAGAAGGAGGGAAATGTTTCCAAACCCCTTTGGTGTTTCAGAATCTACCACAAGTTGAAGTCTTTCAGGGACACAGCCTAATCACACTAGTGAGGTATGAAAACAACAACAAAAAAATCATCTTTTTTTTTCCAGACCCCAGTGACTCTTTTCCGAAGTCTCCACATGTGGAGGTGCAATAACACAGGTTTGGGTTTAGTATTAGAAACTATTCAAATAGAGTTTTCTCTCAACATAAGGTGGAACATTGTGGAGACTCTATAAAGTTGTGTGATGTCAGTCCCAGTCCCTTGCAGGTACAACATGCACACTCATCCTTCATGACAATGTTCAGATAGGTTCACCTGTGACAGTGAGAATCTGTATTTTCTCAATAAGTTCCTAGTGATGCTTATACATCTATACCCTGGTAAATAAATAACCTCTACGAGGGATTTTTTACTGTTTTCTTTTCTTTTTATGAAAGAGTGCAGGAAATTTTGCTTTTGAATTAATTCATCTCCATGATGCATTTATTGTTATTACAGGATTTCATGAAGGATCCATTTGCAGGCAGATCAAATACACAAGTTCTACGGCTTCAGATTTCAACTATACAAAGGAAATCCCACTCTGCCTTTTAAAAGCCACATTTGACCCTATCACAAAGTAATTCATTCTAATGATATGGACATTTTCATAGCATAGCAGTCTGCTTTTTCAGAAAATCCAAGACCAAAGCATTCTTACGTTATAGAAAAAATGGCAAAGTATAGACAAAACTTGATGTCAAGGCAGGAAATATCAATCTATGACAATGTTTTGCAACGTGATGACTTTAATGCCATTATACTAAATGTTTTTGATGTAGTCATTCTTTATGTCTGATTTTTAAGGGAAGGAGAAGTGTTTGATCATTGCAGTCTTGATTGTATGGAAACTGAACTGCTGCTGAAATATATAACTGCATGTTAATGCTCGTTGAGGTAAACAGGAAAACTCAAATGGATTTTAGTAATGCAGAATCAGGATTTCAGTGTTGAAATGTTCCTTTTTTTTTCTCCTGATGGATTGTTAGAGGTACTGCTTTGCATAATATTTGACTGGTTATTGAGTTACCAGGACAGAGATAGGTGCATAAGCACTGAGAAAATTCTCATCAGCAAAGGCAGCCTCCTTCCTGAGCTTGGTCCTGAAACAGCCCTCCATTCAAATGCAAACCTTTTCATTTATTTTATTTTTGTTCCTCAACTTTGTTGGCCATTTCTGGGCAATGATGATACAAGAGCATCCACTATTTAGTTTACTACCCATCCTTTCTTTACTTTCTTCACTTCTATCTTTACAAGCACTGTTTGGTTCCAGGCCTTGGGAACAAGAATCGAGGTTGTCTTTATAGTTTGCTGTATCTTGAGCTTTTCTGTGTAGGAATTTAGTTGAGTCCTGAAAGTGAACAACACAGATGATTTCTTTATTCCTCTGTCTCCAGCTGAAGGCTCACACTCCTCAAAATGAGATCTTTTTAATTTCTGTATATACATTAGACTTTAGTCGTGTATTTTTAGAGCACATAGAGAATGTACAGTAAAAGAGAGCTAAACCTCTAAATCGATGAAAAGCTGCAGTTATTTCATAAGCTCCATAACTACTTCTAGAAGCAGATAGGCACTACTGAGAAAACTGACAGTAAATGATTTCATTCTGCTTTATTAAAGAAATGTAATGTGTATTTCGAACAATCAGAGGACCAGTTACCCAGAAGACTAGTTTTGGTTGCTATTTTTGTAACTTGAAAGTGCATGAAGGTGAAATACAGTGCAATCTCTTTAGAAAGTACCTTTTTTAAAAAAGGGAACACTTCTACTAAAAGTGTTTGCTTTTACCTTTACATTTCCTTTCTGGCTTCTGCTTTTCCCTCCCTTATGTTCTTCACTCCACAAATTCTCTTCTGATCAGCCTCTCTTAGGTGTTCTGTGCTCTGACAGTGAATTAGTTTCTTTTGATTTTATTTCCTCCCATCTCATAAGCTGATCTCTGGTCTTTCTCAAAGCTGAAGCCACTAATTTTTTTCTTCTTCTTTCAAAGTGAACATGC
Organism: Mohoua ochrocephala; assembly: GCA_013398855.1. Taxonomy (NCBI): domain Eukaryota; kingdom Metazoa; phylum Chordata; class Aves; order Passeriformes; family Acanthizidae; genus Mohoua; species Mohoua ochrocephala. The sequence goes on along the minus strand of VZTA01018454.1, from coordinate 43,589 downwards.
AATTAGTCTTTGGGCATATGTCCTTAAAAGTTACAAAAAAGTTAAAATTTTTCTTTTTAGGGGTTTCTGCCTTTTTCTTATTCCTTCTCCTTATTGGACTTAGAACTTCAAAGCTGGAAACAGCCTAAAATAGCCATAACAGCCTCTGACTGAGGCACAGAGTTTTGTTCAGAATATGGGGTCCAAATAAAGTAATGGTGCTTTGCTCCTTCAGCTTGTTTGTTTGTTTGTTTGTTTGTTTGTTTGTTTTTTCCTGGTGATAATAAATTTTACAATTCATGCTTTTATTGTCTTTCAGTGGTCATATAGACACTACTAAATGATAGCAGCATTACTGGCCACTTACACTAATAGCCTTGGCATTGGCACATTATATCCTTAAACAAAAGGAATGGACCAGACTGGCTTATTATTACAAAGTGTGTGTATTTTTATGATCACACTTAATGATTTTCTGTTTAGGTCAGCATTGTTCCTGTTCTGTTATCAGCACTATTCATATCTACCATCTAGTTATGTTTTAAGTGAGTTCCTAAATAGAATTACACCAGTATTTTAATGATTTCGTATCATGTGAAAAGAGTCGTATAAAATCCAAACTGCTTCCTCTTCAATAGAACTTATAACTACACAAAGTGTGAATTGGGAGTATTAACAATCTGCATTTTCTGTTTATTCTTGACTGATGAGTAGGTTGGTTGTAATAAGATGCAGTTAAATCTCTGCATGAGACGATGCATCATTTGATCAAAAGAAAGAGTAGAGAAAACACTGCTGTCACAAACACTTTGCATGGCATCACTGGATGGAAAGGCAAAGCTGGTTTCTTAATTGTGAATTCATCTTCATATGGGTATTATTTGACTGGTGTTTCCCTCAGCAATTTCAGTACAGAAATAAGCAAGTCACGGGCCTGGTTGCTACTGAACTTTGACAATGCCTTCTGATGATCACAAATACTTGGATTTTTTTCTCTGTACTTCACAGTATCTGCTCATAATGTTTGATTTGTTTTGAGCAGCTGACAGAAGTTCAGCCTAACCTTACATTCAGATGGAAGAACTGATTTGCCCATGAGGCTGAGTTAAGTCCATGAGAAACACTGAAATAAAACGTGTTCTGTAGTGGCCAACGTGCCTGGTCCATCAAGGCAGGTCAGCACAAAGTCACTGGACTCATCAGGTGCCTGACTTCATCAAATGCTGAAAGGATATTGAATTAGGTGATGTCCCTAGCTGCTAGCTAAGCTGCTGAAGGACTAGGAACTCTGAAATTAGAGGTGGTAAGTTCAAGAAGGAGGAAAGAAAATTCCTCCACTTGTCTGTAGGAAGAGGAATAGTTTCAGACTGGCAAAATAGACAAGATGAAAGACATTTCAGCAAAACTTACTCTTTCCAGCATGTCATAATACACGTTAGGGAGCTGCAAAACCAGAGTAATTTCTTTAACAAGACTCGTTATTTTTGATTGACTTCTACCAGGGAAATTAAAGTAACCTGTGCCAAAATCATAAATTACTTGAGATTTGGAAAAAGATTATATGCTCTCAATCTTCATTTTCTCCTTGATGAAATGAGAAATAAATAATTATAGAGACATCTAAATATTTAATAATAGTAAGATATTATTAAATATAATTCTGAAGAAAGCCTTAAAGAATTCTGGATAAAACTTGCAGATGACAAAGCTGATCTAAAGATGTCTATTCAGATCATTTGGTAAATTGACTCCAAATACACAAGCATTTCATACAGCTAAAAGTAGTAATGCTATTGCAGCTGCAGTGGCTTAATTGTATAAAATGGAGGCAAGGTTTGTAGGAAGAAGCACTGTTTTTATATTCGATCAATGGATTTAACTGGAAAAGCACTCCAACCCCAAATATCACGCACAAAGCCCTCTTTAGCTGAAGGACAGCTCTTAGTTAGAGAATGTAAAAAAAGAGCAAGCTGGAAATGAGAGAGAAAAGCTGCCACAGAATAGACAATATTCCCCCAGTAGTTAGATATGTCACCAGGGACATGAGAGATGCATCCCTTCCTGTTTTGAAATGTATGAGTGCCTTGGTGTCTGGGCTTTTCAATATTCAGGCCCATATCTGTCTGATTTTGATCAGTTTCCACACAGAAAGGAAGAGAGCTCACGTGCCCAAGGCTTGTCTTTTTTTTTCCTTTTCTAAGTATATATGCTGATCTCAAAAGAGATATTTCTCCTTACAAAACTTGCCTGAAGATGTGCTAAGTGCATTGTTTACAGAGAACAGAGCTAAAGGACGTGGGACTTCATCCTGAAAATAAAGTTTCCAGCAGTTCTGGAAAGGTACTGGGAGTCATGGTGGATAATTTTTTGTTTATGAATTTGTAGTTCAAAGCTGTGACAAGCAGGACTCTGGCACTCATTGAATGTGAAACAGGAACGTTATCAGGAAGGAGGGAGCGGATACAGTCTCCACACACAGAGCTGAAGAGGCCACCACTGGTGAGCTGTATGTAGTTCTGACCCGGGCTTCAAAGAGAATACTGCAAATTTAGCAGCCTCAGAAACGATTGAAAAAGATTATTGCAGAAATATATCTCAGAATGAAACTGTTTCCTATGGAGAAGGAGGATATGTGATTTTGAAACAATCTGTATGTAGACTTGACAAAAGAAAACCGGCATTTACTTCAAAAAAACCAACACACAATAAGAGTTACTGGCTGGCAGTTAAGGCTAGAGAAATTCAGACTGAAATGAAGGTGTAGCCTTTAATAGTAGACAGCTTAACCATTGGAATCATTGACAAAGAACAAGGAAAAAGAGATTCTATCGGTTTTATTGAATATGTGTTTTTAAAAATATATCCTCTGCTTTGGCTGTGAGATATTGGGCTTGACAAAAGAATTTTTAGACAAAATTACTTGGACTGCTTTGTGCAGGAATTTTTCAGGCTTCAGAAACTGTTAATCTAGGAACCCTGCAACCACATGCACACCGAAAATAGCATCCCATAATAGCATTCCTTTTGCAGGTTTTAACTCTGGAAGGCTCTCAGCAATGAGCAGAAAACAAACAAACAAAAAAAGAAACAAAAGAGGAAAGTTCTGATGAGTCAGGGAACTGATGAAGGAGGAAGTGGCCGCAGCAATCCCTGGCCTCAAAGATGGTATCAGTGGCCACAGCAGCAGGAGCAGCATGAGCCCAGCTCACTGTCCTTGTCATTAGCAAGGGTCAGGAACGGGTGGTGGCCAACAGCATTCCCCTGGCGGTGACAGAGAATGCAGGGGGTGACATTCCACACCCGTGCTCAGAATGGACATTACAGAGTTATTAAATATGTGATCTGTCAGACATTCCTGCACCCTTATGAGGAGGAATTAGCACGAATTGGGGATAGGGACTGAACTATGCAGCCATACGCTTTTCTGCTCCTTATTACAACTGTGCAGTTTCATTAGCCTTAACTAACTTCATTAGTTTTGCTGTAAGGATAACAACTGGTGTTACCCATGATTCAGGGAGAGAGTCAAGGGGACGAATAATCCAAATTATATGTTTAAACCTGAGCACCTGTTGACGCCCTTTGCTAAATGAGTGTCATAAAAATGAAGTTAGGCAGGAAGCAGCCATGGTCAAAAGGGCAGATAGAATAACAGCCTCAAGTCCCTTTCAGATTTTCATTTTTTAAATAATTTTAGCTAAATTTTAGGGATTTCTGGCGCCCAGAGCTTTCAGTTTCTAGCAGACTTGGCTTAAATGTCCTTGCAGTTTACATGCCAAACTCTCCCTCCCCCTCAATATTGCAATAAGAGCTGATGCTGTACACCCTCTTTCCTATCCTAAGCCATTATTAGCACATGGAATTTCCGCCTCCTCCTCTGCTTGAAATCCAAGAATTTATACTAGAAAAAAAATCCCAACCCCATCCTACAACCTTTCTTTGTTATTTAATTTCAACAGAGCTATTTGCCGAGAACATTTTTTCCCTTTTCTAATGTCTTCAGGCCAACCTTAGTCTTCAGCTCGCAGAGCCTGCTTTGATTTTATGACCAGGAGCTGCTCCAAAGGCATCATTCATTACAGTGCCTGTTTCTCCTCTTAGCCTCAGGAGCTTCCAGCTTCTTTCCTTTGCTGTCTTCTGATGGTGCCTTACTCAGTGGAGGACAGTTTCTCACAAAACTCATAAAGATCTTAGACCTTTTGCACTGAAAACCTTCTGTTCCTTGCATGGTGACATCTGTCTTTCACATATGACCTGATCTTTTTCCTATTATGTTTGATCAAAAAATCCTTTTGTATTTAGAAGTAGACAGTCCTTATACTTGGTGAACATTGAAAAAAATGCACTGTGATAAAACATTTAAACTTGAAAAACTCCCACCTCACTGAAGGTTATTTTAGCAATATAAACAATAGGAACAAGAACACACCCCACAATTATTTAAGCACAAGGCCTCATATTTGTTCTCAATTTCAATGGGTCCTGAATAAGCCTAAGGGCACAATTCAAAAATTTTATGTATTGGGCTGCCCAAAAATTAAGGATTTGGCCCCAGTAAGATCATTCAAAGAGTGAGTCAGGCATCTTTGCTCGAAGCACTACTAATGGCTCTGAGCTCTAAAGGCTTCCCAAGGATAGTGTAGAGGGACTGGTGAGAGTTTCATGCCACAAAAGGATAATAGAGTAATAATACACTGAGCAAGTTACTCAAAAACTATAGAAACAGCATGAGAGGGTGCTGAGCTCTGCCCTTTTGCTGAAGCTCTGAATCAAGGTTTATCTCTTCATGGGTCCATGCACCCACCGAGACTTTTGAAGGGGATTCATCAGGGAGAAGGGTAAGCTACCTCGATAAATCTGTGACCTGATTCTTTATCTGCTGTCAGCAGATCTTCATCTCCCCTGCTTCCGCTCTAAGTTTTTTGTACAGCAAAGAGGAGTGGATTATGACTGGGCACAGATGCAGCCTTTGAAGTCAGCTCCCTATTCTCACATTCTCAGCCTCCTTCTACAGGCTGTAGGTAGACCCCTAAATTCTCTATATTTTCAGAAGTGCCTGTTTCTTACCATCACCGTGTAATAATCTTTGGAAACTTTTAAGGTATCCTATTACCTGTACAGGAAGCCAATTTGCTTCATTACAGATTTTTGCATCACCCCAAGAGAGACAAACACACATTTTTAGGCACTGAGATGGCACAGCTAGGAAGGCCAAATTGATGTGTCTGAATTTTCTATCCTTTGATTATATGAGGAATTGTGATTTTGTTCTTCAGGTCCTATTGTGATAATCATGTTGATAATTCTGATTAGATGGTCCCTTTTCAAACATGAATATGGAAAAAAATGGATCATTGAAATGAATTGTAAACTAAGCAGGCATTACGGTAATATAAAATATAAACAGGTAATCCAAAAACTAAGACAACTCAACAGAAATTTGCCTCTTCTGCTGGTTTTAAACCAGAAGGAACAATCAAATGGAGCATTCATAATTCCTTCCACTGTAATAATAAATAATGTATCTTCTTCATACCCAAAGTCCATTTTGATACACCTTCCACATGAAAACAATGCAAGAATAAAAGTCCCACTGGATTCCACAGTTCTCTTGCCTGCCTTCTCTAAAGCAACAAAACTCCTTGTAGAGATGGCTGACAGAAACACAGGAAAAACTTGGATAAAACCAACAATGAAGCCACCCTAATGTCAAGGTAGCTCATTAGTAATTTTAGAATGAAGACAGATGCATTGGCTTTTTGATAATTTACACAATTTGGGAGACATAGCAAATTCTTTTTTTTTTTTGTGCCTAACTAGGCCTTAAAGGCCACTTCTTTGAGTGCTGACAGTTTTACAAATAGATTGTCTTAACATAAAATAGAGCTCACTTAAGAGACCTTGTATGGAGCTATACTTTGGAATGGTAATCTTCATATTAATTGATCTCTCAGTACAACAAGGAACATGACTCACACTCACATTTACTCCTTATACTGATGTTAACAGCTGAGAAAAAGTCCTTTTGTGGCCCATTTACATAACTCTGATTTTGGATAGTAACATTGTAAAGTGTTATCTCTACAAGTAACTTATTTAATATTTGTATTATAACAACAGCTGAAGAATTTAGACCCATCAATCTATGTTTGAAAGATAAAGAGGGCAAACCCCTTTTCTATCATACTTTTCTTCAGCTTCAGTTTTCCATATTCCCAATCATATTCTTTCTTCCTGAGGATTTCCTTTTTTCTATTACGTTAGTGTATTCATGGAGAGCTGATATCACATTGTAGCATGGTATCTGAATTGAAGTTATGAAGTTTGCTATTCATACAAAGCACTGCTAATGTACTTCCTTCACATTTTAAAGCATCTCAAAAGAGTGATGATTTCCTAAACTGCAGAAGGCACTGGCACTGAAATTTAGTGGGATATATATCTCCACAAAACATATGTGTCTTAAAATTTTTCTTTGTTATCAACAATAAGGTTGCCATTAATTTTTGGTCTGCATATTCCGCAGAAAATCAAAGGCCTCAGATTCCCCTCATCTTTACAGTGAAGTGTGAGCCATGCACATTGTAGTAATCTTTGGTGTGTGTTCCTTCTCAAAAGCCACGTGGTGGAAAGTCCTGGTCATCAGATCAGTCAGAAGAGTGCTGCACAGACCAAAACAGAGGAGCACTGGAGGAACTCGGGGAGCCTGCAGAGAGAATTAAGGTGTTTCATCCTTTCCTTTCAGCTTCCTCAGCGAGACTTGCTCTACCAGCCTTGAGATTCTGCTCACACCACTTCGCAAACCAACGACCTTTAAATCTTTTTCATGCTGACACACGTTCCTAATGAAAGAGGCAAGTTCCATTCCAGAGAACTTATGCAGAGCCTCACAAAGGAATTGTGGCACTTCAATTTCATTTTAGGCTTCATTCATGTACTTAACTCTGAGGGGATTCACAAAAAAAAAAAAAAATAAAATAAAACACAAGCTGCTTTTCTGCTAGAGTGCTTGAGCATGCACAGGCACCAGAAGTTTTCAACACAAAGTTTAAGTAGGTGCTTAAGGTTTTGCTACTGTGCATGCTGAGATAGGCCACCGAGCTGGCTGAGCTGCATGATTCAGTGTCTAAGGCTGTCAGGAATTCACAGCTTAGGCATCCCTCTACCAAAGTCCCCTGAGGTCTGGTCTGGTAAACGTCACAGTACACCTAATACAGCCTGACAGCATGAAGGTCACACCAAAGCACAGGAGCCACAGCTATTTCTATTGAAAAGAAGTGATTATTTCAGGTTCCTTTCCTTTCCAGAACTGCTCAGTCTTTAAAAGAGCTTACCAAAGAAGGAAGCTGTGCTACTTCAATGATGGTCACTGATACACACTGCAATTTCTGTCCAGTTTCAGGGATTTTGTATACTTTGGAATTAAAGAAATGAACAGATTGATCCAGTCCTATCTGGAAAAAAGGATAAATTGAAAAATATTTTTCATCCCAAATTGTAAGTTCACACAAGGCATTTAATTTTCTGGCATTTCTGTATGATACAGGTTACCTATTAGAAAGTCGTGTTAAGAAACATAATCCTGCCCAGTCTGTGTAGGTATGCTCATACCTATATATGTAAATTCCTTAACAAATGACTGTGAACAGGTGTTGATTAAACCATACCTTTAATTGTAGGTTCTTCAACACTCAACAGGACAAATCCTAATAGGATTTATGAATCTGAACCTTCATGTCTGTTTCTGCAAAAAATGGGAACAAAGATTGTGGTTGGTGCGTAGCCTCAAGGAATCTTTGCTTGCAACGGTGGTATGATTTCATGACATTTCTTTCATGAAATCCTAGATCTGCAGCACTCAAGTCACATAACACTGGGTCATTCAACTAGATTCAATATCTCCTTCCCAATTAAAGACAAAATATCTGTGAAATTAGACTTTGGTGAAATTAGTTTTTGGTGAACTAAATGCAGATGATGATCACTGGACTGACCCTACTACATCCAGATATGTGCAATTATTTTCATGGGAAGGAGTCTGAAATCCTGATGTGCACAATGACCTGTGAAGTTTACACTTTGCTTCCACTGAATTTCTTGAAACCTGCTTTTGTAGTGATATCTTCTAACCATGCACAACTCTGTGTTGAGTCTACCATAGCAGTCAGACATCGCTGAACATTCATGCTTGGAAAACACAAGATTCAGCTCAGTTTGCAATCTCAGCTGAGCTGAAAGGTTATGACGTGAATTTAAACACACAGAATCATACAGTCTCACTCTATTAGATGTCTTCTGCAATCCATTTCCACCTGTTAACTGTTTTAGTACTCTCTCTAAATTTCATCATTTACCTTAAATATTTTTTATTTATTTGGTGGTGCAGTTAACCCAACCGTAATTTTCATTTTTATCTAAAACTTTTTCTCAGGATATCTTGTACTAACTTTTCACAGTCTTACTCTCTGAAGTAGATGAGAGTCCTGCTTGCTCCTGCTCTCTGTCTACCTTTTAATTTAACTACCTCTAGGACAGCATTAGCAAACAACAAGCAGAGCCAGGATTCACAAAAACTATTAAAAGTTTGTCCAAATGGCATTGGCACGATAAAGAATAGAAAATAATTTGAAGAAATTCTTTGCCCACTGTCACTATTTTCCCTAGAAAGGCAGGATACTCGTGAAAGATTTCCTTACATGTTGCTTACAATGAGAACAAAGAGTACCAGATATGATTTGCTTTAGAAACTATTGAATGCTGAGTATAATCCTCTCCCCCCTTCCCAGGCTACAAGTAGTTCAGATGTAGGTCAGGCAGTACACAACAACATCTTTCAAACCACTCAGCATTATTACCCACAACTCAGCTGCTTGTTCATCAGCCAGACCTTTGTTGTCTGCAAACAACTTATCCGAGGTCTGCAGGAAAAAAACCCATATTTTTTCCAGGATATAATGAAAGTGTCTCATTCACTGTTTTATTTTTTTGAGATTTCAATTCCCAGGTCTTTACACTGCTTTATAGGAGGTTGGTAAGAACTGGGACATCACAGAACACATTTTCTCAAAGTTGCATAATCAACTTGCATGTAAGTAATTTTAATCTCCAGGCATGCAGTGAGACCTGGCTAAAGGATTTAGGAAGGTATAGCTTTTAAAATGTCATCCACTGACTTATTCCATATATACAGTCTTTGGATTTGCCCTTTTGCTGCCAGTAACTTGATTTTACTTGTCAAATTTTAGTCCAGCATACATTTCTTTTAATGTACCAACCACATTAAAAAGGAAAATATACTTTTAAAACTTCACAGTAGTGAAGTTCAATGACTTCAACAGTCATTCTTAACACAATGTCTCTCTTTCTCCAAGGAGTGTGAGAGCTGGAGGGACTCCTGAATGTTCCCCACGTATTCCAAACACAGACTGATAAATCTCACTTGTAGAGAAATCGCTCGGGGAAAAACATTTCAAAAAATCATCCACAGGCATTACAAAGATGTATGTACTGTGAGGTAAGGCTTCATCTTCCTAAGTTTTGACTTAAGAAAGATATCTTGCTCTCTGGAGAGCGGCAGATCAGTTAGGAAAATGTTGTTATTTTATTGTTTTCTGCCTCCCTCTGTTCAATGAGTATCTTGATGTTCTGGTATTTGCTGTAATGTACAATTATTTTTTATATGAGCCATAAAGACTGTTTCACATATCACACTTTTATTTTAAAAAATTAAAATAAAAAATAAAAAGGAAGAGAGAAATAGAAGACACTAATTGGAAATGACAAAGTGTTTTGGAGATGGCCAGAAACTAAATCTCCAAAAGCTGTCCAGCTGGTCCCAGGTCTTTATACAATGGGCCTTCCTGGGTCTTGTCTCCACTCTGTTTTGGGAATAGGTAAGGACATGGGGTATTACCATTCCTTTTTGTTCTCCCTGGGCTCCTGAAAACAAAATGAGTGAATATATTTTTAAAAATGGTGTTTTTTCCACTACAATTTCCATGCAGACTTCTTGGGTTTAGCAGTGCTTAAATCAGTGATTTAGGATTAGTCCAGTTCTAACATCAGTGGTGCTGGCCCACAAACTACTGCTGAATTCTGCAGACTCTTGCTGGAAGTCACATGCAGAGACTGAAAAAACTGTTTAAATGGCCTTATTTCCTCCAGCAGTTCTACACAGTGAAGGCCCCTTGAAAAATAAACAATATAAAATCAGCTGTCCGGCTGCTGCTATTTATCTTGGGTGACCACAAAAATGAGTGGTCTGGAAACAGGACGGAGAGCTTACGGTCAGGCTGGCCGTACATCTTTTCCCTGTGGGCTCGGTGGAAGGCGCCTTTTGCTATTTTCTCTTCTGCTGAAGCAGTGCACAAAAACAAGGAGTGGGAGGGGTCTTCCATGACTGTGCCTTTGGATAAATTCTTATGCAGTCACATGATGCAATTGCAGGCAGTTACATCGAGTTTGGGGCATGATTATTATACCGCTGTGCCATCAGCAGTCAAAGCCCACACCTAGGTCTGGATTCTGCTTCAATTCATCAACTACCTTCAAAAATGCTTATATTAACTCTGGTCTGCCTCTCCACTATCATGTGGATGCATCGTCTGATGCAGAGAATTTTTTTGCACCAGATTGGATTGTTTCCCCACTCCCAAATGCAGCTTTCATCATAACTTTCAGCAGAGGATCTGCCTGGATAAGGAAGAAGAGCATGGTCAGGAAAAATGATGTGGAAGTGATGGGAACCAGTGGGGTTGCAGGGAGGGGCATGTTACAAAACTGAGACTAGGCATGGCTGTAGGGGAAAGTACAAGGAGGCTCAGAGAAGGTTTCCAGGGTGGAAAAAGAAGTTGTGGTAAGAAGCTGCTCCCACAGTCTGAGAAACAACAGTTGTCAAGACAAAATCACGAGTGTGAGAGTGTGTGTAAATCAACATTCCAAACTGCCTAAAAGCCCATTTAGTCCCACACTAATCTTGTTAAAAGGAAAACACTCATCAGTCAGATTAAATAATAACCAAGTAATGTGCTGGCCACCAGCTTTTCCTGATGGAAAGGACTGTGCCAATGTGTGTGAGCACATGTGTGTGATTGTGACTTTTAGGCATCGGCTCTGGAAGGGTATTTAGAAATGTGCAGGTGTGTATTAACATTTGTATATGTCTAGAACTGTCTTATTGACCTTGATGTTGAATGTATAGTTCCTGACCTGTCATTAATAAATCAATAAATCACTTTGATCGTAATTTGTTCTAAACTGTGTGAACTGGGAGTTTTTCCCTGAGACAGAGAATAGGACTCGCAGCAGATGCGAGAGAGAGAGAAGATGAACTGAGTAGAGAACAAGGACAGGTTTGGCAAGAAAACTGAGAAAAGAATCAGGAAAGATAAGGCATACTGGAGGGAGGAGGTGGATAAAAGGTAAAAGGTGTTTGGGGGTGATGTGAAAGATCGTGCAAACTTTTTCCTCAGTCTGAAATAAAATCTATGATTCCCAAAACTTTATTAAAATTAAGAAAACATGTATATGGGATGTATTTCATCCCATTTTGGTGTTGGTCCAGGAGGAAAACATCCTGCTGCTGCTGCTGTCCTTTGCTTAATTAATTCACGGAGAAGAGAATCACTGAAGGTCCCGTTTCTGTTCGTGCATGAAGTAGGTGACAAGACCGTGCCATTGATTTGGTTTCGCTTCTACTGCAGTCACGCACCATTGTCTCTCAGAAGAATATGATCATGACCGTGGAGTTAGGATGCCAAAAATTAGAAATGGACAGAATCCAGGTTAGCAGTATGACCTTAATTTGGCCACCTTTTTCATATGGAATGTAGTTTTTAATTACAGGATCACACATTCGGTTCTCTCAAGAATACTCCTACTTAGTGCATCAAAAGGACTTAATTAGCAGCTGTTCAATATTTTTCTTAGCCTCATTGTTCAATATGTTGCCCTGGGTCTCATTTAAAAAAACACTGTTCAAGCCCTGCTCTGAAAACAAAATTATTAATTTCCTCCGGGGCTTTTCTATGATGCTCATCACCCCAGAATCTGAGTGCTTTGGAGACAATTAATCCATCATTGTAAGAACCATGTGAAATTTGAGGGCATTATCTCCATTTAGGAGACAGAGAGCTGAGATATAGACAACCCACAGATATTAGGTGTCCAATGTGAAATACTTCAGGCTGTTGAAATGGTACTTTAGCATTACAGAAGAGCTTACATATTTATAGATTAGTTCTCATGGACTTTGCCAGCAACTGAACCTTTCAATATTTTGCAGAGCAGACCTAGAGGTACAGACCAGGCAGTCAAAGATGAAGAACATATCAGAGTCTCAAGTCATTGCATTCAGAGTTCTCAGAAGGGACAGGTAGAGAACTGATTTTCTCAGGAAAACTAAATCATATTTCTGTTCCTACAGTTCCCTGCTTCAGCCACTATCCATCTGTCAGCTCTGAAATAAACAAGAAAAAGGGATTTATATAAAAAAAATCCCATTCTTTCACTTCATTATTGAGGTATCTGTGTGTTAGCTGAGGCCAAAGTCCTGTAGAGGAAATATTAATTGATCTTTGGTTAAAAATTTTTTTGTAATATTCAGAGACAGGGTGACAGGGATGCATAAGGGCTGGGGGGTACAGTGTCAATGGAGGTGTTCTGGCATTTCCAAATTTTAGACATTTTAATTGTATTTCCTTATATAAATTAATGTAGGAATGAGTATATGGCCACTTACATATGCAATATAATGTAGAAGCTTTTTGATTTACCAACATTGAAGAATATGAAATGTACCTAGGAAAAAATCACTGCCAATTTCTTACTCTTTAGAGATAGAGAAAAGCTTTTGAGTATTTTGTATTTGATAATCAGTAATATGCAAAGCTAAAGATCCATTTTCTATTGCTTTCAGGCACAATTAATCTTGAGCAGCCTGGACAGGCAGCTCTTCTGGATTACAGAACTGTCAGAAAAATATGAAAGCTCCACAAATATCTTGCTAAGGCTCTCTGTGCTGTTCCAGCTGTGAACTCACTGAGAGCATCAGCAAACTTTCTAGCCTTGAATTTGATTAAATCAGTCCCCACATACATACCAGGAAAATATACAATTTGTTTCCAGCTAAACAATATAAACCTGCTCAGTTTTACTATATCTTCTCAGTAATTGTTAAAAACAATAATTAAGGACTGTAGAGAAGTTACCCCACTGTTGTAATGCAGCGTATAGGTCCCCTAAGATAATTAAATTATAATAAGATAATTGTTGTTTTCAGTATCTGCCTTTTCCCAGGGCGTCTCGTATGCTGACAGCCCTCAGTTTATTCATCCTTTGACACAGGAATTTTCTTCCCCAAAGTCTGTAGGAGAGCTCTAACGTGCTTTCTTGATCCAATGGCCTCACTCAGCTAATTAATTCAACAGCAGTGAATTTGATATTAGTTTATTGAAACAACCCTTAAAGGGAAGGGAGACATCTATGAAGGGACTCAGATCTCATGTCTTTAGAGAAATTTGTAGAATTGAGGGAGCAGAAATCACTATATATTCAATTCCTGTCTGCCTCCTCTAGCATGTACACACGTTTCCTCATCCACTGCCTATAAAGGTCTTTCAAAATGAGGCTCCAGGGAGAGCACAGCCTTGTCCTCTCCAGGAGGGTAAAAAAAAGTCCCCTTACTACCCCCAGCACTTCCTCAGAGTGTAAAACTGGCCCTGAGTAGGGAGCACCTCGTGTTCGGGTGAGCCAAAGCAAGCAGGGGGAAGGCGATTGCCCCTTCCACGTACAGATGTTCCATGGACCCAGCAATGTCCACACACGCTGAACAGCATCAGCTTGAGTAACACTGGGGTGGTTGAAATGTCCATTCTCAAATAAAGGAGTGACACTGACACTGAGGCACCACAATAAATAATGTAGTTTTCAAACTACCAGCTACATATTGTGTCCTAGCCGAGCCAAGAGCTGAACTCTGGAAAAGCCCTGTTAAAGGCAGCCCTTCAGACAGCCCTTGCAGCATTTCAACATTTAATTGCTTCATATAACACCAACCATAACTCAGATTTCAGGATTTCAGGATTTTGGGCTGTTCTGATGCAAGTTACCTCCAGTAAACTGAAAGTGTTATGGCAGAAATTAAGCAAAAAATTTAAGTGAAGGCTTTCAAATTATTACCCCATCAAAACTGATGTCCTTGCACAAAATTTCGGAATGTTTTTTTCACTTGCTTCCTGAGAATAGTTAATTTAAAAATCTGTTTATGGGTATATAAATTAAGATTATTAATAAAACAGCATTATTTTGCTAGGTTTTTTTCCTTATTTAGAACTCTTAAATTATTTTACTTGAGTTGTTCCTTTGTCTTTTTTTCCTTGCTGTCTCAACAGTGCAGGTCATGTACTTGTCTTAGGCATTCAATATAACAGCTTAAAATATCTAGTAGCTATAATTAATTTTTAAGAAAAAGTGTGATGCCTTTTTGTCATTTCTTCAATTAATTATTCACCACTGTTACTAAATACTAAAAAGCACCCGTGGTGCATTTGCTTGTTTCTCATTCCATTTCGACTCAATGCTGAAGTGTCTCAGTTGATTAAAAGAAGGGCAATCCACTAAGAAAGGCATTAATCTGGTTCATAAGACACTAGAGCATAATTCTGCGCTCTGCCACAAACACTTTGTGTGTTCTGGGGCTGGTCATTTATCATTCAATCTAATGGCTCCAAAATGAGGATTAAAAACCTCTCTAGTCCTCTGGTCCTGCTGGAAATACAAACCCCTGAATATCCAAACCCTTGGACGTTCAAGGCATGGCATTACAGTGCCCTGATCTCCCTGTAAAGACAGGAAAAGAGTCCTGCCTTGGCACAGAGCTGTGCACACCTCTGGCACTGGGGAAATGTCAGCAGTGCTGCTGGGATTTTGCCCTGCTGTTCCCCTGCATGTGCAGTCACCAGTGCAGTGCTTATGATTTTGGTTAATAGCTGGTGGTGAGACTCATGAACGTGTCAATTAGGCAGAACAGCTTGTGCAGGAGTGTTTGAAAGGCTATGAAGAGTGTGAATGGTAGGAATCACTGTTTACCAAGGGCAGGCAAACTGCAAAGCCTTTTTTTTTTTTTTCTGAGAAGCTGCCAAGTCGGGTCTACTAACACATTTCCAGAACTTTTTAGCATCTCCTATTTCTGCTGAAGGTGAGAGAGCTGGGGCTGCTGACCCTCTCCTCCCCCCTCCCCCCAACATATACTGCTTTATTGAGCCTTTCTTATAGCTTGTCCATTTTTACTTGTGCTGGTAAACCTTTGGGGAACAGGGAGACACGGAAGGTTTTCTATCCTTGTGCTACCACAGTATTGGATCAGGTATCTAATAAATTAATTCGGTAGCAAATGTCCATAACTACTCAGATTTCCCACACAGCTTGACTCTCTCTGCAATTACCTTTGCAAGGGACCCAGATACATTTGCAAATAGTCTGAACATATGTTTTGTGAAGTATATTTCTGAAAGTGTGTTGAGGTACCAAGAACCCTAAATGTATTTTTGGCTAGTGATTTGGAGAGCTAAAGTGAAATCTCAGTCTCTCAGAAGGACCCAGGAGCCACAATCACATAAGCATAACTTAAAATTTACCCTTCTTCTTATTAAAAATTGTTGCTACATCCAGGGTAATTAATCTCCTCTTCAGCCAGAAATACCAAGCACTCCAGCTAACTCAAAGTGATCCAGCAGCTGCTCTTAGGCACTTCCTACTCATCAGCAAAACATATGACTGAGCCTTAAAAATATTGCTGGAGATACTGTTCTAGAATCCTGTTATATCTGGATTCCATTTATCCAGGAACTTCTACATGCATCTAAAAACTAGGACCAGAGTGGCGACAGCAGGTCTGTGGCGTTGATCACTGAATTTTAGAACATCCATGCATGCAGGAAAAAACACCACCAACAAAACAAACGAACAAAATCAGACTGGAGAGTTGTTTCTTGAACATATATGTCCAGAAATGTCTGAAACTGATACTGGCAGTAGCACTGGCTGTGGTGGGCTAGCCTTGGCTAACCAGTGTTCACCCACCTGCTCACTCACTCCACTCTGGTGTGATGGGAAGAAAACAGAAGGGAGTTGAGAAGACTTGTGGATCAAGATAATGGCAGTTTAACAGGGAAAGCAAAAGCTGCACGCACAAGCAAAGAGGAGGAATTAATTCAGTGTTTCCCATTGGCAGGAAGATGTTTATCCACTTCCTAGAAAGTTGAGCTTCAGCACATCCAGTAGGGAAGAAGAACACCCCTTTTCCTCACCCTTTTCACTGAGCTTTACTTGTAGAGCATGGCATCATCTGGTATGGAATATCCCTCTGTCATTTTGGGTCGAGTGTTCCAGCTGTGTCCCCTCCAAACCCCTCATCTGCCCCCCAGCCTACACATTGGATGTGGACAGGGAGAGAAGGGCAGACTGGGAGACAGAGTCTTGTTGCTGTGCAAGCACCGTTTGGCGACAGCCAAAGCCTTGGTGTGGTATCAGCCCTGCTCTGGCCACTCAGCCAAAGCACAGCACCTTACAGGCCGCAATGAAGAAAGTTCACTCCATCCCGGCCACACTCAGTACCCTTAAAAAAGTTCTAATAAACCCTCTTCTAACTAGACAAGACATTATTTACATTGAAGCCTGAATAATACTGAAAGAGTTGTTTGCTATTCCCTTTTGGTTTCAAGACATTTATAAATGTCAAATTTTGTTTGTAGGGACTAACCCTGTGGTGCACTGAGATGTTTCTGTTAGATAAAACTGAGATCTGAAAGTCCCATGCAGAAAGGAACTGCCTGTATTGGAAGGAAGAAGTGGGTCAAATATATAACTTTGCTACTGCTTTTGCTCATTAGTAGGTGTTATTTTACTGTTTTGGCCATAGAAATAAACTGAAACACCGGTCCTTTTTTTCTGGCTTAAATGCTTCACATATTTAATACAAAATATCCTGATTTTTGTAAAAGATACCATTTCTAAGAAGGTTAAGGATAGGAAAATAATGCATTCTCCAGCTGAATAAAGAGAAACACTCTCCAGCTGAATAAAGAGTTTTCAAGATGCAGTGGATGAGTCAGAACAAAAAGTAGTGTGAGAAGCTGATACCTGCATCTCTGTGGGTAGGTACCACAATGAAAGGGTGCTTTCAAATTGCTACTGGTCTGCAACCTGAAGCCTTGATAACAGGAAGAAGATTCTGATAATGAGAAAATTAAAGCTTTAAAGAAAATTGGGAGAGGATCTTTTCACTGGCATGAGAAAGACCCTTCTTTAGATCTTCTTTGCAAGTGTAGGGGAAAGAACGAAGCAATAATTTCTCTGCCCTTTATCTGGATTATTAGGATGAGAACAATTTTAATGAGCATATAGAATTAAGAGTTTTATTTTGAATCCAATTTTGTCAAACTAGATACAGGGCAGAGGGTTCTGTGGCTCAGCTCTATGTCACTGCAATGAAAATCTTATCCAAAAAATGAACACTAATTACCTATTTCAGATGCTGACATTAAAAGCATTTTAAGAATGCAAAATTTTAAAAAAACTCTGTAAAAAAATTTTGAGTGCCTTCTTAACCTTTTCTTCCAAACTAAATGTGATTTGTTCTTCAGTTGATTGCCATGTAGTAAACAACTAAATGGCAACTACCGAGGGTGTGTACTGACATGCACTAAGGCTATCCTAAGATATCAGTGCTAAAGTACAGCAGTGACCAGCAACCAACCAAAAAAGACATGCAGAAGATCCAATAAAACTAAAGGGAAATCCAGCATATTGCATAGACAGGGAAGAACCCAGAACTAGTGGAGGGAGCAGCTGTCAAAACCTTAAAAAGAAAATCCCATCTG
Source organism: Mohoua ochrocephala (assembly GCA_013398855.1). NCBI lineage: Eukaryota > Metazoa > Chordata > Aves > Passeriformes > Acanthizidae > Mohoua > Mohoua ochrocephala. Next base: position 25,731 of record VZTA01018454.1, on the reverse strand, counting down.
TAACTAAGAAGGAGTTTTGGCTGGTTGCTCGTTTGGGGACCCCCTGGCAAAAAGGGGAAGCATTACATTTCCTGCACCACTCTCCTCCCACTTATTTTAATAAGGTGCTGATCCCAGTCAATGAACTCATTCTTGTACTTCATATTTAGGAATGATTTCATGTGTAGGAATAATCTCTCATGGGATTCCCATGATCCTGAGAGTGTTGCACTGGAATGTCTGAGAGCTGACTATAACCTGGAGCAGAGCAAGCCGGCCTGGGCTGTGTCTTACTCTACTTTCAAATTTATGAAGATTAAGCAGAAATGATAGAACCATAATCTCTGTGGTCCCAGTGCTGCCATATAGGTTACCCTCTGCCTTTATCTGTATCAGAGACTATCCCAGCACTATTCCAAGCACTTGAGTATAGTTTAGAAGGACTCAGACCTAAGACCTGAGTAGAAGATATATATATATACCCCTCCAGGAGTCCACCTGCAGAGCCATTTCAGAAGCCTGGCCATTCTTGTTCAGCAAACCTCACGTTGCAATGCGGAGAAAATCCTGTGCTCCCCCAGCCTGGCACAGGGTGCCAGTCAGTGAGGTACCCATACATCACAATATGTCACTACAGGAGAGGCCAGGAGAGGCAATATCCAGGCTGCTATTTCTCTGTAACATCGGCGGTGGGCGAGGGTGCGAGGCTGAGGATGGAAACTGAACTGACAGAGCCCTGGCTCACAGGCAGGAAAGCTCCAAACTGAGCTGGAAGGGTAACAGAGCAGCTTTGTACAGCTGAAAAGAGCTGGAAAGGCATCATTTAAGGTTCAGCATACAACCAGCTCTGAAAAAGAGAGCTCAGAGAGGAATATTACAAGTAGGGCAAGGGATCAGGGACACTATTGTTTTCATGTACATACGCTCACACAGTTAATAAACTATTGAGAGAAGACGGACACTAGAGCACAGCAGAAAATAAATGCCATAAGGAGAGCATTATTTTTAATATACATATCTGCCAATCAAGCACTGTACTGGTAGTTTCAAAAGGTGACCTGATTGCTTGGCCATTAGCACAGCAGACTGCCTTGTGGGGAAAATGAATCCAAGTCCAGTTGTCAAATATAATAGAAACTTGGCAGGGGAGATCTAATAATGACTGTAACTGTGTTCGGAAAAACAAGGGAGAAAGGCATACAGTCTCTCAGTCCATTTTGGAAGATCAGATGATTTTATGTGCTTAAAAAATGAATGCAAAGGTCATGTTTATGAATTAGGACAAAAGACAACTGAGACAAAAGGCTGAAAGAAGTACTGATGGGATCTTAGTGTCTTCCAATTTTACTATAGCTCAAAGCACCTAGTACCAGTATATGCCTTTATTTTCCCCATTTTTATTGAACCCTTTGCACTGCTCCTCCATGACTGCAAACCTCCTAAGTACACTAGGCTGAAGTAAATGTGTCACTGAAACAATCAAAATTAGGATTAAAATTGCATGGCACAGTCAACATTCAAAAGATTTAGGTTGCTTTCTGATTTTAGCAAAGTTGTGCTATAAAGTCTTTCTTTTTAAATGGCAGATGATAACATTAAGAGTTGATGAAGAGCAGTGCCCCATATATCAGAATAATGCCTGCATTGATTACATGAGGAACAAAAATATTAATTTCAAAGTAAAGTCTTCTCAAACTGTGCTTTTCTTTGTCTTCAAGAGGTTTGTGGGTAGGATGTCTTGCTATACTTTCCCTGGGTTAGAAGAACCTTTTTTACTATGATCAGTTCTCCTAAGTTCTCATTCATGGTTTTAAGTCCTATGTTTTGACTGAAAAAAAAGACTTCATAATTAAATTCTGATAAGAAAACACCATATGCTAGTGTTACTAATGAAAGGTACAGAAAAGACATTAAAAGTTATTTGCTGCTCAGTTTCATGTAATAAACTCAATTCTACTGTCTACATTGAATTTAGGGGCAAAATAGTATTCCCTAATTAAATTAAAGACCCCTGCATGCCAAAAGAAATGGGAACAGTCAAATAAACCAACTTTTGTTATATTGGCTACATGGGAAAAATGCTGCTAAAACAAATACATTTAAAACATCTCTCCTTTTGCTTTCCTACTTAATGACCCTAGAATTTTTACTACTACAAACCAGATTATGTACCAACCCATATTGCTGAGACATTATCACACTTTTGAAGTTCTTGGCAGGTAGAGAATTATTTTTATAGATAAGATCTTAAATTCAGTTGGGACACTGGATTTCTTTGGTATAATAGGACAATTACATGAAACTGCTATCTCTATCTTTATCTCTTGGGTTATAACCACAAATTTATGTATGAACCCACTGAACTTTTGTGACAAAATTTTGAGGCAGCTCTGAGTGAACTAGAATGAAAATCAACACCGAAACACTACAGAAAACCTAGATTGTCAAATATAAATCTTTTAGGCAATTTCAGTTTGCAAGCTCCAGAAAGAAAAACAAATTAAAAAAAAATATACATATCTATTAAACTGTTAAACCGCACAGGCATCTGGATTTTAACTTCTACACAGCAGTAGAGAGCAGAGATTTTAGGAAGGCACAGAGGCAGTTTAACCTTTATGAGCACAAGGCAGTACTTTCTAGATAAAACGGAGCTGACAGATTTGCTGGCACAGTTATGATTAGCTATGCATCACCTACCATTCAAACTGACAGAAAGATTTTTTTTCAAACCTAGTGAGGGGTTTGGGGTGTTCACTTGTGGTGAGGTTTCTTTTGTGGTTTTTTTTTTTGTTTGGGTGTTTGTTGGGTTGGTTGGTTTTGTTGTTGTTGTTGGGTTTATTTTGTTTTGTTTTGTTGTGTTTTGTTTTTTTAAATTTTGTTTTGTTATTAACATCCAGACTCATCCTGGAGGCTATCAGGAGCTCTTTAATGCTGCACCACTTGCTCCACAAAACATCAATCTTTCCTGCTTCAGGTCATCACCGTTCAGCTCAGGGTTTATTACAAGGGCTTGATAAACACTTCAAGAGTTTAATAATCAAGATAAACATTGCACAACTTATCATATTGATAAATAAGAAACAAGTTCTCCCTCTTTATTTTGTTCTGTCCATGTGGTTTAGAAATTAGATCATTGAAAAATAAAAAAAAAGCATGCAAAAGAGATAGAGAGTTGTACAAGCAATAGCACCAGCAATCCTCTGTCAGTGGTGCAGATCTAATTTCAGTGCCAACTTGAGTTGTTACAGCAAACTAGACACATCTCATTCCCTGGTCGTCTGCTGATCATAAGAACTGGCCACAATTTATTGCCTCCTCAGTGCCATAATCACCATCACTACGACTGCATGTTTGTAACATGCCATATTACTCTTTCAAAGGATACACATCCATATGTATGCACCATGGTTGAAAATCAATGTGGCCTTTTGTAGAGGATGAAGAACGGCAAAAAATGGAAAATGTGAGGCAAATAACTGAAAACATACAGAGAAGCTTGAGAAGAGAAAAAAAGATTGCCTGCATCAGACTTGGGCAGCAGCTAAGCAGGTAATCTTTACAGAGCCAGACTCTTCCTGGGCTCTGTATGAGTGCAGAGAGCTATGGACTAAAGTTAAGAGCCCAAGCCATGGATTTCACTCATTCTGAAGAACCAACATCCATGCAGGAGTTGTGAGCTAGGCCCACGAGGGAGATGCAGAGCATTCAGAAGCTGGAGGCTTTTGCACATGAGAGACAAGACACAAAACACAAATTACAGCCTTAGATGTAGCCTTTCTTCCCATGAGGATGAAGGCAGCTGTTGTAAGAGGAGGAAATTCTGTGACTTCTGTGGGATAAGGAAGAAAGAAAAACCACAAGGGTTAACAGCTGAGAGTTGAAGTAATGAGGCGTTGTGCCTGCTCTCTCCATGTCCACGAGAGAGGAGACACAGTGCCACTGGAGTGGGGATACAGTGATCCTGGAGTGGGGATACGGTGCCACGTGAAAGGAACGGCAGCATTCACGTGTCCTTACTGGGGACACAACTGGCAGGCACCATAAAAGGGAAATTCTGCAAGATTGCTGCATAACTTTTAATTGTGACTCAGAGATTCTGGCACGAGGCCTGCCTGCCTTCTTCCTCCTCCTCCCCACCCCACATAATGAGAAAAATATTATTAGTCTATTAGCTAATAGCTCTCATTATTACTCACAAGCTTTTTTTTCACTGCATCCCACTGTTTTCATGGGAATAGTACACAGATTCCTCTCACTCTGCAGCAGCACCTTCCAGGGCAGAAATATGAACATTGTTTAGAATACTCTCAGAAAATTGCAAACATTAAAATCAGAGATTCATTGATCATGAAGCTCATTTCTCTGCTGAGGGAGGCTTAGTCCCAAAAGCACATTTTCTAGTGTTTCATACAGAATAATGTTAAAAATACCAGTGGTGAATCATCTTCCAGGTTATCTCAGGAGGCAATTCCTCAGTAGAACACACTTTTGTGTTTTGTTGTGGTCTGTTTTTTGGCAGACTAAATTTTAATTTCTTTATTTTATTCCTAGCTGTATCTTCCTATAAAAGCATTAAATACTTCTCTTTGCATGCAGCTAACAATCTTCACACTTTTCTCACCCATCAAACCTTGGACACTCACTGTAGGACTCATGCTGCTCTCCCCTTCCACACTCTCCCTTGGCTGAGCTCTTACTGTGGGGCCATTTGTGGTGCAGCATCAGAACCACGGGAAGCCCTGAGCAGGTGACAGGGATGTCCCAGAGCAGGAAGGACACATCCTCTTTTATATGGCCCACGTAGCACCACCACAGGCACTGAACCTGAGCAAATCTGGAAGATTTATCTGAACACAGTTTCTTGCTTTCCTTAATCATCACAGACCTAATTTAGTACCATTAATCCATCTCCTAAATCCTCATACTCCCCTATAAATTAATTTGTTGTTCTTCACTAAATTCTCTCTAATTGATCAATATCTTTCTAGTTAGCATAGTGCTGAATGCTGCCCAGTATTTCATGAGAAAAGCATTGTTATTGTTTATTGGACCCTTACTTGTGCCTGGCTATTTTTATCAGCTACTATTCTCTTGAAAATACTCAGGACTCTTGGCATTATAGACTTCCACTGGGGAATCATCAAAGCTGGCAGCCCACTGAATTATGCCCATATCCAAATTTTGAACAAACAGGTGCCTCGTATTACAGACAGGATGAGCAAATAACAGGTGAAGCTTCATGGTGAATATAAAAACCTGCTTATATTGCTATAGTTATTTTGAGTGTGATGACTCGAAAACCTCCTCTCTGCCAACTCAGAGAGGGCATTCTCACTTTATTGGCAGGACACGAGAGTGCCCAGTGCCTTCTGATCACTCAGTGCTTCTTTGCTCCTTTAACTTCCATTTTAATTTTCTCCCACCACTTCCTCCAAGCATGCTTTATGGTGCTTCCACTATTTAGGATTTCACAGACAAGAAATTTAAGAATGCTGTAACACAAAAATACTAGTTAAAAGACACTGGTTTTTTTTCCCCTTTATTCCAGTTATATATGTGCTTATGAAAGATCACCTGTCTTTGTCACAGGTTTGCTCCTTTTTCTACATTAAAAACTACACAATTAATACAAACACCTAAATAAATACCTAAATCTGGGTGGATAAGGAGGATATTGGACATCTGTCAATAATTACTGCCTCTAAACTGGAGTGTGTATTTTACAAATCACAGAAGCTCTTTTCCAGACACTCTTGCTGCTTGCTATAAATAGTTCCTATCTTGTACCACTCAGACTTATTTACCCAGGGTAGAGTGTGCACATGCATACACGCATATATATTTATCCATCCTTGTGTTCATATAAATACATATGTGTATGTGTGTGCCTGCAGGTGGGTGTGCATGCATGTATATTTAAATTTACAGACGTATGCTACCCAGGTGTGTGTTACTTCTGCAATTTTTCTGTGCAAATGATTAGAAGGTTTAATTTTTAGTAATTTTCTTACAGCTTCAGGTGCTACGATTGTGATCTCACTTGAGAAGCTCATTTTTCAGTCACAAAGATAAAGAGGAGCAGATTTCCAACCCTTGTAGTGAAAACCTTGAAGACATGAAACAACCCCAGACACATGAAGTAAATGAACATCAAAGACAAAAAAAACCCCCACACATGAGAAGAATGTAGCATTTTAAAAAAGATCAGAGTTTTAAAATTCCCCATGGTTTTACTGACTTTTAATTTTTATTAATGCTTGGTTTTCCTTGGATTCTGATGAGTATCCGTGATGTCCTCCTGAAGCAGAAAGCTATCCTCACATGGGGAACTTCCTTTGTTTCCAGAATATTCAAAAACAACTGTTGTCATCAAAGACAGTGTAATCCACCTTAGCCTTTCTCCTAATAGGCATGGGTCTGACGTCTTCTGTGAGTGATATACTTGCAATGATGTGTAAATTTACCTTGGTGAAGTTTGTATCTATGTGAGATGCCAAAAAAATAATTCTTTTTGGTTTCTTGGATTAATTAGTACCTGCTTTTCCAGTAATTTGGTATTTCTGCTATTTGATGAATAGCACATCTAAAAATCTATCTGGAAAGGTACTCACCAAGTTTTTAAACATTATAAATTAATTTTCTGTGAACCAGGAATTTCATCAGCTGATGACCTTCAGGTAAATAAAATCATTACCTAAATCCTACTTTCTAACCAGAGTTGTCAAAATAGAACCTAGAAATCAGTCAAGTGAATTTAAAGATGACCTAATCCATCTTTACAGAATTTTGTTTCCTCAGTCTACAAAGTCCTGTCCTTCCACAAACCTCCCCACCTCCAATATTTTTCTATTTAGTTTAGAATATCATACATTTGTACCTTTGCATATAGTGAACCACAGAGAAAATGTAGAGAATGAAGGGAACAAATTGCCTGCAATCAAAAAACAGCACTGAAAATTGCAAGTAGCACCACAGGGAATTTGAACTTGCTGCTTCAGAGGTTTGGGGAAGGTGACAGTGAAATAAATCTTTGCATAGTTTCAAGGGAAACATTGCACAGTTGGACCAAGGTGTCCTGATCCCAATGTTCTGACCTTCCCATGCATCCCTGGGCCAAAGTCCACGGCTGAAGCACTGATACAGCTCCATGGTTCTCCCGAGACAGCGCACGGCTGACGTGTCACCTTGCCATCAAGTGGCACAGCTTTCTCTCACTCATGTAGAAGTATCATCAACAGCTTGTTGTGTCAATGGCTCCTTCACGTGGAATGTGATGCTGTGACAAAATGTTCCATTCTGTTGTGCTTTAGCAAGGTGCTCAATAGCCCCCAAGGACATCTGAAGGTACTCTGTGTGCTGGAAGCAGTAATTTGAATAATAACTATAACAGTGTATAAAGTCTACAGGATTTTTATTGTTTTGTGCTTTGGAATATTGAAATCTGTGACAGAGCATCAATGCTGAAGCCCTATGGCCATGGGCATTGAGAACTGTGGGTGATTAACAGAGAACAGGACAGTGCTCCATACACTTTATGAGAGGTTTTCAAAAAACATCGCAAATTATCTGGAATTCTAGAATTCATAACCTTTACAAGGTGAGAAGAGAGTCTGACACAACATATTTCCACATGCTGAACTGGGAGCTGGACCAGAACAGATTAATTAGAAATTAAATAGAGAACACCTGCACTTAGTTATTTATATAATTTTGAGTTCAGCTAAAATCCAGGGCCCAATTTTTGATACTATTATATTTTCCAAGTCATAGAATCATAGAATCATTTAAGTTGCAAAAAGACTGTGAAGATTTTCAAGTCCAATTTTCAAGTCCAGATTTTCAAGTCCAATTTTCAAGTCCAAGTTAACCCAGCACTGCCAAGTCCACCTGTAAACCAGGTCCCCAAGTGTCACATCTACACATCTCTTAAATACCTCTAAGGCTGGTGACTCAACCACTTTCCCAGGGCAGCCTGTTCATGTTTGGCAACCCTGTCCAGGAAAATATTTTCCCAATATCCAATCTAAACCTTCCCTGCTGCAGCATGAAGCCATTTCCTCTTGTCCGATCATTTGTTACTTGGGAGAAGAGATTGACTCCCACCTGGCAACAACACACTTTTAGGGAGTTGTGGGAGAGAGACAATCTCTCCTGAGCCTTATTTTCTCCAGAATAAACACCTCCAGCTCCCTCAGTCGCTCCTCAGAACACAGGACTGGCCCCAACGCTGAGCCCTGAGGGACATCCCTGGCGTCTGTCCCCAGCTGGATGTGACTCCATTCCCCACCAATCTCTGGGCCCGGACCCACAGCCAGTGTTTTACCCAGTACCTAGCAAAGAGCACACCCCTCCGAGCCATGAACAGTTGTTCTCTCCAGGAGAATGATGTGGGAAATGGTGTCAAAGTCTTTACTAAACTCCAGGGAACCAAGACCGACCCACAGCTGCTCCCTAATCCACTAAGCAGGTCGTCTCACCATGGAAGGAGACCAGGGTAGTCAAGCAGGACTTGCCTTTCATAAACCCACTGACAGCAGTAGACAGAATCACACTGACGAACAACAGGTGAAAGAGCAGAATCAGAACACAGAAGCAAAATTTTGTCTAAAAATATTTAAAATGGAGACAAAATTGAATGCACTGACTGGGCAGATGTCTCCAGTATCACAAAGAAGAAGGATTTTTTAATATGCATATTAAACACTCAAAGCCTCAGAGAAATTCTGACATCAATAACATCATGACATGTTTTGACAGTTTTTGTAAAAATCAATGCAAAATGCTTGATGCAGGTTTCCTTTTTTTTATAGCATTTGTACCCTGCTATTTGAGATAGCATTAGGTTGGGAATAGACTGGTAGGTTGACTGGTAGATCTGGGCACAAGAAAACATGATTACGAATACATTAACATTTGTGAAACCAATATATTGAATTACCAGGCACAACAGCTTGACATACTAGACCTCAGCAAAAATTAAAACATTAACGGAAATTAAAGCTTACTAGCTTTGGGGAAATAAACATTTTACCTGGTCTACAGATGATACTAAACAAAATAAAATCATGCTAATTTCTTTTTTTTTGGTCAATAGCTGGATTTTCAATGTACACTTGGGCTCCCAGAAGCAATGTTTTTAGCCTAAAATTCTGTATCAAAAATGTACCCTTAAAATCAGGAAACATCAAACACACAGATATAAATTTTCCTTTCTATTCTCAGAATCATCATGTACAGAAGAAACATTCTTTTTACTGAAATTCTGATTTTTTGGGGGGGAAAACAAAGCATAAAAGCTAAACATTTCAAATTTGTGGCCTTAATTTCCAGAGTTAGGAAGGTATAGATATGTATGTTTAGGTCTAATCTTTCTTGTAAAGAAAACTTTCAAAAGTGCAAGTAGTCACTGATCTACCTGATAATTAAAATTATGACTGCCTCTTCTTGTTCAGTGTTCACCTCAGAATGGTATCAAACCTCCGTGTGATATGCAAACCCTCTGGAATGCCAATATTTCTCCTTCAGAAGGCAAAGGGAGTGACTCATTGCCCACCTCTGCTTCTGGACAACAACTTCTGGCACACACAGGAGCTGTGTGAGCTCCTCTGCCCGGCTGTCCAGGGCAGGCCACAGGCACTGCATAGCTCCAGCCAGGCACTGGCACATCCAGAACTCCCACAGAAATTCACGAAGATATTCTCAAGTCAGACTTTGTTTCCCAGGGGACAGGGAGTTGATGCCACCAACACAGAATAGCTATGGGTGAAGCTGAACGAGCTATGGCATTTGAGAGAGAGATCCAGAAGGTTTTCCCAGAAATATTCCATTTCTCTCTCTCTCCTTCTTCTATTCCCCTCCCATGAATGGAAGATACCATGTTACTGAGATCTTCAAAAGCAAAGGTGCCGCTCCCATTCCTCCTCCTGAGGCCATGATCTCACTTTGATGTTGGAGGCAAAGTTTTGGATGCAGATATTAAACCACGCTGCCTTAAGCAGGGGGAAGTCAGGGCAGTACAGCAGCACCTCTGTTAAAAACCCTGGCTATGACTGCTCGCTGTTAGAAGATGAACTGCACTTCTCTTTCTTTGTCTGTCATGGACACATCGATTTTTCTGAATGTGGTAGCGTCAATTATTCAGTGTTTTCCCAAGAAATGGGGTGAGAAAAAGGACAGTACCTTTGTGATTTGAAGAGAAAAAGTGTTTTCATCAGGAGCTAGTCATTTTAACATTCTACCTTCCTTCTTAAAGAATGAAGTGAGATGCTGTAATATGTGACCAAAAGAAAAAAGTGAATAAATACATCACTGCACAGTCACATGCACACACACAGATATGAAGATGCCAAGTTGAAGAACAGTTAGCAAATTGACATTTATTTATTTTAAGTGCTTATTTTAGTAATTCAAACGATGTAGCACCAACCGATGCCTTTACACGCTGCCGCCTCTTCATATCAATCACCCATATAAACAAAAAAATTATAAATAAATAAATAAATTTAGGTAAAATAAATCATTTTATATTAATTAAAAATAAATGTACGAAGTATTGAACCTAGAAAAGAGATAGTTCCGAGTTGTCTGGTCAAGGCCCTAATTTGCCTCCAAAGTTCTCCAAAGTTCAGAAGTTGGTTTTTGGAAACATAAATCTGATGCATTTGCAGTTACAACAGTTCTTTGCACTTGACCAGTGCACCACGAGTAGGCATAAATAATTAAAACTGAAGTAGCAAATAAATTAGGGGTGAATTTTGTGATACATTATCTTGAATTTTAAAATTGTAGTTGCTCATTTATAAGCTTAGTAGTAGATCAACCAACTATTACTATAAATTAGAGAGTTTCAGTTAATTAATGGCCACCAGATGTCTTCCATATTGTTTTCTCTATACAATAGAAAAACACTCACAATCATGGAAAAATCAATGCAAACAAATGAATAAGAGCTAAAGAGTTCAGCCAATGCCTTCTCCTTCATTCATGCCCAAATCTACAGTATATTCTTTAAAAATCAAACACAAATTACTGTGATTTATACCGTTCCTTGAACAAAAAAAGCAACAGTTGCATGTAATTACATTCTATTGACACTGCATATCTCTGTAAGGAGGCATCCATTAAAATATTTACTTTTAGCACTATTAGCTTTTTTGGTCTCCGAAAAAAAGTTTAATCCAGAATTATTGTCTATGCTTCTTTGGTCTCCATGTCAGTAGCTAAGTATAAACCAATTTTTTATGCTTCCTCAGCAATTTTCTTGCTTTAAAAGTGAAGAATGAAGGGGGAGTGGGCTGTAGCCTTATTCTTGTTTTCCATTCTGCGCACAAACTTGTGAAAGAATCAAGGGAGTGGATGTGTAGGGTGAAACTGCTGGCATGGAGGATCAAAGGCAAGTGAGAATCCTACATGCCTCCTTTAGACTGGCTCCAGTTTGATCCTGTGGGCTCATTTCCCATTTGCAGTTAGCACTCATTCAGTGCTTTCCCAGAGTAGCTTTTCTCACGTTATTTTCATCCAACTAAATGTCGTGTAAGCACTCTGAAACTACTCAATAGTACAAATCACATGAAGGTAAGCATGGGCAGTCAGGATATTAACTTCAGAAGAGTAAGGAACCGAACTAAAATACTCATGTAGTTTCACATCTCCCCACAGAGATCCTATAAATCCATGTTTAGTACAGATTGATTGTGTTCTGGGCATGCTCCCAGGTGCATAACATATGGGCTATGTTTAAACAGTCTGAGAACGTGGCAGAGCTGCAGAGCCTCCATCCAAAGCAGCCCATGATGGTTTGGCATTTCTGTTTCTGCTGCGGCTTGTTTCTCAGTGATACTTTTGCGGGTGTACGTGCATGGTCACTTCATAAAGTGGTTGCTAACAGATGAAGAGTGATAAACTTACCTAAGATGAAAATCACATTCTACCTTGGGGCTGTACTGACCCAACCAGTGCTAAACACACAAGGGAATGTTCACAGTTACAATGTTGTCCAACATTTTGTTCTCAGCACTGCATGTTACCAGTCCCAGCAACTTGGCCAGGTGAGCAGACCTCTCCATTCAGAGTGCCTAAGTAGTTTCTGGCTTTGGTTAGAAGGGGAAAGAGCTTCAGTATGAATGCATAATGTATTGTCACTCAAATGCCTGGGATGAATATCACCAGAGCCTCATGTTCTCAGGGAATTTTCTCCTATAGTTCCCTTCACGAACTGCTGCTGCTTTAAAAAAAGAGAATTCCCTCAGGCCACAACCTCACATATCTTTGTTTGCTTTCTACTTCACCACTTATTTATCAATAAGAATCTTTGTCTACAGGTGATGGACATTCGGTTTCAGAAAAAAACAACAAAGGGTTGCTGTGCTTTTTAAGCAAAATGAGAAAATTTTCAGTAAAATATTTACGTGCAACAGTAAAATTGTTCAGTGCACTTATTTTAAGTGTTAGCAACAGCAGTTTTTCTTTTAGCTTGCAGAGTGAACCCAAAGTTAACCTTTCCTTGGAGGTTGCTCTAAGTCTGTTCAGCTCCTTTGGACTTAATGGGTTCATTTCTGTCATCTGAATTTTGCTCCAGAAGCAGGTAACAGCTTAAGTTACTGTGTAACTTGTCTAATTGCTGAGGAAGAAAAAAAAAAAANNAAAAAAAAAAAAAAGAATTAATTCTGTGGTAAACTATATCCAATTAGAAAAATATTCAAATTCAAATCAAGGGGAAAACTGGGAAAAAATTATGTCTCCCTATCGAAAGCATTATCTACTGAATTTAAAGTGAATCAAGGATTCACCTGACAGATAACTTGATGTTAAACTATAATCAATGTTACGTTGTTGAATTTTAGACAAAATTGCAGCAGAGAATTGACTATTTTTTTAAAAAGTGGATGTTTGCATATTTTGAGTAAATTATACAAAATTATACAATAAAATTATTGAAGAATGTATACATCTAACTTCATGAAAAAAAATCATATTTTCTCCAAGCAAGGAATATGAAGTCCTTCAGTGTGTCTGCCTAACACATGAATTTCTGATAACATATTGAAGTTTTAATGAAGCTGAAAGTTCCTGGCATAATAATACCTACTGCTTGGCAGGCTTGCAAGAGGGTAAAAGCTAAAGCTTAATGCCCAAATTGATCTTGCCATGCACTACTGGAGCAGGAACACCCAGAGCTGTAGTCATCCTTTCCTCTTCAAATGACTTTTAGAATTCAAAGGCTCGGTTTAAAAAAAATTAAAGAGGAAAAAATAAAAAATCATAAACTAATATTATCAAGTGATGTTTGTGTAGGATGTAAGAGAATCTAAAAGTAACATTGAACACAGAAATTAAATTACAGTTTCAGTTAAAAATACAGCATATTATACTTGAAATAACCTTCTCCTGGAGATAGCATAATGTATCACAATTATTACAGCACCTTAATAAAACTACAAAACTTCAAGTGAAAAGTTGCAAAGAGGACAGGTTAAGTTCATGCCGTTTCCTATTCATGTTATATCTTCAGCATGAGGGTGGATTGACTGGAGAAAACCACGGGTTGTATTTTTCATCTTTCTCAGTTTACACAAGAGAGTGGATTGTTTTCTGTCTCACAGCTTTCTTAGGGGTTTACAGTTGGTTTGTTTTCAATCTAGGAAGAAATAAATTTTTCCATTACACTTCAGCAGAAGCTACAGATGGAAAAAAAGATTCAATACTGAAATGCCCACAATTTTAGAATTCCAGCATTTCAAGCATCATGTATCATGTGGAAATGATGCATATCTGTATGCAGTCATAACACAAACACAGGGCTAGGTACTGGAAATGGAGTTATCCATAGACTGTTTTTTCATAGAAGAGGTGGGGCCTTATTTTCTTCTGGTTACTTTTGTTGCCATCTGATGTCCTCAATATCAGTATTAATGCATAGAGAATCATGGCAGCTGAAGGCAGCACATTGCACTGATTGTTTATTTTCATGTCTTGGCTGTAACGGACTTGACTGTGCAGGGTGGTAGATCGGGACGATTAAAGAACAAAACATCTGCTTGAGACACCTACTTCACCCTAATTTAGATAGAAAGAGGTTTTTTGTCATCCAATTCCATTTTCTGAAATGAACCATTGTCTATAGCATTACCCAAATATAGAATCATAGAATCCCAGAGTGGTTTGGGTTGGAAGGGCCCTTTAAAGAGCACCTGGTCCAGCCTGGGCAGGAACAGCTATCACTAGGTCAGGTTTTTCAGAGCTCGTTCCAATCTGGCCTTGAACACTTCCATCTACAACTTCTCTGGGAAACCCATTCCAGTGTCTCAACACTCTCATCTTATAAATTTCTTCCTTGTGTCCAATCTAAATCTAGCCTCTTTCAGTTTAAAAGCATTATCCATTGTCCTGTCACTACAGACTTTGGTAAATTATTTCTCCATCTTTCTTATAACCCTTTTCAAGCATCGAAAGGCTGCTATAAGGTCTCCCTCGAGCCTTCTCTCTCCAAGCTGAATTACCCCAACTATCAGCTTTTCTTCCTAGGAGAGGTGTTCCATCACTCTGACCACGTTTTTTGCCTTCCTCTGGACCCTCTCTAACATTTCCATGTTTTGTTCCTGATGGGGACACCAGAGCTGGAGCCAGCACTCCAGGTGGGCACCTCACAAGAACAGGGTAGGGGTAGAAAATCACCTCCCTTAAGCTGCTGATCACAGTACACCTGAGCCACGGTGACTGAGACCTAGGAACAGCAAATCATGAAACCCAGCAAATCTGAACATGCAAATATGGATGGGCCTAGAAAATGGCAGAGGAAATAGCAAACACACCTGGAGACTGAACTAGATTTATCCCGTTCCGAATAATGATTCCATACGCACCAGTTTTAGGCATTACTGTAAACTGAGTTATTACACTCCTATTCCTCACCTTCAGGTTGATTCAGCCAGTTTTCAATCTTCAAAATTGAGTCTTCATTTAGCTTTCAGAATATTTGCTTTCAGCTTTTTATGTGTGTGTATATATATATAAAAGAAAACAGTATTTTTCGTATTTTTTACAGACAGTCTCCAAGACAGCACATCTGTTTGCTGTGCTAGCTGGGTTCTTGCTGCTTCATATTTTCATTGGATAAAAGGAAAAATATAATCAGTCACCCATTAATTAAGTTCATCTCATTAAGGGATAAACTAGCATCAGCCATTTCCCATTTATCACCGCTTCTGATATCTTGCTAATCACTTGTTCTTCTCTGGCCCAGAAGTGATCACTACTAGCATGGCAGAGGGAAGACTAAGACTGAGTTTGACTCTCCAGACCCATGAAAATCAGATTGCAACTCTTCTGACACATATAACATATTCAAGTGATAAAAAAATCCAGTCACAAAAAATATTTCCCCATTATTCTACCGAATAAATGGAGGAGGAGATCAAAAAAGACTCGTGCATATAAATAGACTACAGTTTTCATGTTAGCATGGTATTTTGTCTCATTTAATTAAAGTCATGCTTGTATTCAATCGGCCACAGCAGAATTCTGTGCCTGCCCTCTGCCCTCAGGCTGCAAACAGACTAAGAAAACAGGAACTCTGGTCTCATCTGCAGGTGGCCTGTTCAAATTCTTTTCTCTTTGCCAAAACCAAAAATCCCAGACAGAAACAGATGCAGCAGCTATTCCATGCAGTGGGAAAGAGCAGAATGGGCAGGGTTATATCTCCTGGGTCTTGTGTCTGATTGGCATAAGCTCTGCTCATAAAATTGGCATGGGAGCAGCCCCTCGGAGTATGCAATTTGAAAGAAAGTGGTTGGTCCCCTGCAGCAGTTATAAATAAAACTGAGAGGAAAAATAGATCTTTAAAAGTTACTGTTTTATCATTGTTGCTGTCTTGGAGCCCTGCACCGGCTTGTTTTTTTATTTTGTAATTTTAAGTCGTGGTAAGGCACTGGAAATTTTCAGAAAAATATGATTCTAAATAATATCTGTCTAAATAAGAAGCTATGAATGTAGCCAAAGTGATGGTCAATACAAACAATTAATAATGTCCAAGTGAAAACCATAATATTTTAATATAAAAAATAAAACATCCAGGTTTACTTGAGCCTGCTGTGAAAATGTAGACTCGACAGCACCTTGCAAAACCCAAAGAACAAGAGCCCTAGAGAGCCAAGATCAAGCCTACAGGATCACATGTATTGAATACAGTTTTGAGGTTTTCAGAATGGATTAAACTTTCCCCTTACAATATGTCCTTCCCTATTAGAGCAGGTTTGCATGGAGCTCCATCTGAAGGAGCTCCCTCATTACTGGGTTTCTCTGAGCTGGTCCTTTGCTATTTGGAACAGTCATATCAGCAAGTGGACACTGCTTATTAGCTGTCAATCTGAATATTTTCAAGAATAAGTGTGAAAGGTCAAGGTCCTCTTATTAGGTTTCAAGTGAGAGAGTTTCATTGGGTGAAACGGGCAGTGCTGCTTCTGCAGAGCTGGAGGCATCGCTGGCCATACAATGGCCTTCAGCTACTCCTGCCTTCCTCAGAACCTGCAGAGTAAAATAACACCAGTAAAAGCTTAGAAGGGAGGCATATTTCATAACACCTGACAAGGGGACACAGGACCAAACATCATGCTTTCCTTTGCATGAAAAAACTCAGCAGCTCCTAAAGGCTGAAGCAAAGCATTGTTCCATTCATAGCAGCTCACTGTCACTCTGGATCTAAAAGCTTGAGGCAAATCATCTCCATGTCAGAAAATAAGAGCACCATTAATATACAGACTTAGTTGTCAGTAATTTCAGTTTGTGCTTCCTGGATAAACAAAACCTTATCCACCTCTTCCTCTGAACTTTTTCTGCATCATATATAGTGTGTTCCCACAAAACCCCACAGGCAAGTCTCCCCACCAGCTCTATGTTTTGAAGCACCAGTGATGTTAATTGCCACATGGCATGCCATTTATTTTATGGCTTCTAGACACGCTATGCATGGGCAGACAATGTGTCAGGATTTCAGATACCACACAAGATGACAAGTGTAAGCATGCTGTCAATAGAGTTATGTTACTGTGGGCTATCCCTGGCAGCTGGCTCAGTGAGTCTTGAAGCCCACTCCACAAGGCTGTGATCAGATGGTGAGCTGGCACTGCAGTTCTGTCCCAGGTTCACTTAAATGTACAGCTCTTAGTGACAGAAGAAGTTGTGATTTCAGGTTTGGCAGGGAAAGAGCATTAATATTGATCTGGTATCCATGCAACCCAAGTACACAGGACTGGTATGAAAGTGAACGATCAGTTTTTCAGAGACGGCACTAAAATAAAGGCAGTGATAATGATGCAAATAAAATGCTTCCAAAGTAGGGCTGGGTGTGGCTTTGCTAAAAGAACAGCGTTGCTCTGCTTTTTCATGCATCTAAATGAGCACTAGTTTTGAATCTCATCCTGCAGATTCTACATGGACCGAAAGAGATTGTGTGTAGCATAAAACATTTTCCTTTTTTAAGCTCAGGCTTCTCTGCACTGATATTTCTAAACCATGGGGGTTTTTTCCCCTTTGTAGTTGAGGCATTGCATATATGACTGGAGAAGGCACAGTCTGGTGCCTCTCTCCCCATTGGAACAGCACAGCACTCAGCTGTCCCCTACAAGCCGCATCTCACAGGGAGCTGTGATGTGAGCTAAGCCCAGGGGGGCAAGCAAATGAAGATGACAAGGGGAACAAGGGAAAGCACAGAGAGAAAAAACAACATTAACATCTTCTCTGTGCTTTTCTTCATAATTTTTTCATATTCTTTATTGGCAGTAAAAGCGTACAAAATCTAGGAGGCAATGGGATGGATGTTTTGCAGAGCAACTTGCAGAGTACATCAGACCAGGCAGAACTACAGTGAAGGCAAGTGAAGCACTGGCTCTACTGAGTCAATGGTAACTTCTCCCCTCACCTTCAGCAGGGTCCAAACTACCCCACGTATTTTCAAATTAAACTACTTGTTAGGATTTCAGCTGGATTCAATTGGCTTACTTATTTCATTTGTTGAAATTAGAAATACTGCTGGAGAAAAAATAATTTCTGGGAAACACAGAAACATTTGTTTGTAGAACAAACTTCAACACCCTGTGCATTAGATTGGATTCTGGGAGCTATGGAAAGTATGGATTATATCTCTACAGCAGAAAAGTTTCCCATCTCTTTTTGTGCTGGGGTAGTCAAAGTGAGCTGCAAATTACAGCCACTCCCCTTCTCTGCTCTCCACTTTGCCTCCTGGACCTTCATGCATGGATTCATCTCCATTGGCCACAGGAACAGAGCAAGGAAATGATTAAAACCTTTCTCCCTGTCCAGCCACATGCTCTGTTCCCAAGCAGGCTGCATAGAAACAGCATCTCTGTCAGGCATCAGTGGCAAGGAACAGCCAAGCCCTTTGACCTTGAATTCCAGATTTTCAGCTCCTGCTTTTTAATTTTAGTTCTACTTTCCTTGTAGCTGCGATATGAAACGACTGTAAAAATCTGAACTCAAGGATTTTGAGTTAATATCTATTACTAAAGAGTGAATAATTAATATTATGCTATTTGAATTTTCCCTTCATTTTTTTCCTTGTGAAAAAATTTGCAAATAATTAAATAATTCTCACCATTTCCAGCTTTTGATTTACTTAATAGTAAATTGCTATTTACTGTTTACTAAAACAGTACTACTTGAGGTGACAGAGTTGTGTCCATACTTGCTGTTGCTATCATATGATTTATTTTAGACTAATGAGAAGTATGAGAGCTGTTAATGCATTTTTCCCACTAAATACTTGCAGATTCTTCTTTGATCTTAATACAGAAGTCTTGCTTTTGTTCAATTTTTTTCTTGAACTTGGTGAAAATTGCTATAAATCTAAAACCCAGGAAAAGTCAGGCAAGCTGTCTCAGTAACCTTCGACACATTTAGAGTTGTCTTTCTGACTGAAATATAGGAGAAGATTGTGATACTTGAAGTGTTATTTTAAGGCTAACAACTTCAAATTCTGAATAGGCATGACAGAATATGAAGAAAACTCTTCTGATTTGTTCCAGAAAAATGTCTTTTCTATGAATACTGTATTCACAGCAGTATTTTTGAGACCTCTACACATAAAAAAGTGAGGCATCCTTTGACTCTGAAACCACAATGATTTCTAGTATTTATTTCATAGAATGGCCTTGTGCAGCATGTAGAAAACTGAAAAAGACTCTATTTGCTGTTTTTCACATGGCAGATGTTTCCTAGTACTGAAAGAAATATAATAATGGAGCTATTTGAAATAAATAGATTGAAATAGATTGGGTTGTTGTTTTGGTTTTGTTTTTTTTTTTTTTTTTTTTTTTTTTTTTTTTTTTGAGGGATTGTCTTTTAACAAACAATAACTAGCAAATTTAAATAAGTGAATGATTCTGGCTTTCATTGGTTTTTTTCCCTTCCTGAGCTAGCTCTCAATAATATGAAAGAGGCAGTACCCCAAAAATGACAATTAAAAAAAAAATCAGTGGATGAAATTTAGACTTTCATTCTAAAAAAAAAAAAGAATTGTCTGTCTCTCCTCATCTTGCGATGCAATAAAACATTTTGATATTCAAGAAGGTGCTTTCTAGTAAGGAAAAAATAATGCATAAGTGCTGAAAAAGGGGGAAATTACTTCTAACAATGACTTAACAGCACTGGAACATCTGATGCTAATATCCCAAGCTCCCTCCAGATTACTAGCTGGGGAAACAATTGCTCTGAATTCAAATCAATTAATGAATGAGAAAAAAAGCTAACTGCAACCATGGAGTTACTGGGCAGCCTGTGGAGGTTACCAGGAGTTTGTCCAATTCTGACTGTGTCACCTCATGTAGTAAAAACTTAGAAATGAAAACTATTGGTCCATCTACAGAATTGGCCAACATGTCTATTATAACACCAATGTTAGGGCAGGATACTTGTCCTTCATGTTTTCAAACAATCTCTCTTTCCTCTGTCTGTTCACTAAACAAGTGATTTGGCCTTCAAAATTATGCAGGCAATGGGATTTGGGGTTAAAAAGTAGAGAAAACAGACTTATGAAAGGAGTAGTTGAAACTATGCCTCACAAACAAAAAAATCATCTCCAAAAACATTTCCTTAAGATACTTTCTTAGAATCCATTGGTGCACATACAGGTGTAGGGTTTATCAACTGCAACAGCATGTTGCCTGCACTGATACTAATCTTGCCTAACCACTAATTTCTCCAGGCAGTCTGAATATGTGCATGTTTAAAGGTACTACTTAAAAAAATGCTGACTGACAAGCAGAAGTATGCAGATACTGAAGGATATCCAGATGTTGAAGGTTTGTCATCCTGATCCAAAAGGAGCTGGGTGGGCTCAAAATGCAGTTCAAGTTCTTTCTCTTTTCTCTTTTTTTTAATTTTAATTTTTAAAAATTTCTTATTTTTTAAATTTGCATGAATGCAACTTGACCATAGTGGAAAAAAAAACAAAAAACAATTTCTTCATAGTTGAGCTGGTTCACATCTAGATATATTCCTCCAAATAACTGAGTGTAAGTGTGGGTATGATGGAGTGGTGATGGATGGTGGGGGTTTGGCATTTGTGTACAGGGATGTTCGAGTGCTCTATTAATGGGGCATTGCTGCTGTGCTCTGGGTCTTTTATGATACGTGAGCAGCAGTAGTGAACAATTCTGCTCTAGGATAATAATGAAATGGGAATCAACTGAATAACCTGGAGAACATTCCGGGTTTGACAATCAGGTCTGTGGGATAAAATATTTATTGTATAAGGTAGGAAGAAGAGAGAGAGAGTTACAGTCTGCAAAAAGTGCATTCAATTTGCAAAATGGAAATTAACTACTTATGTCATCCACATTAAATACAAAATGTTGTGACGGTATTGCTTCTCTGAAGCATCTACTATTAGTATAGTTTATTTGGATACTCCCCAAAATGAGCTTGGTGTTTGATGGAGAGATATCAAAAAGTGTCTCTGCTCAAATGATCTCACAAGGGAAGAAAGTGCGGGGTGAATATTGCTTTAGAGTGCTTGTCTTTGCAACCTGAATGCTTTTTAACATCATAGTTTGTGTATAATAAAAAGCAAAGCTTGAAAGTATGTTTCAGTGACTTCACTGAATGTCCTCAAAATATTATCCTCATTTTATGGTTAATATCCAGAGAGAGAGCTGTACAGCTTTATGTTAAAAATGCTAAGTTGCAAGAAGCTGAGGTGTGGAATGAAACAGTGAAGTACTCAGCAACTCCCAAATGGCATTAAAATTCAACCCCGTCAGTGTCTCACTACCTGATTCAAAAAATTCACCCAGCCCTAACTTTATGCCTGTGTGGTCCTGTGAACCCTGTGAGCAGAGCCCTGAAGTTTGCGCTGAATCATTCCAGGATCAATACTCAGCTGTAACATCTGTAAAATGACATGTTTTAGAAAGAAGAGACAAGAAGGGACACTCATTGGGAGGATGAGCAGGGAACACGAGAATTTGAAAAAAACATGATAATAATTATCTCTGATTTCAGTGCAGACTCCCTGGTACCTTTACAGAGGTCAGAGCAAGGAATTTTTTTTAACAAATATTTGTACAATATTCTGTTCAGAAAAGTGTGGTTTAATAGAGTCACAGAGGGGTTTGGGCTGGAACAGACTTTTAAAGAGTATCTAGCCCAACCCTCCTGCCATGGGCAGGGACACCTTTCACAAGATCGAGTTGCTGAAAGCTCCATCCAACCTGACCTCAAACACTTCCAGGGGTGGGCAACTTTTCTGGGCAACCTGCTCCAGTGTTTGAACACCCTCACCTTAAAAAAAAACTTCCTCATGGCCAACCCAAATCTACTCTCTTTCACTTGTCCTCACAACACAGGTTTTGGTAAAAAGACTCTCTCCATCTTTCTTATAATCCTTCTTTAAGCATAGCAAGTCTGCAGTAAGGTTTTCCCCCACCCATCTCTTCTCCAGGCTGAATAACCCCAACTCTCTCAGTTTTAATTTGTAAGAGAGGTGCTTCAGGTCTCTGACCATTTTTGTGTCACTCCTCTGGACCTGCTCTAACAGGTCCATGACTGATTAATGCTGGAAGCCCCCAACTCTGTCAAGATCCCTCTTGATGGCAACCTTTCCTCAAATTTGACAATCCCACCACTCATTTGTTTTTTTCTGGGACAATTTCTAAATTACATTTTCAAGAGGGAAAAAATAGAAGGAAATTCTTACTGTAAAATGGCCGGCTCTGAGGCATAATCTATTGCTGATCTTCTGAGGTATTTGCATTTTCTTTAGTGATTTAATGTACATTTAGTATTTACATCAAAAAGCTTATTGTACATTAACTGTGTTAGCATCGAAGACTACAGCCCATGAAATTCTGAGAAATGGCACTTATGCTCTGACAATTTATTTCTAAGCATTTTTCCATTGCCTGTAGGAGAGAAATGCAACGTGAGAATAATTCTCTGCCAGCGTGCTTTGTAGTTTATCAGGCAAAGTAAATAACAGTGTGGGAGGTGAGTAGCATTAAAATCTCCAGGACTGACTATCTGAAAAGGTGGACCACAGTACCAATATAACTCAGCTTTTCAAAAAGCCTTGACTAGGTTTTCCATTTTTGACAAACCACCCAGGCAGGGTACTCCCCTGGGTTCCTCTGTGCAGCCAAGGGTACTCACACAAAGCTGATCAGAATATGGAACCTAGTAAGGTGGTTTTTTTGAGATTCTACCAAATGAATGCTAGCGTGAGAGCGTGGCTCAACAGAGCTTAGTATTTTCTGTTACAACAAGGAAATATATACAGATGTTCCATCCATAGCAGCTGCAGATTGCTCAACTTGACTAAAAGTGGATATCATGTCCTATATTAGCAACCTATCAAAGGCTTAAGATATCTGAAAACTGATTGGAGACTGCAGAAAATAAATTATATTGCAATCCAGGACAGCGTTCCATGAAAATAATAAACTGAATTATTTTTACTACTGATTTTTTTGTCAGTTATTTTTCCTCATGTTTTCTATGGTTTTTTCCTAGATAATGTAGATCCAACTGGGAAAAGAATTAATGGCTTTTTAAATTACATTTGGAATATATTAATAAAATGCATGTAATACTCTTACAGTTTAACTGTAAATGACTTCAAAAGCTTAATAACCACAGCATTTTTCTAAGAATTTTATATATAATACTGGGTTTATGATGCCATTTGTAAGTAAGATGTTACATTATAGCAACGCCACGGGCTCCATCTATGAAACTTGTTTCAGAAAGAAATGTATATACTTTATCTTTAGGAATACTGTTTTATAGTAAATCAGCATTATTTCTCCTATTTAAATTCAGCTGCCTGTTCCCCTGGCATCTACCCCATGCAATAACAAGTACACCATGCTTATTGTTGGCTCACTATGGTACCCTCTATGGTACCTTCTATGACAAGACAAGCTCGAAAATGACAGAGGACAAAATGGTAATTATATCTTTGTAAAAGTGTGGGTGCTTTTTCACATAGGTTTGGCTTTTGCAGTTACCATTGATCCATTTTCCTGCATAATCAAACCAGTTCTTTACATCTTGTTTTCTGTCCAGTGCCCAGACTTGCAGCCACAGATTCTGTGTACATGTATGTGAGAAGGTAACAAGACAGCACGTAACCTCTTTCAGTTCCTTTCCCAAAACAAGACCACTTTACTGGAAACTTTCCATCAGGAAGAGATTTCTCTATCTTTCTCCCTTTTCTCCCCTCAACTCACATTGCTTCAGTAGAACCCCACATTGCCTTGCAGAAATTTATCTCAAGAATTAAGACTCAGTTCTGGATGAAATGAATGAAGGAGACTCTTGCTCTTTGCTACATCCACTCTGACAGAGAAACCAGGATTTGTCATTCCGTCAGGTTTGCCCCAGGGCATCCTGTCCTCTCATCTCACAATGAGGATTCAGTCATTTCCTGAGCCTGGAAAGCAGGAAGAGGTGAGATGAGACCATCAACCTTCGCTGTGTTAAACAATAGAATTAAGAGACATATTTAACCATCTATGCAATTTTAAAAGGCCTGCTTTTGTTTCATACTAATCTCAGTCTTGAAGGCTCTTTCAGTGAGGCAGCTATCACCGAGCTCTTACTGATGGATTGTATCACACAGCTTTCAAAAAGGGACATAACTTCAATTAACTTCCTATCTGTTGGCAATAACATGAAAGTAGATAAAAGCAAATTATTCTTCTTATTTTCCACTAGTCATCTCTATTATTACTGCAGAAACATCTTCTATGTGCCATTACTGTGAGTCACACCGAAAAACTAAATGTACCTATTTAAATTTTCTCAATTAAGTTTATTAAGCAGAAAAATAGTTTCAAGATTGTGTTAAGAGGTAAGAGGTAAAAGTAGCAGCATAGACACTTTCCAAAAATTCCCTAAGTGAATCCAGGACAGTACAAAAATAATTTTCTAGTTAAAATGAATTTTCATTAGACACAGAAATCACAAAACGATCACCTGTCAATGGCAGAAGACAATTATAATCAGTAGCAGCATGACAACTCAGTTTAGCAAATCTGTGAAATTCTTGGTGTGAAATAATTAGAATCTCTGCTTCTGGCTTCAACACTTTCCTACATTCATTTCTAGCCATTTCCTCTTGATGGATTGAGATACACCATATCTGACACAAGAGTAATGTGATGTATTCCATTCAAGGCTGCTGATTATATGCACATGTGCACAGTGACAAACAATTAGTGTAATGATGCAGTGATTGCAAAGCTTATCACAACATTGTATAAGATCTCATGCACCAGAAATTACCCTGACCACCTTTTCATGCTTTGCATTCTACATTGCTGTGAAACACAAATTTGTACATCGAACCTGAAAGGCTGCAAAGGGATTGATCTATACGAAGCTGGTGCTGAGGAAACACTGCCTTCCAGCAAATCTGGAAAATAAATTAAAAGCGATTAGGATGAAGGGATGGAAATACAGAGGCAGGGTTAAGAGCTGGCACTCTGCTCAGTATTGATAGAAGCAAGATGTTTCCAATGTGACCCCACTGCAGGAAGGCTGACGGTGTGGAGTTTGTTTACCCCACATCCCCGGGCACTGCCGCCTGCCCAGAGCCAGGCTCCATCCATGCCCAGCCAGCCAGCTGGCACGGGCACCTTCAGCCAGGGGCAGCCACGAGCTGCACTTCACCCACTGCCATGGGCTATGCACGGTACTACGACATCTCTGAACGTGCCTTCTACACTCCAACATTCTCCAGCGAAGGTAAGAGAGGAACAGGGCTCTATGTGTGTTCATTTCTGTCTAAGAGTAACGTGCAGAGGCATGTGAAGCAAAGCTGTGGGGACTGCAAGCTGATTTCTCCCCTCCCCTCTCCTTTTCTCTCAGGGCTGTGAGCTGACAAAGACAAAAAAGGTGGGGAGAAGCCTTTGCTCCTCACCCCCTGCCTGAGATGGGCAGACAGAGCACGGGGCACACAGGATGGCAGCAGAGGTGTGTGTCCATCCAGGCTGCAGACTTCCCTGCCAGGAAGGAAGCACAACTAGGAGCAAAAGGAATATCGTCGCCGTGGAATGGCCTGGGTTGGAAGGGACCTTAAAGATCATCCAGTTCTGACCCCCGTGCCATGGACAGGGACACCTTGCACTGGACCTGGTTGCTCTGAGCTCCACGCACCCTCTTGATGTGCCCGCAATGGGAAAGGACACCCGCAAATGAGGGCACAGCTATTGCGCTCGTGGGTGGCTGGGCGGGCTG